>OZ004710.1:9598689-9961404 GCA_963924515.1 Vespertilio murinus | reverse complement strand
AATTACTTAAAACACACACACTCTTTTCAATTTAGGATAGCAAAGAAATCTTATAATATTTCTTGATGTTTATAATAGGAAAACAGACACTTTCCCCCCCAAAACATTACAGAAAATTTGGGCCTAAAAATGATCTGGGTGTTGAAAATATGTGGAAAAGATCCCTGCAGTTTTCCTTTTATTACCTTAAAGATATATAAGATAGCCGAAACCGATTTGGCTCAGTGGATAGAGCGTCGGCCTGCGGACTGAAGGGTCCCAGGTTCGATTCCGGTCAAGGGCATGTGCCTTGGTTGTGGGCACATCCCCAATGGGGGGTATGCAGGAGGCAGCTGATCGATGCTTCTCTCTCATCGATGTTTCTGACTCTCTGTCCCTCTCTCTTCCTCTCTGTAAAAAATCAATAAAATATATATTTAAAAAAAAGATATATAAGATAATAATATTCCTGTTGCCAAGCAGTTGTGGGCGTACCCCCTCACTTCTTCTGCGTAGGAATAGATGGTACCCAAGGGGATGTCTGAGTCTGGGCGCTCAGCTTCGTTTTAGGAAGCAGCTGCCTTCAGTATTCACTATCATTCTCCTTACAATGCAGTTCAAATGCTGGCCTTGCTGAGTGTAGTCTTTCTTATTCAAGATAATGCTTTCAGAAAAACAAAAAAGAAATTTTGCTTTGTGCATATATGATATAGTGTCCTCTCAAACTAAAGAGAGGAAAATAGCCCCCCCCCCCAAAAAAAAAACAAAAAAAAAACCCAAAAAACAAACAACAGCAAAGAGCCAGACTAGCTCTTGCCTGTAACTTTAGTTCTATTCAAATCACTAAGTGGCATAGGAACACCCAGCAATATTAAAAGCAAAGGCTTCAATGTGCAAGGAGGGGAAGTTCTTGTTTTCTGTTCCGACTGCAAATAAACCGGAGATCTATTACAGGTGCAAAGAACTCCAAGCCCTCATCCACGGCCCTTTTTTGGACTCTGGGCAAGGCCCTCCGGTCTCCAAGGAGTGTCTGGAACAAACTCCTCAGGCTTACCTCATGCATCAAGGGCAGAGGTAAAATTAACCAGCCTTGGCTCTGATGGTGACATTCATAGTTCAGCAGGTTAATGCTTAAAAATAAAAAGGAAAGGATTAACAGGAAGAAAAAAAAAAGGCCTCAACACTTTAATAAAATCTGTAAAATGTTAATATTTTAAGGAGAATATCTACTCTACTTAATATCTTAATTAACATCTTAGGGAATATTTTCATAATTTTAATAATATTATATTAATTTTAACATATTAAATATTAATATAATTTAACAATATTTAATAATAAAAAGGGAAAGTCAGGATATGAAGTATGGCGACAGAAATGATTGGTTGGACAACTTATGAGCACTCAGAGTCACACCTTTCTAAGGTGGCTTTATTGGACTGTTTTTTGTGTTTGTTTGTTTTTCATTAGTGTGGAAGAGTAATACCTTTCTTAGGTTTTTAAAGAAATACTTCAAGAATATAGCACATGGGAAAAAAATACAGCACATGACTCAGAATAGTGAAATATTCTAAAAGTTAATAAGGAGTTTCAAGAGTATTTCAAGGAAAATTTTCATTTCCATTCTGACAGGAAAAGGACAAAACCTCACACATCTGGAATGCAGATATCTTAAATAAAAAAATTATACCGGAGAGAACTTTATTTGTCCACCGTGTCATTGTGGCTCTTGTAATTCAATGCAGAGTATACCAAAATTAGAAAAATTGGAGGAAAACGATAAAGTGGTTCAGAAGTAAGAAATAACGGGTTATTTCTCTTGGAGAAGAACATAGTGTGGGTTACACACTAACCTTCCGTCAACTGAACATTTGGGAAGATGGTCAGTGGCTCTTGAGAGTAGGAAAAATTGCCAAATATTTCAACCTTAAAGTATCAGGTTAGCCTACTGAACAATCCACGTAACCGCAAGGGAGACAAGCAGACGCTGCTTGCGTCCACAGGATGCCACAGGAAGTAATGAGTGCTACCTAGGAGTATTTTCCCCCTCCCGCCCCCCCCCATGGATCCAGAATATAATCAAGCCTGTAAAAGAAATGTGGGGGACATCTGGATATATTATTGACATCATGAGGATAAAATATAACCAGACAAATTCAGAATATGGGAAATTCAACAAAACAAATGACTCCGCTTTTTTCAACAACTACAACAACAACAACAATAACAACAAAAGGCCAGGAAGAATTGTTATAAGTTAAAAGAGACTTAAAAGACAAACCATCCAATGGAAAAAAAAGCAACTATAAAAAATGGTTATATAAAAAAAAAAAAACCAAACAGGGAAAACCAACTAGATATTAGGAATTACTGTTAATTTTGTTAGGTGTGATAATAGCACTGTGGTAAAATTTAAAAAGCCACCATCTGTTAAAGACATGATAAAGCTTATGGATGAAATGATAGGATGCCTAGGATATACTTTAATACTTTAAATATATTCCCCCCAAAAGAGAGGTGATTGAATAAAGAAAATTGGCAAAATGTTGATAATTGCTGAAGCTGAAAGGATACATGAGTTAATTTATACTACTTTCTTGATTTTTATGCATGCTTGAAAAATTTACAAGAAGTTACTTAAAATGGGTTGTACATGCAAAATTATATTAAAACTTTTAAAAATTAGTTCTTACTGCTTTGCCGTTGTTGTACACAGCGCTTTAGTAAAGTTATTCTTGATTATTAATCATATTTTCTCATCCCTGTAAATGTGGACAAGGATTCAGGGCATTTCTTAACTGAAAGATACAGTTTGTGAGAATAATTTGTATTTTCCAACACTTTCAATAATTTGGGACCCGATAATCCTACCTAATAAAGAGGGAATACGCTAATTGACCATCACACCCTTAAAAAGATGGCGGTGCCCACAGCCAATAAGAAGGGAATGTGCTGACTGCCATGCCCTCAAAGACGATGACACCCACAGCTACAAGATGGTGGTGCCCAGTTCCCTAAGCTCTGAGCATCTGCCTCCAGATTCCCCCTCCAGCCACAGAGGGCCGGCCTGAGGTTCAGGCAAGTCTCAGATGATGGCTGCCCAGCCGCCTAGGGCCGCCCAAGGCTTGCGCTGCCGGCAGTGGCAGCAGCAGAGGTGTGATAGGGATACTGCCTTCCCCTGATCACCGGGTTGCCTCTCCCCCCCCGCCACCCCTTCACCCCACAGGGCTCCCAGACTGTGAGAGGGGGCAGGCTGGGCTGAGGGAACCCCCCTCCAGTGCATGAATTTTCATGCATTGGACCTCTAGTTCTATATAAAGAGTTGGGAGCCCTAGTTATTTTGGCTCAGTGGATAGGCATCAGCCTATGGACCAAAGGGTCCCAGTTTGATTCCGGTCAAGGGCACATGCCTGGGTTGCAGGCTCAATCCAATGTGTAGCAAACAACCAATCAATGATTCCCTTTCATGATTGATGTTTCCATCTCTCCCTTCCTCTCTGAAATGAATAAAAAAAAAAAAGAATCGGGAGACTGATTTTTCAGAGCTGAAAGAACTCAAAATAAATTTGGCAGCTTCTGAGAATAAACTTGCTTCACCCTGCCACCTGCTACACGGAACAACAGATCTGACTTCAGGGGATATTTTCGGAAGCCAAGATTACTTCCTTTGGAGGCATGCCACATAAAATAACTCTACCCCAAAGAGCTTTTTGGACATGCCATCGTTCATATAGTACAGGAATATTTAATTACTGGAATTTAGTTAATTGGTCATGGTTGAGCTGGGATGCTGAATTAATCCAAATTTTTTTCCTTTCAAGAGTTTATTTAGAAAGTATCATGGTATAAACAAATGGATGGCAAAGAACACACACTTAGCTATCTTAAGGGAGCCTCGGCTTGTTGTTGCTTATTTCTACAGGTGACAGTAAAAATGGCATGAATTAGATTTTATAGGGGTGGGCAAACTTTTTGACTCGAGGCCACAATGGGTTCTTAAACTGGACCGGAGGGCCGGAACAAAAGCAACCTGACCATGCTGGCACTCTCATCTTGGGCTGCTGGTGAAGGAGCGGAGGGGAGAGCAAGAGAACCTTCTGCTCTTTTGGCTCCGAGGGCCGGATAGAACAGCCGAAGGGGCCGGATCCGGCCTGTGGGCTGTAGTTTGCCCACGGCTAAATTAGAAGGATACTAGCATTGATGGTACATAGCATGGCCTATTTTTTGCTCTGCCTCAGCCTTGCCTACTTCCTCCTTTGGTTTTTAGGCCAAGTTAATCCCACTCTTTTTGGCAGAGTAGTTTTATTTTACTTATTTATAATGTATTTTATTGATTTTTTACAGAGAGGAAGGGAGAGGGATAGAGAGCTAGAAACATGGATGAGAGAAACATCAACCAGCTGCCTCCTGCACACCTCCCACCAGGGATATGCCCGCAACCAAGGTACATGCCCTTGACCGGAATCGAACCTGGGACCCTTCAGTCTGCAGGCCGACGCTCTATCCACTGAGCCACACCAGTCAGGGCAGATGGGTTTTATTTATCACGTATGTTAATACTGTATTTACTGCAGACCAGCCACAGAAAAGAGCAGGCAGCAGGCAGGGACTAGCAAGGCAGGGTTGGGCTAGCATAGAGCACACAGTTGTTGTTTAGTGAGGACTTGTTACTACTTCTCACATGCCAACTTTTGGTACAGTAAACTGACAGCCACTTTTTATGAAGATGCCAATTTTGGGTGTCACAGTACACTGAACAATTAAGGATTTTATTCCACTTCTGTTGTTTTTGTGACTTGTCTGAGTTAAAAGAATACTCAAGACAAGCCTTGACTTAAAAAACTTTTTGTTTCCCCCCCCCTCCCTAGTTATCTTTAGAGGTTAGGTGTAGGCCCCTCCCCCAGAGCAGAATAGTATTCTTTAAAAAAAAAAATATATATATATATATAATTGATTTTTTATAGAGGAAAAGAGAGGGATAGAGAGTTAGAAACGTCGATGAGAGAGAAACATCGACCAGCTGCCTCCTGCACAGCCCCCACCGGGGATGTGCCCGCCACCAATGTACATGCCCCCGACCGGAATCGAACCCGGGACCTTTCAGTCCGCAGGCCGACGCTCAGTGGTTTCGGCCAGAATAGTATCCTTATTGGAAGTTCCTAAGACCATCCAGCACACAAGCTGACGGGACACAGCTAGAAGGGGAGGCAGCCATCCCCTGAGGTAACACATCCCACAGCGGTCGCTCCCAGCAGCGGGCGGTCACCTCGTGGCTGCCCTCTCCATTAAGCCCCCCAACAGGCGGGTCCGCATTGCCCCCAGCAGTGCTTTTCCCGGCTCTCCTGCGCCAGCAGCACGGACCCGCGTGTTCCTCTGCCCGCGTGTTCCTCTGCGGGTGCCCCCAGGTCTTTTTTTTTTAAACATATTTTATTGATTGTTACACAGAGATGAATTGAGAGGGATAGAGTTAGCAACGTCGAGAGAGAAACATCGACCAGCTGCCTCCTGCACACCCCGCACCGGGGACGTGCCCGCAACCAAGGCACATGCCCCTGACGGGAACCGAACCCGGGACCCTTCAGTCCGCAGACCGACGCTCTATCCACTGAGCCAACCCGGTTTTGGCGACCAGATCTTTTTATTGGCCCTCCTCCTCGACTTGGTCCTGGGTCTTCCAGTTTCGTTTCTGAGACAGCCCATGGCGGCGTGGGATGGAGGGGAGGGGAGAGAAGAGTGGGGGGGAGGGGAGACAGGAAGGTGGGGGAGGGGAGGTAGGGGACTGGGAGGGAGAGGGAAGAGGGCAGGGCTGGGGTGGGGGCTGGGGAGACCTGACAGCGGCTCTGCTCTTCGGGAAAGATTACAATATTACAAAGCGGGAGGGGGATGTACAGACCACTGCGGGCGGGCGGCCTGCGAGCAGCCCGGCAGGGGGGATCAGGGGCCGGAGGGAACGAGCCGAGCTGCTCTCTGGAGCAGCCGCCAAAGGGGCTGCTGGCTGTGGGGCAGGGGCAGAGGCGGGTCACGGCACCGCTGACCCCGCTCTCACACAGGGAGGCGGCGGCGAGGCGCGCACCGCCCCCCAAGGCCTGCCGCTGCCGAACCCAAACTGCTTTCCGGGCCGCAGGGGGCGGCGGGGCGCCCGGGCCTGGAAGCTTCTCCAGTCCTCTCGGCCCAGAATCCCGATGAGCGAACACCACAGTCACGAGGAGCCTTGTGGAACTTTCCATGCCACCGTTCTCCACGGGAGACATCACATCTTAAACACGGCCCTAAACATGTTAAAAACGTTTACATGGGCCTTGACTTCATGTTAACCTAACCGGAGAGAACTTTCACTCATGAAAAATACACAGAAGTATCCCCTGAGCAGTATTTGACAAATATCAACCCCCCATAAGATGGTGGCACCAGTGTTAAGGAACCAGGCACGGTGAGAGTACCATTCTCCCACCATGGCAAACCCAACCTCCTGCCGGGAGCAGTGCTCACAGAAACAAAACCATGAGCGGCTGTGAAACCATCTTCCAGAGGTATGGGGTTTCAGCGTTTTTTAAAAAAATCTTCCCCAAACCAGCCGAAACCGGTTTGGCTCAGTGGATAGAGCGTTGGTCTGCGGACTGAAAGGTCCCGGGTTCGATTCCGGTCAAGGGCATGTACCTTGGTTGCGGGCACATCCCCAGTGGAGGGTGTGCAGGAGGCAGCTGGTCGATGATTCTCTCTCATCGATGTTTCTAACTCTCTGTCCCTCTACCTTCCTTCTTCTCTGTGAAAAATCAATAAAATATATTTTTTAAAAAATCTTCCCCAAGCCACAGGCTAACCGCAGCATTAGTAAGTCAGTGTGACCTTCAGATCAGGGGGCTGTCAATACCGCCCCGCGGCTGTGAGCAGTTCAAAGCTGCTTCTGCTGCTGCTGTCACCGGCGTCACTGAGGAGGCAAAAACGGGCCAGCAATGTGATTTTCAACCATATTTTAGTCTCAAAGAAAACCATTTCAATCTCATCAAGAGAAAGTTAAAGGGGGTGATAGCTTGCCACAGAAAACAGTTTTCAAAAGGATCAGGAGTTACTTTTTTTTTTTAAAATATATTTTATTGATTTTTCACAGAGAGGAAGAGAGGGGGATAGAGAGCTAGAAATATCGATGAGAGAGAATCATCGACCAGCTGCCTTCTGCACGCCCTCTAATGGGGATGTGCCCACAACCAAGGCACATGCCCCTGACCGGAATCGAACCCGGGTCCCCTCAGTCCGCAGTCCGACGCTCTATCCACTGAGCCAAACCAGTTCCGGCAGCAGTTACATTTTTTTTTAAATATATTTTATTGATATTTTACAGAGAGGAAGGGAGAGAGATAGAGAGTCAGAAACGTCGATGAGAGAGAAACACCGACCAGTTGCCTCTTGCACACCCCCCACCAGGGATGTGCCCACAACTAATGTACATGCCCTTGACCGGAATCGAACCCGGGACCTCTCAGTCCGCAGACCGACGCTCTACCACTGAGCCAAACCGGTTCGGCAGGAGTTACATTTTTAAAGAAACTTAATAAAGAATCTGTGGTGTGTTGGCTTAAAAAAAAAAAAAGGTATCACAAGTTTAATACATTCACCTTTCTGTATAGCCACCACTTGAACCGCAGCAACATCCCCATGATCACACCTACATTTTAAAAAAAACTCTTTAAAAAATATATTTTATTGATTTTTTTACAGAGGGAAAGGAGAGGGATAGAGAGTTAGAAACATCGATGAGAGAGAGACATCCATCAGCCGCCTCCTGCACACCCCCCACTGGGGATGTGCCCGCAACCAAGGTACATGCCCCTGACCGAAATCGAACCCGGGACCCTTCAGTCCGCAGGCCGATGCTCTATCCACTGAGCCACACCAGTTTCGGCGGCACACCTGTATTTTTTAAGTTCATCTTCTGCCCATTGCAGAACAAAGCGCCATGATCCAAGGTCGCTGCCACCACAGTACTCACTGAGTTTGTATTTCTAATACTCATAACTATACACCGACATCTGCCCACGTCTGTACTCCGTCCAGCAGTACAGTCCACGTTAGCGATCTGGACCTCTGCCCAACGAGGGAACTCCTTTTCAGAGTTCTTCCACAGTAGGAGTCAGACTCTTACAATGACCACACCATGCAGCACAAAACCCGCTGAACGTTATTCTTTCTGCAACGTGCCAACTCTGCCCTTGTGGCCAGCACCCAGGCCTCTGAGGGCTGGGTGGTCTCTGGGGCACCCCCATCCGTACTCCGGAGTTTCCATTCCAGACATTCTTTTGGTGAGTCCAGATACCACTTTCCCTCAGACTGCTCAATCTTTTTAAAATATATATATTTATTGATTTTTTATCCAGAGGAAGAGAGAGGGATAGAGTTAGAAACTTCGATGAGAGAGAATCATTGACCAGCTGCCTCCTGCACACCCCCCGCTGGGGATGTGCCTGCAACCAAGTTACATGCCCTTGACTGAATCGAACCCGGGACCCTTCAGTCTGCAGGCTGACGCTCTACCCACTGAGCCACACTGGTTAGGGCACTTCTTAGTGTTTTTACTGCTGACTCCACACCCGGCTCCAGTGCCTGCGGCTGCTGTGGCCAAGCAGCAGCAGCAGGTAGCGGGTCCAGTGGCCTGGCAGCACTGGAGGAGGTGCCCGGGGCTCCTGGGCATTTGGGGGGGCTGGCGCATTCTCACCCGGCAGTGGATCCCTTCTGTGGCACCCACCCACCGCGGCGCAGAACACACAAGTTTTTTGTTTTGTTTTTTTTTAACACAGAGAATTAGATTCTAGAGTCCTGAAATTCAAATATGTTATGCAATTAGAGGTTCAATACCAATATTTATACTAAAAGAAACATCCGTGTTAGTACGCAATTCAGCGAGGATGTTTACTACTTCAGGCCTATTATTACCGTACTGATTTGTCTTAAACAAATTAGGACAAAACCAATCCACAGACATGATCTAAGCCTTGAGAGTGGCCAGTGCTGCTGCTCGAAGCATTACGTTACGCAGAGACGCGCACACCGCACACACCTCGGACCGGGAAGCTCAGCTGCTGCAGGGTCGCCGCGCTTATGCAGTACCCAATCTGCGGCTCGTAGGCGATGGTGTCTAGACATTCGTTCCAGTCTTGTACGTTGGTCACCGGGCAGTCCTGGAGATGGGTGACGAGGTCTCCCACAAACAGGCCTCTGGGCCCAACTGCGGGTGAGTCCTTGGGAAAAGGGCAAAAACAAACCATACACCGTGTGAGAACAAATCTGAGCAAATGATCGCTAAAGACACTGAACTGAAGAGACCGTTTGAACAGCACACAGAACCATCCAGCTTGGAACCCAAGATGCAAAATACTACAAAATTAAAACAAAACACAGTGGCCGAAACCGGTTTGGCTCAGTGGATAGAGCGTCGGCCTGTGGACTCAAGGGTCCCGGGTTCAATTCCGGCCAAGGGCATGTACCTTGGTTGCGGGCACATCCCCAGTGGGGAGTGTGCAAGAGGCAGCTGATGGGTGATTCTCTCTCATCGATGTTTCTAACTCTCTATCCCTCTCTCTTCCATTCTGTAAAAAATCAATAAAATATATTTTTGAGGAAAAAAACAACAACAAAAAAACAATAACCAACCCCCCCCCCCAAAAAAAAACACAGTGATTATAGTTACTTTGCCTATTTCTACAAGATTTTGGATTTTTTTTTGCAACTGAAGAAAAACAAAAACCCATTTGCCAACTGTTAAGATTAAGCTAGTAGTTTTGGGTAAACCGCTAATTATTTTTTTGTGTGTGAAAGCAGTCATCAGAATGCCTTCATTTTCCTATGTCTTCCGTGGATAAAATTGTAAAAATCCTTATTTGAACACAGTCCCGAATATGCAGATGATACCGTCAGCACAATGAATATGTGAGCCAGCTGCCCAGGAAGGCAATTTTCCTCTTCCCTAAGTCTGAATAGGAGACTTTATGCTATCTCAGTCGTTATTAAATAAGGGAATAAAATACAGAATTGAAGACCTAAACTCCCGTGAAATGCTCTGGCTGGCTAGCTAGCCTAGGTTTCAAAAAATGTCAAGAGACCTTTTACCCAAAAGCAGAATTATAAAGATAAACAGTAAAAGTAGATGACGTATTTCATCAACAAATTAGAGGCAGAAAATCTTTAGACTATCTTTGTAGCTCAGAACAGAAACGATTTTTAGTATTTCTAAAAAGGTAACGTATTCCACAAAACTATCTGTTCCATTTGAAAGGATTGGCAATAATTTCTCCAGGAGAGACGGAGCATTCTGTCTATGAAGAGAACCTTGTTTGAGAGAGAGAACGGAAGGGAGGGGGAAGAAAGAGAGAGAAACACGGGTGTTAGAGAAATATCTATTGATTGCCTCCAGCATACGCCCAGACCGGGGCTGGGGATCGAGCCTGCAACCAAGAACCAAGATACACCAAAACCGGTGTGGCTCAGTGGATAGAGCATCGGTCTGCGGACTGAAAGGTCCCAGGTTCGATTCCTGCCAAGGGCATGTACCTTGGTTGCGGGCACATCCCCGGAAGGGAGTGTGCAGGAGGCAGCTAGTAGATGTTTCTCTGTCATTGATGTTTCTAGCTCTCTATCTCTCTCCCTTCCTCTCTGTAAAATACCAATAAAATATATATTTTTTTAAAAAGAACCCAGGTACATGCCCTCGACTGGAATCGAACAGGGAACCCTTCAGTCCTCAGGCCGACGCTCTACCCACTGAGCCAAACTGGCTAGAGCTATAAGGAGACCTTGATTAAAAGAAAAAAGTGCCCAAGTAATCCATGATTTACCTCAGCAACTTCGGTGATAAGCACTCCGACTCCGGTGTAGTAAAAGGGCAAGAGGATCACAGGGAGGAGGACAAGAGCTAAAATGCCCAGGAGTGCGAGGACGAAATTGTGCCAGATCCCTGAAAAGAGAAGAAAGGGAGTGAGCGGGACCAGGGGCAGGAGGGGCGGAGGTGTTTGGACTTCATAGCCCCTGGCTTACGTAACCGGAAGCAGCTGTAAGACGCAGCTTCTTATTATAGATCTACTTATGAGTACAGCAGACGGATGTTCAGGTAGATGTCTTCCATTTCATATATTAAAATGTAAAATAAGCAGGTTAATATCACATTAAAAAGACCACATGCTAATGATTTAACACCAATAAAATATACATCCTATTATTCCTGATATACATATTTATATAACACAAATAGAATATCTTCTATTTATGAAAGCCTCTCTTCAGAAAATGTATATACTATTATTATTATCATTTTAAATATACTTTATTGATATTTTACAGAGAGGAAGGGAGAGAGATAGAGAGCTAGAAACGTCGATGAGAGAGAAACATCGACCAGCTGCCTCTTGCACACCCCCCACCGGGGATGTACCCGCACCTAAGGTACATGTCTTTGACCGGAATCGATCCCGGGACCTTTCAGTCCACAGACCGACACTCTACCACCGAGCCAAACCGGTTTTGCCAAGAAAATGTATATATTATTAATGTAAATATATTTGTGATATTTAAAAATATATATATATTTTTTTATTGATTTCAGAAAGGGAGGGAGAGAAAAGAAGAGGGAGAGAGAAACATAAATGAAGAGAAAGAATCATTGATCGGTTGCCTCCTGAATGCCCTTCACTGGGGATGGAGCCCACAACCCAGGCCTGTGCCCTGACCGGGAATCCAGCTGTCACCTCCTGGCTCAGAGGCCGACGCTCCACCACTGAGCCACGCTGGTGCGGGCTCATACCTGTGACCTTTGGAAGGAATGTTAAAACTATGTACATAAAAGCTAAGATGGAATAAACATTCTCGCTGAACTGGGGTATGGAAAGCCAAATGGTATTTGGAAAAAGAGATTGTTTTAAGAATAAAACTATTGCCGGAACCGGTTTGGCTCAGTGGATAGAGCGTCGGTCTGCGGACTGAAAGGTCCTGGGTTCGATTCCGGTCAAGGGCGTGTACCTTGGTTGCGGGCACATCCCCAATGGGGGGTGTGTAGGAGGCAGCTGGTCGATGTTTCTCTCTCATCAATGTTTCTAGTTTTCTATTCCTGTCCCTTCCTCTCTGTAAAAAAAATCAATAAAATATATTTTTAAAAAAGAAAAGAATAAAACTATTAGGGAAAATATTACTGGTGGGCCAAATAGAGTATGTACCTACCATCGGGTCACAGACTGTGACCGCCGCCCGCAGGTACACAGAGATGGCAGGATGAACCGAGGGGAGTGCTGAGTCTGTTCCTGCCAGCTTGCCGCTGACAACTGTGTGCGTCCCTTCCCAATGAGGGGCTTCAGGCTGGCACCCTGAACTGGCCACGGTGGGACCACACACTTACATGACAGAAACCAGCAGAAACTGCATGCCAGAGCTCCCCCCCCCCCTTCCGAGTCAGGTGCTAAACATACACTAGCACGCGGCTATGTGACGCCTCCCTCCAAACCTACCCCTCACTTCTGCTACCCTGTTTCCCCAAAAATAAGACAGTGTCTTATATTAATTTTTGCTCCCAAAGACGCGCTAGGTCTTATTTTCAGGGGATGTCTTATTTTTCCATGAAGAATACGGTACACATTTATTGTTAAATGAAAATAAAGGAAATTTATTACCTGTATACGTTATGGTCGTACGGTAGTTGTCAACACAAACCAGACAAACTGTGAATCCTACAGTATCAAGAATTTACTCATTTATTCAATGACAATCATGTCATCATCTCCTGGAACATCATCATAACAACCCAATTCCTGAATTTCCTGGTGAATTTCTTGTGACTCCGTTTCTTTCAGAATCAGTGGACCAAATCTCTCATGTTTAGCAATAGCACTGTCTTGAAATGAGTACTTCTTGTCAAGGTAGCCTGCTCGCAGTGCATTTGCAATGCAACTGTCAATGATTTTCTCCCATGAATCCTTTACCCAAGTCAAAACTTCTTGCAGTTTAGGTTTCACAAAGTTTCCACGCTGATTTCTCTCCATTCACACAGCAGTGACGTCAGGACTCCGAGTAATGTCACTGGTTGCTAGAGGCCAGTCGGGGCGGCCCTAGCGACCAGTTTATGGTAAATTAATTTTCATTCTGAGACAGAGCCTGGGGGCCTTATTTTCAAGGGGGTGCCTTATATTTCACTCAGAAGGAAACCTGTAAGTGGGTCTTATTTTCGGAGGGTGTCTTATTTTTGGGAAACACGGTATGTTGTGGGCTCAGGTGTAGCTCCCTGCTATGTCTGCATTCCAGCCAGTAGGACAGGGATATCCCATCATTTCCACCCACATCCTCTTGGGCACAACAGTCATATAACAGTACTCCGCATGGAGAGAGTCTGGGAAATGTCTTTTGATTACATTCTGTCATTACAGAATATTGGTTCTCTCCTGCTGATGCTATCACCCTCCTGAGAATGCTTGGAATGTGTGGGGTGGCAGGTATTCATTGGTTGTCTGACAGGGGAGCAGTAACGGTATTTAAGGGATGGAGCCAGGAATGCTAAATATCCTGTAATGTTAAGGACAGACTCGCTCCACTTAGAATCATGCTCCTCAGAGTGTGATGATAAAAACTATTGCGTTTTCCTGAAAATAAGACATCCTCCGAAAATAAGACCTACCTACAGGTTTCCTTCTGAGTGAAATATAAGGCATCCCCCAAAAATAAGGCCCCCAGACTCTGTCTCAGAATGAAAATTAATTTACTGTAAAACTGGTCACTAGGGCCGCCCCGACTGGTGTCTAGCAACCAGTGACGTGACGCGGAGTCCTGACGTCACTGCTGTGTGAATGGAGAGAAATCAGCGTGGAAACTTTGTGAAACCTAAACTGCAAGAAGTTGTGACTTGGGTGAGGAATTCATGGGAGAAAATCACTGACAGGTACATTGCAGATGCACTGCGAGCAGGCTACCTGGACAAGAAGTACTCATTTAAAGACAGTGCTATTGCTAAACATGAGAGATTTGGTCCACTGATTCTGAAAGAAATGGAGTCCCAAGAAATTCACCAGGAAATTCAGGAATTGGATTGTTATGATGATGTTCCAGAAGATGATGACATGATTGTCATTGAATAAATGAGGAAATTCTTGGTACTGTAGGATTCACAGTTTGTCTGGTTTGTGTTGACAACTACCATACTACAGTACCGTATACAGGTAATAAATTTCCTTTATTTTCACTTAACAATAAATGTGTACCGTATTCTTCTTCATGGAAAAATAAGACATCCCCTGAAAATAAGACCTAGCGCGTCTTTGGGAGCAAAAATTACTATAAGACACTGTCTTACTTTCGGGGAAACAGGGTAGAAGCTGCATGTTGGGAACAGCAGAGCTAATAAGCCAGAAAAGGCCCGAATCCCTCAAATTACAAAATTATCATATCAGCTGTGATTTACTTCCATTTGGAATGCTCTATGAGAGTTTAAACCCGCTGTTTTTAGTTATTACAGCTGCCAGGTACCTAGCGAACACACGTTTACTTCATTCACACTGTAAGATGCCCCCCTTTTTGAGTGTTATGAGCTAGTAAGACGGAAAAGGCCTGAGTTGCCCAAATCATAGAATTATCTTATCAGCGCTGAGCTACCTAAAGCATTTGGAGTGTTGTATGAGAGTTGAATCCTGCTATTTTTGGTTATTACAGCACCAGATACCTAGCTAATATGGGCCGCACACCACATTCACACTGTAGGGTGGCTCCCCTCCCCCTTTGTTACATTCTAAAAATATCCAGAGCCATCTAGTCCAGGACACGAGTAAACAATATTTTCTGACCTATACACAGTTCTTTTAAAAACACCAAAGGCATCAAATTACCTTTGCCTTTTCATTTATCAATTTTGGACTTTTCCCTTATCTGCACATTCATAGCTATCCCATTTCTTTCCTTTTTAAATTTTTTTTTATTAAATTATTATCTGTGTACATATCTTACCATTGCTATCCCATGTCTTGTATCCACCACAGAGAAACCCATGTTTTAAAACTTACTGACTTCTAAGGTTCCCTACTAATTTTTTTCATACAATGCTTCAACAGCTTTGCTAATATTGTTACGTACCTAATTAAATAGGCATCTGTGAGGGTATGGAAAATTACACAGAAATGAAATTGTTGGATCAAAAAATATATGCATTAAAATCGACCTCCGATGAGTTTGTATTAATTTATGTTCTCGTAACTGACATGTTTTCCCACTTTCGAAACAACACCAAATGCTATCGTAATTTTACACTAGCCATCTGCTAGGTGAAAAGTAAAGTCTTTGTTCTAATTTCTAATTATTTATTTATTTATTTTAAACAGAAATTCTTTTTTTTAAGTTGTTTTTTTAACATATATTTTATTGATATTTTACAGAGAGGAAGAGAGAGAGATAGAGAGCTAGAAACGTCGATGAGAGAGAAACATCGACCAGCTGCCTCTTGCACACCCCCCACCGGGGATGTGCCCGCAACCAATGTACATGCCCTTGACCGGAATCGAACCCGGGACCTTTCAGTCCGCAGACCGAAGCTCTACCACTGAGCCACACCAGTTTTGGCTATTTTTTTTTTAATCCTCACTGGAGGATAACTTCCCATTGATTTTTAGAGAGAGGGAAAGACAGAAACATCAATGTGAGAGAAACATCAATTGCTTGCCTCCTGCACAATCCACAATCAGGGCCCGGGCTGGGGAGGAGCCTGAACTGAGATATGTGCCCTTGACCGGACTCGAACCTGGGACCCTTCACTCCATCCACTAAGCCAGTGGTCAGTGTCAAACCAGTTTCGGCAATTTCCAGTTCTTTAATTATGAGTGACTTATAGCACTTTCATGTCTGTTAAAAGGCTATTTCTATTTCCTTTGTCTGAGAACTACATCCATTCCCTATTTACATTTTCTGACTTGGTTGTTGTTGTTGGTTTGTTGTTTTTTTTTTTTACTAATGTGTATATAGTATTGTTTGCAGTATATATGTTAAGAAATTTGGCCTTTTGTAAGAGGCATTTAAATTTTTTCATCCAGGGTATTGTTTGTCTTGGTTTACAGGTTGCCTATGCAGACATTTTCAAAAGTATGTATTTTTATTGATTTCAGAGATGAAGAGAGAGGGAGAGACCGAAACATAAATGAGAGAGAATCATTGATCGGCTGCCTCCTGCATGCCTTCACTGGAGATCGAGCCCACAACCCAGCATGCCCCTCCCCCCCCCCGCCAAAACTGAACCCGGGACCCCCCTCCCCTCCGCCCCAAGTCCACAGTCGACGCTCCATCCACTGAGCCAACCCAGCTAGGGCTGTAGACATTTTAAACGTCGGTGTGGTCCAACGCAGGATCTAAACACTAAACACAAGCCCACTGCTGAAGCTCGCAATGGGGCTGGTCCAATTGAGTCCTATCCCAGACCTGGGTCACGATGAAAGACACAGAATGGTAGGTAGTAAGGGGCCAGGGCTACAGAACAAGGCATTTCACTGTGGAATCTGTGACGTTCACGTTAACCCAGAAATTCAACTCAAACAGCACATTTCCAGCCGGTGGCATCAGGATGGAGTCGCAGAGAAACCACCGAAGCCGAAACACGGCCCCCGCAACAAGCAAACGCGGGCGGCGGAGCCCACGTCCCTTAGCAGAAGCCTCGGGGGCAAGCAAGCGCTTTTCCTCCCGAGCGGCGGTACGAAACCACGTACCACGTCAGGGTCTGCCCGTCCAGAGGGCCTTTCCTAGGTCCTGGCATCCAAGGGCGAAGACCACCAGAAAGAGTGGAAGGGGAAACAAATCCAAGTAAAGGCAAAGCTTGCATCCCAGACAGATAGGACAAAGGCTCTGGCCCCGCCTTCCTGCGCTCGCCCCTGGCCTCAGCCGCTGCCGAGCCCCCCGCCTCGCTCTTCCCTCAGCTTGCTCTTCGCTCGCTCTTCCCGGCGCCAGCCACCCCTCCCGTTCCGCCGAGGCGGCCACGGCCCACCCGCGCCACGCCGGCCTCCAGCCTCTTCGCTCCCTAATAAGTCTGCACACACCCCCCCCGACCCCCGAATCGGTTGAGGCCCGTTAAGCAGGAACGTTGCGAAGAAAAGCCGAAAGGACTCGGCAATCAGGCCCTGTGAGGTGCCCTCGCCCCGCCATGAGGTGCGAGCAGCCTCCGAACAGCCTCTCCCCGGTGCGGGCTGCTTTTAGGGCCGCTCCGGCCACGTAGGAGTCCCAGCGGCCCGGCTTTACCTCCCTGCCCCCCCCCGCCCCCCCATTCAATCTGCGGGTCTGAGAGATTTGGTTTCTTGCTACTCTATTGGTCAGAAAAAAAAAAAAACACCACAAAAAACAAAAAACGTATAGACCTATATCATTCTCTTGACTATTTTCCCATGGAGTGTGATCTGGCTTAGAAATAGGGAATATTTTCCTGGCAGACTTGAAAAGTAGGGTCTTCCTCACCTGTCTGGAAATAACGCTGGAATCCAACTGGGCATGTTCTACCCCGTTTCCCCGAAAATAAGACCTACTTCATGGACACATAATACATCCCCTGAAAATAAGACCTAGCGCGTCTTTGGGAGCGAAAATTAATATAAGACACTGTCTTATTTTTGCTCCCAAAGATGCGCTAGGTCTTATTTTCAGGGGGTGTCTTATGTTTCCATGGAGTAGGTCTTATCTTCGGGGAAACACGGTAGTGAGGAACGAAACACAGAGGGACGCATCTTACCAACGGATCACCGTGTTTTCGTCCTGTTGACAGGGATTGTGACTGTTTTAGACCCAAGTACTGTGGTATCCCGTGTAGTAGTACTAGATCTGTATCTCTTGCCGGAATTAAACACCTTTTTAGTTGCTGTGTAAATGTTAGGAAGCAAAATAGCTTTGAACGTTCTCTCGTCGAGAACAAAAGATAAAGTAACGTATGTTTCTTCATTTTCCATTTTATTGGGTGATAGTCAAATGAACTAGAAAGCCATATCACATAGCTATAAGTACTACCTGTTGGCTATTTTTGTTTAACTTATTTTGTAGGTTCCTCACCAGTTTGTTTGAGTTGCTAAGCGAATGTATACAAGCAGAAAAGAGCTCCCAAAATTGCACATTTTTTGCACCTCCTGTGCATTCTGCAAGAAGGCAATGAATCCACGTATTTCTACGGAATTATCTCCTTTGCTTCTAACCTGTTTTCATTTGTAATGATGCTTCATAATCTGGTGGCTCCCTACTGCAATCATGTACAGAAGATTAAAAAAAATTATAATTGAACAATTCGTCTTTCTGTTCACTGAATGTGTTGCAGGCCATGCTCCCACGCTCTCTTTCTAAGCTGGTATCAGCAAAACTGGAATGTTTGTGATATCAGGGGTAAGAAGTATCATAACCCAACAAAACAGAGTGGACTCTTTGTGAGCATCTGTATCTGCAATCTGTAAATGGTAAAATGTCTGCGTATTTTTTTAAATGTACCTTTTCAATAAAAGTACAAAATATATTTTTTTAAAATGTTGGTGTGGTCAAATTGCTCCTTTGTACTAAGCCTTTCCCAGTTCAATATTATAGAAGATTATCTGTGTTTTCTTGTAATACTTTCATAGCGTCATTTAAAAAACACAATCGAAACAAACCATCCGAAAAAAACACTAATTCTCCACCCCACTGAAATTTGCGCTAATGAAACTAATTTTGGAATACCGCTATTTCCCATCACCCACCACGCTGCCAGTCCCAACACAATCCCACAAAATACTCCACTCCCGCTGATTAGCTGTATGATCACTACACCATGTGCTGAGTTCAGCTTTTCCCTCCAAGCCAGGATGAAAAAGTCTACCAGGATTACCCAGATGCTGGCACCCTCATTCACGCTCCCTCCGAACGAACCGGGGGCTAACTAGGCAGCTAATTTCCTGGTTATTTTGGCAACCTCCTCTCTCTGGACAGGGCCGCACCCTGGACCAGACCACCCCCCTCGAGACCCGATTTGCCCACGATGGTCAAGAAGCAACAACGGTGGTTGAAAACACACATTGCCTTTATTTAAACAACCTCTTGTTTGCTTGTGATATTTACAAGCACATCAAAGGAATCCATAACAACTTCACTTTCTCTAAAGCGGGTGTTCTCGCTGTTGGCATTTTTGGGGCAGCTAATTCCTTATGCACTCACTGCAGGATGTGAAGCTTCTACTCCCCACATGCCAGCAGCACCCTTCCTATGTTCTAGCTATGGTATCTATACAGGCAAGTTTTAGTTTCCTTTATTTAGAACAGGTGTCTCACTTTTGCCTTTTCTACTACTAAGCTGTACATATCAAATATTTTAAAAGTCACTATACAAGCAATAAAACGACACTTGAGCAGCAATTTCTGACCTAAGAAGCAAAGAAACTACACTAAAAGACACTACTTGGCAGTATTAGAAGTAAAATGACTAAAATAGGCTTAAATGGACTAAAATGGGCTTAAATGGACTAAAATGGGCTTAAATAGGCTAATACTACTAATCGCATCTAATATCCATACTACATATACATTTTTCACGCAGCTAAAAGAGTTATGCAAAAGACGTTAAAAGAATACAACCAAAATTAAGACAGCAAATAAAACCTACACAACCGATTTTTAAACAAGACTCCACGTACATATATGACGGACGATTCACTCGCATCTCCGAAATCCACAGCAAGCAAAGCTATCTCGACTTCCAAAAAGACCCATGCATATAATTATCAAACATATTCCTAAAAGCATAAACGAGCATTTGGCAAAGACAGAACTTTAAGAAAAGTCCCATTTTGAGCACGGCCGCATAAAAAAGTCTCTTGATGCCAAGTCTATGAATCGTCCTTTGCTGGGACCAAACTGGACAAGAACAGCATGCTTTTCAAATGACACACTACAGAATACAGAATACAGAATACAGAACGAAGTCACCTTACATACAGTTGAACCTTTTCCAACCATTTCCCCCCCCCCTTTTACATGAACCCTTCTGCTTTTCCAAACATGACATCTCAACAACGGAATCGTCTCCTTTGTGCAATTTTAATTTGTGTAAATGAACCCAGGAAAGAAAACATGACCCCCCCAGACACCCCGGGAGGCCACAAAGGAGCTCGGTCCCTGCCCCCCCGCTAGTCCTTGTTCTTGGAGTGCGTGAGGAGGTGCGACTTGAGGTTGGTGGACTGGGCGAACTTCTTGTCGCAGCCGTCGAAGGGGCAGGCGTAGGGCCGGTCGCCGGTGTGGATGCGCACGTGGGTGCGCAGGTTGAAATCCAGGGAGAAGCACTTGCCGCAGCCCTCGAACGTGCACTGGAACGGCTTCTCGCCCGAATGCACCAGCAGGTGCCGCTTCAGCTTGGAGCTCTCCACGAAGCCCTTGCCGCACTCGGCGCAGATGTGGCCCTTGGGGCCGTGCGTGTGCAGGTGCTTCCGCATGGAGGCCGCATCCCGGAACATCTTGCCGCAGCCCCTCTGCAGGCAGGCCACGGTTCTCGGGATGTCATCCTGGGGCTTCCTGGGCCGCATTCTGGTGAATTCTGCCAGCTGCACCGGATCGGATAGGTCAACGCCGGGGAGCCCCCCCGGGGGCAGCTTCTTCCCCTTCATGTACTCGGAATAGTCCGGGGGCTGGCTCGGCACGTCCGCCGCGCTGGCGCTGGTGCCGGTGCTCGCGCTCGCGCTGGCGCTCGGCTTCTCGGGCGCCTGGTCGCCTTGGCCCACGGGGGCCCACATGGCCACGGAGAACTGGCCCTCCAGGGTTTGGATGGGCACCCGCTTCTGCTCCCACTTCCTGCCGCCGCCCTCCGCCCCGGCCGCCTCCGCGGGGCTGGCCGCGCGCTTCTTACCGGAGCCGCCGGCCCGCGCCGGGGCCTGGCTGGCGGCGCCCTGCGGGCCGGGGCCGCGCTTCCGGGGCTTCCAGTCCTGGCCGCTGCCCTGGCCGCTGCCGCTGCGCTTCTTGGCCTTCTTGCCGGTGGATGAGGCGGCGGCTGCGGCGGCTGCGGCGGCGGCGGTGGCGGCGGCTGACAGGGAAGCCAGCGTCAGCTGGAAATCCATATCGTCGTCCTCCTCCAGGACGGGCGCGGGCACCGGCACCTCGGGGCCCCTGGCCCGCTCGTCGTCGGACTCGGAGTAGCCCACCACCTCCTCGCGGGTCTGCACCACGATCTGGTCGCCCTGGCTGGCGTCGGCCACGAGCGGCTGCAGCGCGATGAGGGGCGAGCTGTGGTGGCCGCCGTGGACCCAGTTGCCGCTCATATCGGAGTAGTCGAGGGCGTCCATGGCCTCGGGCTGCGCGGGCGGGCCCTCGGCGATGTCGGCCACCGCCACGCTTTCCATGGCGACGGTGTCCATGGCGGCATTGTCCGCGCCGGCGGCGTTCTCCTCAGCGAGGGGCTCGGCGGAGAGGTTCTCCACGGCCATGTCCTCCACCGCCACGTTCTCGAGGGCGAGGTGCTCCAGGGGGATGCTCTCCACGGAGAGGCTCTCCAGCGGCATGGCCTCCACCGACAGGCTATCCATGTCGATGTTGTCCAGCGTGAAGTTGTCCAGCGTGAGGCCGTCCAGGGCGACGGTCTCGAGGTGGACCTGCTGCATTTCCAGGAACTTGGCAGCCTCCTCCACCTCCTCGGGCGTGAAGTAGGTGAAGCTGTTGGAAGCCATGGCTGAGCGGGCCTGAGGAGGCTTTCGCTGTGGTGGTGAGGAGGAGGAGGAGGAGGAGGAGGAGGAGGAGGAGGAGGAGTCGGCGGCGGCGGCGCGGCGTGGGGTGGGGGAGGCGGCGGCGGCGGGAAAGCTGAGGAGGAGGAGGAGCAGCGCGGCTCCGAGTGACCTCGCTCTGGCGAAAGGCGCCAAGTGCGGGCGGCGGTGCTCGCGAGCAGTTTATAGACGCGGGGGATTCTGGGCATCCTGGTACCCACGCATGCGCTTCCCGCCAACCTGCTAGTCCCGGGCCGGCGCATGCGTGCGATCGCCGCTCACACCGGTATGAGACGCCCCCCACCCCCCACCCCCGGCCCCTCCGATATTTCGCTTCCGTTTATTTTATCCGTCTCTCTCCTCGGTATGTAACAGTATTGGGGGGGAGGGGCTTTTTAATATTCATACTTTCCCCCCTCTTTTAAAAAAATATTTTATTGATATTTTTACAGAAAGGAAGGGAGAGGGATAGAGAGCCAGAAATGTCGATGAGAGAGAAACATCGACCAGCCGCCTCCCGCACACCCCCCACCGGGGATGTGACCGCGTGCGCGACCAGCGTACATGCCCCCGACCGGAATCGAACCCGGGACCCCTCAGTCCGCAGACCGACGCTCCACCACTGAGCCAAACCGGTTTCGGCTCTTTTTCCCCTCTGAATTGCACGGACCCACGCTTTATAGATCATTTGATAGTAGATATCAAATATAGATCGTTTAGTGATAGTTGACCATGGAATCGCTTGTCGCGTCCTTTAAATAGGAATGCTTCTAAGTGTTATATCATTAGGAAGCGTCCGGCTATCTCTACCTTTACTAAAGATTTTTGTTTTTTAGCCATTAATAGTTACTGGATTTTATTAAATGTTTCGATATCTGCTGCGATGAGGATTCCCCTCCCCCCTTAATGTTTAATAATGATCCCCACATTCAAATAGACTGCCTAATGTTAAACTATCCCTGCTTTGTTTAGATATATCATGCGATTGCAGAGTATTTTTGGTGCTTTTAACTGAGTTATATTGGCTTAAGAAAAAAAATCTTAGTTTCTTTCTCTATGTGCTCTAGAAAGTTTATACTAACTTGGAATTAAAAAGAAAAACTGTTTCCTGCAAGATTTGAAAGAATTCCACCTAGGAAACTTTCAAAGGCATCCTTCCTCAACTTTCTTAATTTCTCCCGTTGTAATTAACCTGTGTTAATTACTTTTTTCCCTCTCTCGTCTGTGGGCTTTATTTAGACTATTATTTTTTTAGTAACTATCCAGAACTTTGAAAAATTTTTGCAGAGATGAACAAAGAACATTTTTATAATTGTTCTAATTTTCAATCAGCTGCCATTCCCCAATCTGACAGCTAACTCTGTCAGATTAAAGCTTTCTCCCAATGTTTAATCTTTTTCTCCTTCAAAGAACTTAAGTTATATTTTTTATTTTTTCCAATTATTATTTTCTGCCTATATCCTTACAAATTATAATAATTCCTGAACTATTTTATAGTTTTTCCTCTCACTTCTTCAGTTGCTTATCTGATTTACTTTCACTTATTTCAGAACTACCTAAGGCAGTGAATTTTCCTTTTAAATGTACTGTGATTATTGTTTTGAATGAAACTGGGCAATTTTTATATACTATGAGCATTTGAAAATAAATTATGGTACAGATTTTGACATTTTTTTCTTATTAACAGCTTTTATGATCAGACTTTTTCATACCTACGTGCCAAATATTAAGAGATAGGAGTCTCTCTTGTTACACCTGTTTTTATCTTTGTGCTTTCTCCATTTTCGTTTTGATGGTTTGTTACTTGGTACAGTAAGATTCACAGCAATTACATTTTCATTGTGGATTATACTCCATATGATTAAGTGCTCCTGTCTCACTTAATGCTTTAGTCATATTTTCAATTTACATGGTATTTTCTTTTTTAATTATTTTTATTGATTTTAGAGAGGAAGGGAGAAGGATAGAGATAGAAATATCAATGATGAGAGAGAATCATTGTCCTGCACACCCCCCACCAGGGATGGAGCCCGCAACCCAGGCATGTGCCCTTGGCTGGAATCGAACCCGGGACCCTTCAGTCCACAGGCTGACACTCCATCCACTGAGCCAAACTGGCTAGGGCCACATGGTATTTTCTATTCAACTCAGTGTATTTTGTCTTTTAAAAATTATGTTGGTTTGTGGAAACCGGTTTGGCTCAATGGATAGAGCGTTGGCCTGTGGACTGAAAGGTCCCAGGTTCGATTCAGGTGAAGGACATGTACCCTGTTTCCCTGAAAATAAGACAGTGTCTTATATTAATTTTTGCTCCCAAAGATGCGCTAGTTCTTATTTTCAGGGGATGTATTATGTTTCCATGAAGTAGGTCTTATTTTCAGAGGATGTCTTATTTTCGGGGAACGCGGTACCTTGGTTGCAGGCACATCCCCAGCGGGGGTGTGCAAGAGGCAGCTGATCGGTGTTTCTCTCTCATCGATGTTTCTAACTCTCTATCCCTCTCTCTTCCTCTCTGTAAAAAATCAACGGAATATATTTAGAGACATCAATTATGAGAGAGAATCACTGATTGGCTGCCTCCTGCATGCCCTAATACTGGGGATGGAGCCTGCAACCTGGGCATGTGCCCTTGTCCATAATCGAACCCGGGACCCCCCAGTCCGCAGGCCGATGCCCTATCCACTGAGCCAAACCAGCTAGGGCAGTGGTTCGGCAAACTGTGGCTCATGAGCCACATGCAGCTCGTGAGCCGCAGATTGCCGCTCTTTTGACTAAAGAGTTTGCCGACCACTGCCTTAGGGAAAAACACTTAAAAAACATTTTAATAATGCACTAATGTCTTTAACCTGAAGTCAAAACTTCTGAGTACGGGTAATGCCTTACACAGTGGTCGGCAAACTCTTTAGTCCACATGCAGCTCTCGAGCCGCAGTTTGCCGACCACTGAGCTAGGGCTTGTTCTACTACTTTTGACTGAGATTCTATTTTTTCTTTTAAAAAAATATATATTTTATTGATATTTTACAGAGAGAAAGGGAGAGAGAGATAGAGAGCTAGAAACGTCGATGAGAGAGAAACATCGACCAGCTGCCTCTTGCACACCCCCTACCGGGGATGTGCCCGCAACCAATGTACATGCCCTTGACCGGAATCGAACGTGGGACCTTTCAGTCCACAGACCGACGCTCTACCACTGAGCCAAACCGGTTTTGGCTTGATTGAGATTCTTATAAACTGAATTTAAATGCTTTCATTTGTGATGTGAGTATTTTCCATAAAACCACTAACAACACATAAAAGAAGAAAAAAATTTTAAATCTGTTACCTGCACAAAATATCCTTAGTTGCTGGACCGGTGATATAAGTTGCAAATGAGTGGTAAACAGATCAACAAATGCTCCAGGATAAATAATGAAGAGGAAAATTCCAAAGCCATTGAATCGAACTTGTTCTCTAAGAAATTACATAAGAGAAGGAAATTTAGCTCTAGTATTACACTTGTAAAATTAGTAATGTATGTGACTTTAGTCCTTCCCACTGTCGTTCAGATTCTTACTTGAAAAACAAGTCTCTCTGGACAGTCAAAAAATTATACCTACATATATGATTATCGAGCTATCATTTATCCACATCTCATAATTTTACAAGAACATACATATTTGGTCATTGATGAAAATGCATTTTATAAAATGGCATTCTGAAATAGACTTTTAACTTGAAAATTCTTAGAAACCAATATGCTGAACAAATAGGTTAAAATTAGTCATACACACACACACACACACACACACACACACAAAGTTTAATATTTATGAGAAACTAAAAAACATTTTTATGATTTAGTCTGAATTACAGAGGACACAGTAGAAAATATAATTCAAGTACATTATCTAAATATATTTGTCTTAGCTTTTATATTATTATTATTATCATTATTATTAGTTAATCCTCACCTGACATTTTTCCATTGATTTTTAGGAGTAGAAGGGAGGTGGAGAGACAGAGAAAGAAACATCTATGCCAGAGAGACACATCCTGACCAGGCCGAGGAATGAGCCTACAACCAAGGTAAGTGCCTGCCCTCGAGCAGAATCAGAACCCAGGACCCTTCAGTATGCGGGCTGACACTCTATCCAGTGAGCCAAACTTGCTAGGACGGTCTCCGCTATTATAAATTAAGGCAGAGGTTTATCTAAGTCTATTCATGTTAAACTAAGTACTGTTAAAAATGTATTATGCTCAGGCTTTCCTTAGGACAACTATAGATCATTCATCCTCTAAAAATGGAATTCTACCTAACAGTCTCATAAGACCGAAGAGTTTCTCTGTTAATAACAATGCTTTTATATGTAAAACCCTTAGGGCTGCAAGGCTAAAACATGTGGAAGTGAAGGTGAAAGAGAGTTTTAAAAAGGCAGCCACCCACTTACACCACCACACAGCGCACCTGTGGCCCAGTACGTGCTCTGTCACCGTGAGGGCTTATTGCCAATCTATAGACTCTGGTTCATAAGCAAGTGGAAAGTGATACGAAGTGATTAAATCTCCTCATCAAGAACCTTTAATCAAGTCTATACTCCAAAGGGATAAAACGCATTCCCATTAGCATGTGCACTCCTTCCGGCAGCAATTATCAGTGGGAGTGACCCATCGTGATTTTATAGGTTTAGGAACCTCTTAAATAGTCAGCTATAATTACGATACATTCGGGTAGTCACAACAAGGGGGCATGATACTTGAAGGAAGTCCCGGTTCTCATCCTCCCTTATTTTCTTCGGTGTTTTGACAGGCTATGAAATCTGTTCCCAAACCCAGAGCTTCCAATGTTCTAGCTCTAGTTAGCAGAGGCCAGGAGTTGAAGCGGGGAAAGTATTTCGCCTGATAAGCCACCGAGAGTACTAAGAAGGTATCAGTCTGACCCAATGATGAAGGGGAAGATTAGATGTCAGGATTAGATGGCAATCATAAAGCACCCTGAGGCCATAATTGTGCTGGCAGAGGGCACTGGGCGGAAAGACCAGGATTACAGCTATACCTGCGGTTAACTGAGCATGTTCATCAATACATAAATCTCCTTTACTACAGGTACATACTGGGTAGCAGGCACAGAAAGAAAAATAGCAAAAGTAGCAGGTTTTCGTAATAAGATCTCCGGAATGCAAGCTGCTTTGCATGCGGGAGGAATGAAAAGGTGAGTATCGTTACCGAATGGCTGCTATCCCGTGTCCAATCTCGTGCACAACGCCGCTAATGAGGACTGCGGCGAAGAAATAGGTCAGCTGGTTGACGGGTAGATTTATGCCAGGAACCTAGAAATTTCAGAGACACAAGGATAGGATAAGCACACGCTTGGCGACCAGGAGAACATGATGTTCACTTTGCATTAAAGCTTAAACTTCAAAGCTGATAGTTCTACAAACTAAAAATGTGAATATCAATGGTTCATTTTTTCATTTCTATCGTAATAAAAGTAAAAACACCAGTCATTTTTTTAAGCAGGCCACTTTTTTAAAAAAACCCTATATTTTATTGATATTTTACAGAGAGGAAGGGAGAGAGAGAGATAGAGAGCTAGAAACGTCGACCACCTGCCTCTTGCACACCCCCCACCGGGGATGTGCCCGCAACCAAGGTACATGCCCTTGACCGGAATCGAACCCGGGACCTTTCAGTCCGAAGACCGACGCTCTATCCACTGAGCCAAACCGGTTTCGGCCCACTTTTTTTTTTTTTTTAAACATATTTTATTGATTTTTTTATAGAGAGGAAGGGAGAGGGACAGAGAGCCAGAAACACTGATGAGAGAAACACTGACCAGCTGCCTCCAGTACACCCCCACCGAGATGTGCCCGCAACAAAGGTACATGCCCTTGACCGGAATCGAACCCGGGACCCTTCGGTCCGCAGGCCGACGCTCTATCCACTGAACCAAACCGGTTCCGGCAAAGCAGGCCACTTTTGAATTAAGCAAAATACCAATCTAAAGAGAACAGGACACATCAGGTGAAAGAGCTGAAACGTTGGCTTCGGGAAGCTTTCACCACGGGAAGGAATTAGAGAGCCGGCCATGTGCAGGGGTCAGGGAGTGTGCAGACACTGCGGTCCGCTGGAAGCCGGTTTGGGAGTTCTTGTTACAAGTCCTAGTTCTTCCTCTATTCCTCTATGTTGTTATTGCAGGGTTCCAAGTACTTATGTGAATAATATAGGATATCATCAGCCCCATCAGCGGATTTCCTTTTAGTATTCTCAAGTTATCTGAGAGTTGTTAATTAAAGGCAGTGTACTAAAGCGCCGTGTGGGTGTAGGAGGGCTATACCCTCCATTACTTTGATTGCATCGGTTTGTCCAGCACATGGGTAGGAGCAAAGTGATACATAAATATTGTATTCAAATCGGTATTTAATAATGCAGAAGGTATGGCATTTAGAACATTCATGCATATTAACCTGTGAAGAATGACGAGTTGTCTTGTGCCCTAACCGGCTTGGATCAGTGGCTAGAGCAGCCGTGGGCAAACTACGGCCCGCGGGCCGGATCCGGCCTGTCCGGCTGTTCTCTCCGGCCCGTGGAGCCGAAAGAGCGGAGGGTTCTCTTGCTCTCCCCTCCGCTCCTTCACCAGCAGCCCAAGATGAGAGTGCCAGCATGGCCAGGCTGCTTTTGTTCCGGCCCTCCGGTCCAGTTTAAGAACCCATTGTGGCCCTCGAGTCAAAAAGTTTGCCCACCCTTGGACTAGACTCTAGTCACTAGAGCATTATCCTACAGACCAAAGGGTCCTGGGTTCGAATCCAGTCAAGGGCAAGAACTTTGGTTGCAGGCTCCTCCCGGGTTGGGCCCTGGTTGGGGCGCCTGCAGGAGGCAATCAATCGATGTGTTCCTCTCACATCGATGTTTCTCTCTGTCTTTCCCTCTCTCCCACTCTCCCTAAAGTTCAATGGAAAAATATCCTCAGGTGAGGGTTAACAACAAAAAGTTGTCTTGCAAACATGTGCTCCTAAGATGTTGTATAGGTATTCAGCATTGCATACACAATGGAAGCTTGCGATTTAAGGGATGCATGAAAAATTATTTTATTTTTAAAAATATATTTTTATTGATTTTTACAGAGAGGAAGGGAGAGGGAGAGCTAGAAATATTGATGAGAGAGAAACATGGATCAGCTGCCTCCTGCACACCCCCTACTGGGGATGTAACGGAAATCAAGGTACATGCCCTTGACCGAATCGAACCTGGACCCTTCAGTCCGCAGGCCGATGCTCTATCCCAGGGGTGGGCAAACTTTTTGACTCAAGGGCCACAATGGGTTCTTAAACTGGACCCGAGGGCCGGAACAAAAGCATGGATGGAGTGTTTGTGTGAACTAATATAAATTCAAAGTAACATCATTACATAAAAGGGTACAGTCTTTTTTTAAAAAAATTTCAATAGTTTTATTCATTTCAAACATTTTAACAAGAAGAATGTAAACACTAATTATTATAATTTGAAACTTCAAAAAATGGAGGAATCATAGCACAATAACATACCTTATATTGAAGATGAAAAAGTCAAAATAAAATTGCCTAACAAAGGAAAGGTACAAAGCCTTTCAAATTAAACCCTCCGCTCTTTGGGCTCCGCGGGCCGGATAGAACAGCCGAATGATCCGGCCCTCGGGCCATAGTTTGCCCACGGCTGCTCTATCCACTGATCCAAACCAGTTAGGGCTTATTTTATTTTTTAAATATACTTTTCATTGTTGATAGTATTACAGATATTTCCCATTTTCCCCTCCTTTACCCTCCTCTAAATTATTATTTTTTTTAGATACCCAGGAATTTCCTCATAAGATAATCACTCCCAAGTTATGTCAATTGTTGAGAGATTCTATAAATTAGGCTAAGTGGGGCCCTCCACGCATTAATACTATACTGAGCATCTATTTCTCACAGTCCAGGAGTTGGGACCCTGAAGGTATCCTTCTGGAGGAAATTCCTCCTTTCTATTACTAATTATTGGTTTAAATTAATTATAAAGTATGCCTAAAGCAGGAAAACTTGAAAACTCAAAAGATAGAAACCTTTAATCTTGCTCCCAGAGCACAAACACCATTCTCAATGTTTTGATGCATGTCTTTCTATCTTTTCATGTACACTTATTTTTTTAAATTGGGCTTTTATTATGAATACCAGAGCCCTGGTGCACGAAATTTGTGCACTGGCAGGGGAGGAGGGAGCGGGGGAGGGAAGAGGGTTCTAAGCCCAGCCTGTGCCCTCTCACAGTCTGGAAGCCCCATGATCGATCACCTGCAGAGGAAGGCCCCGCCCACCTGCCAGAGCCTGCCAGCTGGTGGTCCGAGCCTCCCTCTGCGGGGCAATTGTGGGGCATTGGGGGGGGGGGGGCAACCAATCGAATCGCACTGGCCTTGGCTGGCCTGGGACCAGTGCGTGTCATAGCGTGGTTGTCTGGACAGTCATTTTGCTGTTTGGCTGTTTGGCCAGCTTACGTATTACTCTTTTATTATTATAGATGGTTTTAAAATCTGATCCTTTCATTTAGTAGTTCCACAAACATTTTCCCATGAGTATTTTCTGATTTAACATGTTTTTAACAGCTGCATTTTATTCGATGGAATAGGTTGTTGGGCATTTAATTGTCTTAAAAAATTCTGCTTTTTTTTGTTTTGTTAATCCTCACCAGAGGATATTTTTCCATTGATTTTTAGAGAAAGTGGAAGGGAAAGGGAGAGACAGAGAGAAACATCGATGTGAGAGGGACACATCAATTGGTTGCCTACTGCACACAACCGGATGAGGACCGAGGAACCTGCACTAAGGTACAATATATATCCAAATATTTGGGGAGATAAATTATTAGACAAGCATGGTTGGTTCAGGCTCCAGAGAAATATCACTTGGGTTAGACCAGTGGTCGGCAAACTGGGGCTCGTGAGCCACATTCGGCTCTTTAGCCTCTTAAGTGTGGCTCTTCCACAAAATACCACGGCCTGGCTGAAACCGGTTTGGCTCAGTGGATAGAGCGTTGGCCTGTGGACTGGAGGGTCCCAGGTTCGATTCCGGTCAAGGGCATGTACATTGGTTGTGGGCACATCCCCAGTAGGGGGTGTGCAAGAGGCAGCTGATCGATGATTCTCTCTCATCGATGTTTCTAACTCTCAATCCCTCTCTCTTCCTCTCTATAAAAAATCAATAAAATCTATTTAAGAACAAACAAACAACAACAACAACAAAACACACAAAATACCACGGCCTGGGCGAGTCTATTTTGAAGAAGTGGCGTTAGAAGAAGTTTAAGTTTAAAAAATTTGGCTCTCAAAAGAAATTTTAATCATTGTACTGTTGATATTTGGCTCTGTTGACTAAATGAGTTTGCTGACCACTGGGCTAAACAGTCTGCCTCCATGATGTATATTTCTTTGATCACTAAACAGCTACGTGACCTGGAGAAAATTCGATTATTTCCCCACTTCAATTTCCTCATCATTAAAATGGAAACAACCACATTTACATGAGAGTAATTTTAAGGATTACATGAGAATCCTTGTCCAATGTTTAAAATTATGCCTCACAGAAAGGGTAACAAATGCTATTATTACACAAAATCTAAAGGACTTTCACACACACCGAACTGCTAACAGCAGACACTTCCATAATTTGGGCAAGCTCATTTTGTTCAAATCAGCAATTTAAAATATATATATATATATATATATATATATATATATATATATATATTTTTTTTTTTTTAATTGATATTTTACAGAGAGGAAGGGAGAGGAAGAGAGAGCTAGAAACATCGATCAGCTGCATCCCGCATCCTCCACACTGGGGATGTGCCCGCAACCCAGGTACATGCCATTGACTGGAATAGAACTCGGGACCCTTCAGTCCGCAGGCCGACACTCTATCCACTGAGCCAAACCGGTTTTGGCTCCCCCGACTTTTGACCCCTGATAGGTCTTTTGAGAGTAGCCTATTCATGATTTTGCCCATTTTTTTCTTTTAGAGTATTCATATATTTCTTATTGATCTGTAAGGTAACTTTGAATATTCATGATCAGTCCTCCGTAATATATCACAAATGTATTTACAAGTTTCTTTGCCTTTAGTTTTTTTTATATATAAAAATGTTATGTAATCAAATCTATCAATATTCCTGTTTTCTGCCATTAGTTTTATGGTTATGTCTTCCTTATTCTGTGTTCATATAAATAGAAACCTGTTTTTTTTTTCTTTTCAAGATCTTTTATGATTTCATGTTTTAATTTTAATTCATTCAATTTTAATTTATTTTTGTGTACAACGGAGGAATTTCACTTTTTAAAAAATATATATTTTATTGATATTTTACAGAGAGGAAGGGAGAGGGATAGAGAGCTAGAAACATCGATGAGAGAGAATCATTGACCAGCTGCCTCCTGCACACCCCTCACCGGGGATGTGCCCGCAACCAAGGTCCATGCCCCTGACAGGAATCAAACCCGGGACTCTTCAGTTCACAGGCCGACGCTCTACCACTGAGCCAAACCGGTTTCGGCAGGAATTTCACTTTTAAGTCCCCTTTAGTAACTGAAGAGGAGATTCAAACCATGCTGCATGGACAGCTTTCTAAATTAATCAGTAATTCCAAGTGTCTTTTCCTTAGTTTTCATAATTATCATTTTTGACGTATAGATAAAATTTCACTGACAATCCCATAATTTATCCATTTGTATTCTGTGGTTGTTTCCAGTTCTTCATAGTAATTAATAATATTAGGGAAATACTACTTTCTTAAAAAACATATTTTATTTTTATTTTTTTTAGAGAGAATGGAAGGAGGGGGACAGACAAACATCAATGTGAGAGAGACACATCGATTGGTTGCCTCCAGCAAACACCCTAACCAGGGATGGAGCCTACAAACCAAGGTACGTGCCCTTGACTGGAATCAAAGCCGGGACCCTTCAGTCCACAGGCTGATGCTCTATCCACTGAGCCACACCATCTAGGACGGGAAAATACTACTTTTGATTAATGCTACTTTCCCCCTAAATTTAGGCCACTTATGATGCTGATTATATAGTTCTCTTTACCCAGACCCTACTCAGCACCTCTTTTCAAGAACATTCGTGGATCTTTGTCTACATACCAGCTTCATTCCCACGTTGTGAGGCATCTTTCTGTCCAAATTGGTAGTTTCGTTTTCTCTGACCCCTTTCTAACTGTATGTACTGAAGATCAATTCTCAAACATTCCCACTATACCACAAAGTATCCTGGTTACTTTGCCTTTATGTCAAATAAATCAGTAGGCTTGATCTAATATAACAGGACTGGTGTGCTATAAGAATTTTTAAAACATGCAATACCTGAGTATTTTTAAAAAATATATATTTTATTGATTTTTTACAGAGAGAAAGAGAGAGGGATAGTGAGTTAGAAACATCGATGAGAAAGAATCATGGATCAGCTGCCTCTTGCACACCCCCTACCGGGGATGTGCCTGCAACCAAGGTACTTGCCCCTGACCGGAATCGAACCCGGGACCCTTCAGTCCGCAGGCCAACGCTCTATCCAGTGAGCTAAACCGGTTTTAGCGATACCTGAGTATTTAATCAGGGGCCCTGACCTCTTCTTCCCTTAGATTGCCAAATAAAAAAATGACAACAGCCGCCCTAGCCGGTTTGGCTCAGTGGATTGAGTGTAGGCCTGCGGACTGAAGGGTCCTGGGTTCGATTCCAGTCACAGGCATGTGCCTCAGTTGCAGGCTCCATCCCCAGCCCTAGGTGAGGTGTATTTGGGAGGCAACCAATGGATGTTATCTCTCACATCAATGTTTCTCTCTGTCTCCCTTCCACTCTTTCTGAAAATCAATGGAAAACTTTCCTCAGGAGAGGATTAACAACAACAAAGAAATTACAACAGCCCACACAGCAAAAGCTGCCTGGTGTGAGCGCCCTGCCCTGAGCCATATAAATAGGTCATATAATCGGGTTACATTTTATTGGTCATGTCACACAATAATGTTAAATCTGACTGGTTAATTCTTGGCATCAGAAAGCCTAAATGATAAAGAGGTAATATGCAAATTAACCTCACACCCTTACAAGATGGCTGCCTATGACCAGGCCAGTAGGAGGGTTAGTGAGGGAGGACCAATCAACTGAGCAGCGGGCTGTGTGGGGCGACCAGGCCGGCAGGGGGGTTAGTGAGGGACAACCACACGACTGAAAAGTAGGCTGTATGAGGCGACCAGGCCAGCCAGGGGGTGAGGATGACTTAATGACTGATTATTTCAATAAAGGGGTGGGGTGATTAGGCTGGCAGGGGGCAGTGAGAGGTGATTAGTCCGGGGGTGGGGGCAGTGGGGCAACTAGGTTGGCTGGGACCAGGCCAGCAGGGAGGGGGCAGTTGGGGGGAACCTGACCAGCAAGGGGGGCAGTTAGGGGCGACTAGGCAGGCAGGTAGGTGAGTGATTAGGAGCTAGCAGTCCAGGGTTGTGAGAGGGTAATCAAACATCCCCCAAAGGGTCCTGGATTAGAGAGGGTGCAGGCTGGGTTGAGGGGATCCTCCCCCCATGTATGAATTTCATGCACTGGGCCCCTAGTACTGATTTTTTAAGTTACTTTGGAACAAAAGGGTAGGTAATTATTATTATTATTTTGGTAAATCAATCAAAGTCATACTTATTTTTTTTTTGCCAAATTGTAAAAAAAAAAATTTTTTTTTTGGTATGCCGCAGAATTTTAGTTATCATTGGTGTGCGCCACGAGATGAAAAAGGTTGAAAATTGCTGCAATGGGACATTGGTTCTTTCTCTTTATTATTTTATAGATGTAACAATGAGAGAGGGTACGGATCTGAGCATGTGATTATACCAACAGATGCTAGGTCTTATTTGCTAGCAATAGTGCGCGACTGCCCATCTGTGTTGGCCGTGAGCACACAGGGTATTAGATGTACCGGAATACTGATCTCTCACCACCGGAATACTGATCTCTCACCAACAGAGTGCCAGGTTTGGGGGATTAATACTGAACCAGACTGTACGGAATTATAAGGTGACCAGAAAGCGTGTTCTCTAAGCTACAGAGCTCATATCAAAGTCAGGGGATAATAACATTCTTGAACGGGCACATAAATGTGCCCGGCGAACTACAGAGGACAGTTAGTTGACTTCTTGCTTGTTCCACAGCATGACTCTGAGCTCTATGGATGAAACGAGAAGCACAAAGAATTTATTTCTTCTTTGCATACCATTTTGTCAGTCTAATCCTAGCAGGCAGAAAGGACAATGGTCATATTTTCTTCAAATCTGCTTCTTTCTCTAACTATTCTCTTCTTGGCAAACAATAACTAATTGAATATTCCCCAGTTATCCTAAACTCTCCCTTCTTTAGTCTCACATTCAATTAATGGCGAAGGCCTGAGAACTCCACTCCAACACACACCTTGAATCTACCCCAGCCATGGGCAAACTACGGCCCGCGGGCCGGATCTGGCCCGTTCGGCTGTTCTATCCGGCCCGAGGAGCCGAAAGAGCGGAGGGTTCTCTTGCTCTCCCCTCCGCTCCTTCACCAGCAGCCCAAGATGAGAGTGCCAGCATGGTCAGATTGCTTTTGTTCCGGCCCTCCGGTCCAGTTTAAGAACCCATTGTGGCCCTCCAGTCAGAAAGTTTGTCCACCCCTGATCTACCCCCTTCATTCAACTTAACACTAATTTAGTTTAGATCTTTATCACTTCTAACATGAATATTCCAACTGTCCTCTTAAATGGTGTCCCCATCTCACCTACCTTTTATTCATTTTGCATAAACCTGTTCTCTATAGGTAAAATGAAAACTTCTTAGAATGCCAAAACCAGTTTGGCTCAGTGGTAGAGAGTTGAGTTGGTCTGCGGACTGAAGGGTCCCGGGTTCGATTCCAGTCAATGGCATGTACATTGGCTGCGGGCACATCCCCGGTAGGAGGTGTGCAAGAGGCAGCTGGTCGATGTTTCTCTCTCATCGACGTTTCTAGCTCTCTCTCTCTCTGTCTCTTCCTTCTTCTCTATAAAAAAATCAATAATATATATTTAAAAAAAACTTCTTAGAATGGCCCTTCATAACCAGACCCTACCTATACCTCCCATCTCATCTCCTATACCATACACCTTCTGCCATATACCTCCTACACATAAGTCAAAGTTACTTTATAGCTGCTCGAAGCTATAAATTGCTGGTCTTTCTTTTTTTTAAAATATATTTTATTGATATTTTACAGAGAGGAAGGGAGAGAGATAGAGAGCCAGAAATGTCGATGAGAGAGAAACATCGACCAGCCGCCTCCAGCCCACCCCCCACCGGGGATGTGCCTGCAGCCAGTGTACATGCCCTTGACCGGAATCGAACCCGGGACCTTTCAGTCCGCAGACCGACACTCTATCCACTGAGCCGAACCAGTTTCGGCGAATTGCTGGTCTTTCTTAAGGAGTAGAGTATGATGGCTCTGAGGTCAGTGGTGGATGAGTGATGCTCCCCCCCCCGCCCCAATTTCCTAGTTGTGGCCATGGACAAGTGACTTAACACCTCTGTGCCTTGGTTTTCTCATCTGTGAAACGTATCTCCAGGTTGGTATAAGAATAAAAGAAAATGGGCACAAAAACCTCACACAGGAAACCCTGCATATGAACTAGGTTTTATTATTACTATTATGACTCCCTTCACCTTTCCATGTTACATGGTCTCCTCTGCTACTGAGACGCTCAATTGCCATCTTCCTTTCCCAGGCTACGTGGATTCTCTCCGCCCTTTCCTTGAAGCGCTCCTCTGCTCTCCCCACAGAGCAGGCCCATCCCAGCTCGCCTTCTCTCTGTTCCCACAGCACAGTGTTCCCCAAAGTGTGGTACGAGGACCCCCAGGGGCACGGGAAGAGTTTGGTGGGGGTACGCACTGCACCGTGCTTAGCTGCGCCTAATTCTACATTCTCATGAGTCAAGTCAATTTCATCCTTCTCATTGATCCAAATAATTATTTAAAATGTAACTTTTATTTATATTTTATTATGAATAATTTTATTTTTCATTTATTATTATTTTGTGTTATGTACCAAAAAAATAAAAAATTTAATATATTTTGATTGTTATTAAAATACATCCATTTTTTAAAAAATATTTTAAAATATATTTTATTGATATTTTACAGAGAGGAAGGGAGAGAGATAGAGAGCTAGAAACATCGATGAGAGAGAAACATCGATCAGCTGCCTCCTGCACACCCCCTACCGGGGATGTGCCCGCAACCAATGTACATGCCCTTGACCGGAATCGAACCTGGGACCTTTCAGTCCACAAGCCGACACTCTACCACTGAGCCAAACCGGTTTCGGCAAAATACATCCATTTTTTTTTTTTTTGAAGAGGGGTACTCAGCGTTACGAAAATTCTAGAAGGGGTACACATGTGTCAAAAGTTTGGGAAACACTGGGAGAGCACCTTCCGCTCTGTCCAACCGCAGAATAAGCACAGCAGCTCTCCCTCTAAACGAAAAGCTCCATGACCGCTAGGAACGGATTCTGTTCCCCGTATAAGCAGGACTCAACACAGGCCCAAGAGGCAGAACACACACATTAAATGTCTGCTGAAGAACAAGTCATCTCTTCCAAGGCCTCACTTGGAAAATTAACTTCTTTTATTTTAAAAAAATATATATTTTATTGATTTTTTACAGAGAGGAAGAGAGGCATAGAGAGCTAGAAACATCAATGAGAGAGAAACATCGATCAGCTGCCTCCTGCACAACTCCCACCGGGGATGTGCCCGCAACCAAGGTACATGCCCTTGACCGGAATCGAACCCAGGACCCTTCAGTCCGCAGGCCGACACTCAATCCAAACTGGTTTCGGCAACTTCTTTTAACCTCTAAGTAAGAGCTATTACCATAGAGGAGTTTCTTTTTAAAAAAAATATATTTTTAGTGATTTCAATAAATCAATAAAGGGGAGGGGGAGAGAAAGACAGAAACATCAATAATGAGAGAGAATCATTGATCTGTTGCCTTCTGCACACCCCCCACTGGGGATGGAGCCCGCAACCGGGGCATGTGCCCTTGACCAGAATCAAGCCTGAGACCCTTTAGTCCGCAGGTTGATGCACTATCCACTGAGCCAAACCAGCTAGGGCACTGGAGAGATTCTTTATCATTCGCTATAAATGACTTCTAAATTTTCCCACAGTGACCCAGCCTATAGAAGCCACAAAGAGATGAGTTAAAAAAAAAATCTGTCACTAACTATTAAACAGCCTATTAAACGTTAATAAGATTATGATTAAACCCTAACCGGTTTGGCTAAGTAGACAGAGCGTCGGCCTGTGTACAGAAGGGTCCCGGGTTCGATTCCGGTCAAGGGCATGTACCTTGGTTGCGAGCACATCCCTGGTGGGGGGTGTGCAGGAGGCAGCTGATCGATGTTTCTCTCTCATGGATGTTTCTAACTCTCTACCCTTCTCCCTTCCTCTCTGTAAAAAAAATCAATAAAATATATACTTAAAAAAGAATATGATTAAAAACATAACATGCGCCAAAACCGGTTTGGCTCAGTGGTAGAGCGTTGGTCTGCGGACTGAAAGGTCCCGGGTTCGATTCCGGTCAAGGGCATGTACATTGGTTGCGGGCACATCCCCAGTAGGGGGTGTGCAAGAGGCAGCTGGTCGATGTTTCTCTCTCATCGACATTTCTAGCTCTCTATCTCTTTCCCTTCCTCTCTGTAAAATATCAATAAAATATATTTAAAAAAAAATAAAAACATAACATGCCTGACTCATGGAAATGAGAACTATAAATAAAAAAATTTGAAATAAAAGTTAGCCAATGGAAAATCACTCTTCCAAACTCTAGAGCAGGAATTGAGGTATATAGGTTTACACAAGTGCTTTAAAATGAGAATTATTATTATAGAGATCTTAAATCACCATGCTTATTCTTGTATAGTAACAATCACTTAACATCTCAAGACAACACATATTAAATCAAAACCCGTGTAATGTTGACAGTCTTCATGATGGTCCATTTGTTCTGTTACCTCTATTATTGCTTCTATTACATATTGCAGCAATTCTTGGCTATATTCTTACTAATATTTTTGTTTAGGGAGATAATTTGGGAAATCATGCAACTTTTAATTTATTTTCATATTTATATTACGGAGTTATGCTATCCAAAAGAAGTATCTTATATCTATGTCTCAAAAGTTACTTAAAGCAAAAAGAAGGCACTTACCACAACTTGTAGCACTTGTTCGTTGTGGAGTGAGGAGGAGGAGGAAGAGGAAGATGAAGAGGAGGAGGAAGAGGAAGAGGAGGAGGAGGAAGAAGAGGAAGAAGAGGAGGAAGAATAAGAAGTGGAGGAGTCAGCCATCATTTGTGCTAAAGTCTGCATCAGCGTTTTCCCCAGCAGGAAAAAGGAGCTGAACATGGCAATTACGCCAAACACCATTCCAAAATTGAACCTGTGAAGAGGAGAAACTTGCGTGAGTGTACAATTCTTCGTAATTCATGGGCTAGAAAATTCATTGACCAGGCACATTTCATAGCTTCAAAATGTATAGAAAATTCTAGTACCCCTATCTCTTTTTTCGTTTATAAAATTTATTGATTTTTTTAGAGGAAGGGAGAGGGAGAGAGAACTAGAAACATCGATGAGAGAGAAACATCAACCAACTGCCTCCTGCACACCCCCCACTGGGGATGTGCCCACAACCAAGGTACATGCCCTTGACTGGAATCGAACCCGGGACCTTTCAGTCTGCAGGCCAATGCTCTACCCACTGAGCCACACCGGTTAGGGCCCTCTCTCTTTTTTCTTGTCTGAACTCCGGATCTGTAATTGAAGCACAGGCACTAGTCTATCTAAGCTGTTCTAATAACTTACATTTCTCTCATAACTGAAGCGGCTGAATATTCTTTCCAATAAAAAGTTGTTTCCTGTCTTTAGCTCATTTACATAGCATTGTTTTGCTCTTGATCTCATGTAGTTATGAAAGTTCTTTTGACATTATATAGACATCCATTCTTTTTTATTTACTGATTCTATTATTTGCATCTTATTTTAGCTATACTTTGTGATGAGCTTAAATACTAATATGGTAAAATTGAATGATAGTTTTTTTTCTTTTACTGTTTTAATAATTAGAAGTTGCCCTTATATCTATTATATTTTCTAACTTGTTGATAAGTTGTATTTTTCAAGGAACTTGTCTATTTCATGTAAATGGTTAAATTAATAGGCATAGAATTGTTCAAAATAGTTTCATTTTTTAAAATGTCTACAGGATCTGTACTAATGTTCCATTTTTCAATTCTGACCTTTAGTTACGTGTGTGATCTTTTTTTCTTGATCAGTCATAGTAGGGAGTTTATCATTTTTAAAAATATATATATTTTATTGATTTTTCACAGAGAGGAAGGGAGAGGGATAGAGAGCTAGAAACATCGATGAGAGAGAATCATCAATCAGCTGCCTCCTGCACACCCCCTACTGGGGATGTGCCCGCAACCAATGTACATGCCCTTGACCGGAATCGAACCCGAGACCCTTCAGTCCACAGACCAACGCTCTATCCACTGAGCCAAACCGGTTTCGGCAGTGTGTGTGTGTGTGTGTATGAATTTTATTAATCTTTTCAAAGAGCCAATTTTTGGTTTTACTGATTTTATCTATGATATACTTTTTACTTTACTGATTTCTGCTCTTTATTACTTCGTGCTTTTTATCTTCTTTGATTTGGTGGCGCATTTACCGCTTTTCGATGACCTATTTACATGTAGCACTACTCTATTTAGAGCTAAATTTTTAACAAAAAGCAATTTAGACAATGGCCCCCAAACTCCCATATTAGAAATTCTCTCCATTACAAAACCTGTCGGTCTCTAGGGTATTAGAGATTATTGGAAACTCCTTAACCATCAACGCTATATATCCCATCATTTTTAATTCTTTTTTTTTTTTAACTAAAGGAGTATGCTTGGCATTGCAAGGGGGCTCCAGGACCCCAACACTGCAATCCGGCTGGCCATTTTCCCACATGGTTTGAGCTTTGCCTTACTGGTTGTTAAATGTTTGTAAAATCCTCCTCCTGGAGGAATATCACACAAAAAAGCATAAGGGAAAACATGCAGACTTTTGGGCGTCCTAGGACTCCAGGACCCGTGTTCCTCTGCGTGATGACGGGGGAGAGAATTCTCCAGGATTACTTTGCTAATGAAAAAGGCTCCATGGGGCCGAAACCGGTTTGGCTCAGTGGATAAAGTGTCGGCCTGCGGACTGAAGGGTCCCAGGTTCGATTCCGGTCAAGGGCATGTACCTTGGTTGCGGGCATATCCCCAGTGGGGGGTGTGCAGGAGGCAGCTGGTCGATGACTCTCTCATTGACGTTTCTAACTATCCCTCTCCCTTCCTCTCTTAAAAAAATCAATAAGATATATTAAAAAAAAAAAAAGCAGGGGGCTGTGTGCCCCGGGAGAGCCGTGTGCCCCGGGGAAGCGGTGGGACCCGGGGTGGGGAGTTGGGGGGGGGCGGGGTGAACCAGAGGAGGAGCAGATTCTATTCGTGTGGTCCTGAGATAGTCACCATAAAACAAGCAGACTGCCAAATGACAGCGGGGAGGGGAAGGAGACCTGGGGGGAGATAGGAGAACAACCGAAGGACTGGTATGCATGCATATATGTACAACCAACGAACACAGAACTCTGGGAAGGGAGGGCATGAATGGGAGGTGGGGAGGGCAATGGTAAGCTATGTACACATATAATACCTTAATAATTTTTTTAAAAAAGGCTCCATAGGTTTTTTTTTTTTTTTTTTTTTGCCTTTTTATTAGTGTCAATGTACAGAATAAAGTGAGCAAATGTAAGGTGTACGGCTGACTGAAGTTTTACACATGTGCACCCGTGTATCTACCATCCAGATGAAGATACAGAACCTGGCTCTGCTGGGTAGCTCACGTGCGTGCAGCAGTGGCCCATGCACCAAAAGGTTGTGGGTTCGATTTCCAGTTGGGAAATACATAGGGGGCAGGTTTAATCCCTGGTTAGGGCATAGACTGAGCGGCCAGATTATGATGATCTCTGAACGCATGGTTAAATTTATAGGCATAGAATTGTTCAAAATAGTTTCATTTTTTAAAATGTCTACAGGATCTGTACTAATGTTCCGTTTTTCAATTCTGATAATTTGGCCATTCAGTGTATATACGGTGTTTCCCCGAAAATAAGACATCCTCTGAAAATAAGACCTACTTCATGGAAACATAATACATCCCCCGAAAATAAGACCTAGCGCATCTTTGGGAGCAAGAATTAATATAAGACACTCTTATTTTCGGGGAAACAGGGTAGGAGACAATCAATCGACAGTTTTCTCTCACATCGATGTTTTGCTTTCTCTCTCTCTCAATCTCTCCCTTCCTCTCTCTAAAATCAATAAAACCATATCTCTGGGTGATGATTAAAAAAAAAAAAGAAAAATAGAGAATCTTGATTTTTAATGTACGCAAAAAAAAAAAATGATGCAATCTCACAAGTTTATATAAGACCAGAAAACTTCTACACTGTCAACATGTTTAAAACTCAGGAGTTTGGAATATGATGGATATCATATAATAACAGTTCCATTAACAAGCGTTTCTCATGCTCACAGTGACTCATTTAAACCAAAAGAAAGAAAACGAAGCGTACCACTGGTAAAGCATCCTCGCTTTCCGCCGGCCCCAGCTGTAGAAGGCACGATTGAACACAGCCGTTTGCCATCGGATGTGAAAGGGGGAGATGCTCAGGCCGTTGTTTTCCAGCCAGTCTTCGTAAGAGTGCTTGAAATACACGGAGGACTGCAAGAGAAGGAAACGTCCACACCGTTCCATTCTGAAGGACAACTTATAATGCTTAAGAAGATCACAGATGGCTCTTTTCTATAGGAAGGCAAGAGACCGCCTGCTCAAATGCTAATCACAAACACGTGAAAGCTTCATGGTCACTCCGAGGCCGGTGTGGCTCAGTGGATAGAGCGTCGGCCTGCGGACTGAAGGGTCTCAGGTTCGATTCCAGCCAAGGGCATGTACCTTGGTTGTGGGCACATCCCCAGTAGGGGGCGTGCAAGAGGCAGCTGATCGATGATTCTCATCGATGTTTCTAACTCTCTGTCCCTCTCTCTTCCTCTCTGTAAAAAATCAATTATATATATATATATATATATATATATATATATATATATATATATATATATAATTTAAAAGCTTCACGTTTATGCCTCGGTTAAAGGAAAGGCCTCGCATTAGCTGGCCTGCTGAAGTTAGGGGCCGGCAAACTACAGCCCGGGGGCCAGCTCTGGCCTCCAGCCGGGTTTGCACTGCCTGTGAACGAAGGATGGTTGTTATCTTTCATAGATTGTAAGCAACCACCGCCAAGTCAGAATATGCCACACCCCGGGTGGCCCACAGAGCCTAACACAGCACCTGAGCCTTTACAGGGAGAGTGTGCTGACCTCTGCCGAGAACAGCGTGGCCAAATGGAAGTATGTGAGCCACCAATGCCAGCCACAGTTTAATTTACCGTATGTATGTCATGTTAAATTTCCTGGTGGCCAATACTGAAAAAGTTGTAATTAATTTAAATGCATTTTCAACTCAAATCAATATAAAAATTAGTGTACTGGATAGGTAGTTGGTCAACTCATTAGTCAACAGTGCAACGATTGAAATTTTGGAGAGCCAAATTGTTTAAACTTAAGCTTCTCCTAACGCTACTTCTTCAAAATAGACTCGCCCAGGCCGTGGTATTTTGTGGAAGAACCACACTCAAGGGGCCAAAGAGCCGCATGTGGCTCGAGAGCCGCAGTTTGCCCACCACACGGTACTGGGTGCCATCAGAGGAATAGTGGCATGAGAGATCCCTTTGGTCTTTGCCCCTGAAGCTTCAACAATTTCAACCAAGGACCCCCTGCTGAAGGCGCACACGGGCCTGAGCACCGCACCCGAGGAGCGTCTGAAGGGGGCGGGCGGGCGCACACTGGGAAGGCGGAAGGGAAAGGCGGAGACCTGCCCCTGATGCAGCCCTGCACCGGGAACTCACACGGGGCTCCGCGTGGAGAGGGGAGGAAGCAGGTTGTGGCCGGCACTCCTTCCATGAAAAGAGGTTTAATGAGCATTCCTGCGGGCAGCGCAAGCTGCAGCTGAGCCCGGGGACCTGGGCAGGGACAAAGCACAGAGGCGGCCCTCGGTTGCCTGGCAATCGGCATTGCAGGCAGACACAAAGCCACAGGGTCCGGTGAAGAGGAGGAGGGAGCGGTGTGCGGTGGTGTGTGTGTGTGTGGGGGGGGGGGGGGGAGAGTATGGTGGGGCAGGGATGTCTGGGGGCGCGGAATGCAAAGGTCCACTGGTTGGCACTGACAGGAGGGCAAAGCAACAAAAGAGGTGGCCGGGTTCCCCTACCTCACCCCATTGCCATGCACTGTGGCTACACTGCCAGCTGCATATAACTGCAGGGAACAGCATATGGCTGCAGGGAACAGCATTATGGCTACAGGGAACAGCATATGGCTGCAGGGAACAGCATATGGCTACAGGGAACAGCATTGTGGCTACAGGGAACAGCATATGGCTGCAGGGAACAGCATTATGGCTACAGGGAACAGCTTATGGCTGCAGGGAACAGCATATGGCTGCAGGGAACAGCATTGTGGCTACAGGGAACAGCATATGGCTGCAGGGAACAGCATTATGGCTGCAGGGAACAGCATATGGCTACAGGGAACAGCATATGGCTGCAGGGAACAGCATTATGGCTACAGGGAACAGCATATGGCTGCAGGGAACAGCATTATGGCTACAGGGAACAGCTTATGGCTGCAGGGAACAGCATATGGCTGCAGGGAACAGCATTGTGGCTACAGGGAACAGCATATGGCTGCAGGGAACAGCATTATGGCTGCAGGGAACAGCTTATGGCTGCAGGGAACAGCATATGGCTGCAGGGAACAGCATTGTGGCTACAGGGAACAGCATATGGCTGCAGGGAACAGCATTATGGCTGCAGGGAACAGCATATGGCTACAGGGAACAGCATATGGCTGCAGGGAACAGCATTATGGCTACAGGGAACAGCATATGGCTGCAGGGAACAGCATTATGGCTACAGGGAACAGCTTATGGTTGCAGGGAACAGCATATGGCTGCAGGGAACAGCATTGTGGCTACAGGGAACAGCATTATGGCTACAGGGAACAGCATATGGCTGCAGGGAACAGCATTATGGTTACAGGGAACAGCATTATGGCTGCAGGGAACAGCTTATGGCTGCAGGGAACAGCATATAGCTGCAGGGAACAGCATTGTGGCTACAGGGAACAGCATATGGCTGCAGGGAACAGCATTATGGCTGCAGGGAACAGCATATGGCTGCAGGGAACAGCATTGTGGCTACAGGGAACAGCATATGGCTGCAGGGAACAGCATTATGGCTACAGGGAACAGCTTATGGCTGCAGGGAACAGCATATGGCTGCAGGGAACAGCATATGGCTACAGGGAACAGCATATGGCTGCAGGGAACAGCATTATGGCTACAGGGAACAGCATATGGCTGCAGGGAACAGCATTATGGCTACAGGGAACAGCTTATGGCTGCAGGGAACAGCATATGGCTGCAGGGAACAGCATTGTGGCTACAGGGAACAGCATATGGCTGCAGGGAACAGCATTATGGCTGCAGGGAACAGCTTATGGCTGCAGGGAACAGCATATGGCTGCAGGGAACAGCATTGTGGCTACAGGGAACAGCATATGGCTGCAGGGAACAGCATTATGGCTGCAGGGAACAGCATATGGCTACAGGGAACAGCATATGGCTGCAGGGAACAGCATTATGGCTACAGGGAACAGCATATGGCTGCAGGGAACAGCATTATGGCTACAGGGAACAGCTTATGGTTGCAGGGAACAGCATATGGCTGCAGGGAACAGCATTGTGGCTACAGGGAACAGCATTATGGCTACAGGGAACAGCATATGGCTGCAGGGAACAGCATTATGGTTACAGGGAACAGCATTATGGCTGCAGGGAACAGCTTATGGCTGCAGGGAACAGCATATAGCTGCAGGGAACAGCATTGTGGCTACAGGGAACAGCATATGGCTGCAGGGAACAGCATTATGGCTGCAGGGAACAGCATATGGCTGCAGGGAACAGCATTGTGGCTACAGGGAACAGCATATGGCTGCAGGGAACAGCATTATGGCTACAGGGAACAGCTTATGGCTGCAGGGAACAGCATATGGCTGCAGGGAACAGCATATGGCTACAGGGAACAGCATATGGCTGCAGGGAACAGCATTATGGCTACAGGGAACAGCATATGGCTGCAGGGAACAGCATTATGGCTACAGGGAACAGCTTATGGCTGCAGGGAACAGCATATGGCTGCAGGGAACAGCATTGTGGCTACAGGGAACAGCATATGGCTGCAGGGAACAGCATTATGGCTGCAGGGAACAGCTTATGGCTGCAGGGAACAGCATATGGCTGCAGGGAACAGCATTGTGGCTACAGGGAACAGCATATGGCTGCAGGGAACAGCATTATGGCTGCAGGGAACAGCATATGGCTACAGGGAACAGCATATGGCTGCAGGGAACAGCATTATGGCTACAGGGAACAGCATATGGCTGCAGGGAACAGCATTATGGCTACAGGGAACAGCTTATGGTTGCAGGGAACAGCATATGGCTGCAGGGAACAGCATTGTGGCTACAGGGAACAGCATTATGGCTACAGGGAACAGCATATGGCTGCAGGGAACAGCATTATGGTTACAGGGAACAGCATTATGGCTGCAGGGAACAGCTTATGGCTGCAGGGAACAGCATATAGCTGCAGGGAACAGCATTGTGGCTACAGGGAACAGCATATGGCTGCAGGGAACAGCATTATGGCTGCAGGGAACAGCATATGGCTACAGGGAACAGCATATGGCTGCAGGGAACAGCATTATGGCTACAGGGAACAGCATATGGCTGCAGGGAACAGCATATAGCTGCAGGGAACAGCATTGTGGCTACAGGGAACAGCATATGGCTGCAGGGAACAGCATTATGGTTACAGGGAACAGCATTATGGTTACAGGGAACAGCATTATGGCTGCAGGGAACAGCTTATGGCTGCAGGGAACAGCATTATGGTTACAGGGAACAGCATATGGCTACAGGGAACAGCATATGGCTGCAGGGAACAGCATTATGGCTACAGGGAACAGCATTATGGCTGCAGGGAACAGCTTATGGCTACAGGGAACAGCATATGGCTGCAGGGAACAGCATTATGGCTACAGGGAACAGCATTATGGCTACAGGGAACAGCATATGGCTGCAGGGAACAGCATTATGGCTACAGGGAACAGCTTATGGTTGCAGGGAACAGCATATGGCTGCAGGGAACAGCATTGTGGCTACAGGGAACAGCATTATGGCTACAGGGAACAGCATATGGCTGCAGGGAACAGCATTATGGTTACAGGGAACAGCATTATGGCTGCAGGGAACAGCTTATGGCTGCAGGGAACAGCATATGGCTACAGGGAACAGCATATGGCTGCAGGGAACAGCATTATGGCTACAGGGAACAGCATATGGCTGCAGGGAACAGCATTATGGCTACAGGGAACAGCATATGGCTGCAGGGAACAGCATTGTGGCTACAGGGAACAGCATATGGCTGCAGGGAACAGCATTATGGTTACAGGGAACAGCATTATGGCTGCAGGGAACAGCTTATGGCTGCAGGGAACAGCATTATGGTTACAGGGAACAGCATATGGCTACAGGGAACAGCATATGGCTGCAGGGAACAGCATTATGGCTACAGGGAACAGCATATGGCTACAGGGAACAGCATTATGGCTGCAGGGAACAGCTTATGGCTACAGGGAACAGCATTATGGCTACAGGGAACAGCATATGGCTGCAGGGAACAGCATTATGGCTACAGGGAACAGCATATGGCTACAGGGAACAGCATTATGGCTACAGGGAACAGCATTATGGTTACAGGGAACAGCATATGGCTACAGGGAACAGCATTATGGTTACAGGGAACAGCATTATGGCTACAGGGAACAGCATATGGCTGCAGGGAACAGCATATGGCTGCAGGGAACAGCATATGGCTACAGGGAACAGCATTATGGTTACAGGGAACAGCATTATGGCTACAGGGAACAGCATATGGCTGCAGGGAACAGCATATGGCTGCAGGGAACAGCATTATGGCTACAGGGAACAGCATATGGCTGCAGGGAACAGCATATGGCTGCAGGGAACAGCATTATGGCTACAGGGAACAGCATTATGGTTACAGGGAACAGCATTATGGCTACAGGGAACAGCATATGGCTGCAGGGAACAGCATATGGCTACAGGGAACAGCATTATGGCTACAGGGAACAGCATTATGGTTACAGGGAACAGCATTATGGCTGCAGGGAACAGCATATGGCTGCAGGGAACAGCATTATGGTTACAGGGAACAGCATTATGGCTACAGGGAACAGCATTATGGTTACAGGGAATAGCATTATGGCTGCAGGGAACAGCATTATGGCTACAGGGAACAGCATATGGCTGCAGGGAACAGCATATGGCTGCAGGGAACAGCATATGGCTGCAGGAAACAGCATATGGCTACAGGGAATAGCATTATGGCTACAGGGAACAGCATATGGCTACAGGGAACAACATTGGGAATAAATGAATGGATAAATTCCTAGAAATATGTAACTTTCCTAGACTGAATCATGAAGAATTAGGAAACTTAAATAGATCAGTCAACTGTGAGGAAATTGAAAGAATTATTAAAAGCCTCCCCAAAAATAACAGTCCACAACCAGGTGGCTTTGTTATGAATTCTACCATTCAAAGATGTGACACTTATCCTTCTCAAACTCCTCAAAAAAATTGAAGAGGCGATACTTCCTAACACATTTTATGAGGCCAACATAACCCTGATATAAAAACTTGGCAAGGATAACACAAAAATAGAAGACCACAACATCTCTGAGGAATACAGATGCAAAAATCCTAAACAAAACACTAGCAAATTGCATAACACAATACATAAAAATAACAAAACATCATGATCATTCCAGGGCACAAGGATGGTTCAACATATGCAAATCAATCAATGTAATACAGCACACTAACAAATCAAAGGATAAAAATCATATGATCTTATCAATACATGCAGGAAGAGTATTTGATAAGATACAGCATCGATTTATGACTAACACACCCAATAAAATCAGTATGAAAAGAAAGTACCTCAACATAATAAAGACCATACACTGAGTGCCAGATTATGATGATCTCTGAACGCATAATAATCTGGATTTTAAAATAATGTTTTCCATGTATAAGACCTGCATTGTGGGTAGTTAGAAAGAAGCAGAGGACTAACTAGCCAGAGGCTGGGGGCCACTATCTCCTGGTCCCTTGACATATCAAGATTTGCAAGCTTCCCCTTATACGTAAGTACACAGAGTGGCCGGGTTATTATGCGTTCAGAGATCATCATAATCTGGCCACTCAGTGTATATGACAGACCCTCTGCTAATATACTCATTGGTGAAAAACTGAAAGCTTTTCCTCTAAAATCAGGAACATGATAAGGATGTCCACTCTCACTACTTATTCAACACAGAACTTCAAAATAAACAAAAATAAAAACAAACTATTACAGCCTGGGCAGCATGGCTCAGTGATTGAACATCGACCTATGAACCAAGAGGTCAAGGTTCGATTCCCAGGCAGGGCACATGCCCAGGTTGTAGGCTCCATTCCCATTCCCAGTGTGGGGTGTGCAGGAGGCAGCCAATCAATGATTCTCTCTCATCATTGCTGTTTCTCTCTCTCTCTCTCTTTCCTCCCCCCTCCTCTCTGAAATCAGTAAAAATATTTTAAAAAACTATTAGAAACAATAAACAAATACGGGAATGTTACAGGATACAAAAATCACTGCATTCCTATAGACTCACAATGAAAATTCAGAAAAAGAAATGAGAAAAGATTCCTTTTGCAATTGCAACAGAAGGAATAAAACACCTAGGAATGAATTCAACAGAGGATGTGAAGGAATTATATACTTAAAATTACAATGCATTATTATTTTTTTATTTTATTGATTTTTTTTACAGAGGAAGGGAGAGCGATAGACTTAGAAACATTGATGAGAAACATCGACCAGCTGCCTCCTGCACACCCCCCACTGGGGATGTGCCCGCAACCAAGGTACATGTCCAGCAGAGGAATCACATCTGGGACACTTCAGTCCACAGGCAGAAGCTCTATCCACTGAGCCAAACCGGTTAGGGCTACATGCATTATTTTTAAAAAATATATATTTTACTGATATTTTACAGAGAGGGAGAGAGATAGAGAGCTAGAAACGTCGATGAGAGAGAAACATCGACCAGCTGCCTCTTGCACACCCCCCACCGGGGATGTGCCTGCAACCAATGTACATGCCCTTGACCGGAATCGAACCCGGGACCTTTCAGTCCACAGACCTATGCTGTATCTACTGAGCCAAACTGGTTTCGGCGGCTACATGCATTATTAAAGATTGAAAAGGACACGATAAAATGATAAGATATTTCATGTTCATAGATTGAAAGAATCAACAGTTAAAATGACCATATTATCCAAAGCAATATATAGATTTAATGTAATCCCCATCAAAATTCCAATGTCATTTTTTAAAGAAATAAAACAAAAAATAATCAGCTTTGTCTGGAACTACAAAAGACGGGGAATAGTGAAAGCAGTCCTGAGATAAAAGAACGAACCTGGACTTAGTTGATCTGGCTCAGTGGATAGAGGGTCGGCCTGTGGACTGAAGGGTCCCAGGTTTGATTACCATCAAGGGCACATGCGGGGCTCGATCCCCAGTAGGGGGCGTGCAGGAGACAGCCAATCAATGATTCCCTCTCACCATTGCTGCTTTTCTCTCTCTCTCCCTTCCTATCTGAAATCAATAAAAATATAGCAAGCCGAAACTGGTGTGGCTCAGTGGATAGAGCGTCGGACTATGGACTGAAAGGTCCCAGGTTCGATTCTGGTCAAGGGCATGTACCTCGGTTGCGGGCACATCCCCAGTAGGGGGTGTGCAAGAGGCAGCTGATCGATGTTTCTCTCTCATCGATGTTTCTAACTCTCTATCCCTCTCCCTTCCTCTCTGTTAAAAAAAAAACAATAAAATATATTTTAAAAATAAATAAATAAAAATATAGCAAAACAAAACAAAACAAAAATAATGAACCCGGAGGTATCATACAATCTGACTTCAAATTATAATTCATGACAAAGATAATCAAGACAGCATGATACTGGCAGAAAAACAGAAACAGACCAGTGGGACAGAAGTGAGAGCCCATAAATAAAACCACATGGACATGGGCAAATAACTGTTTATAAGGGAGCCAAAAATACACAATGAGAAGAAAGTCTCTTCAACAAATGGTGCTGGGAAAATTCGAAAGCCACATGCAAAAGGAAAAAACTAGACTACAGCTTGTCCCCATGTACACAAATTAATTCAAAATGGACCCGAGGCCTAAATATAAGATCTGAAACAACAAATTACATAGAAGAAAACACAGGTTCTAAACTCAGGGACCTTGGTCTTAGAGAAGATTCTATGAGTTTGAACGCCAAAGGCAAGGGAAATAAAGGAAAAAAATAAATGAATGGGACTATATAAAACTAAAAATCTTCTGCACAGCAAAAGAAACAAAAAGGCAATCAACTGAATGGGAGACAGTATTTACAAACAGCAGCTCCGACAAGGGGTTAATATCCAAAATATATACAGAACTCATACAACTTAATACCAAACGAGCACCACAACACACACACACACACACACACACACACACACACACACACACAGTCCAGCCCTAGTTGGCTTGGCTTAGTGCAGCTGTGGGCCAACTACGGCCCGCGGGCCGAATCCGGCCCGTTCGGCTGTTCTATCCGGCCCGCAGAGCCAAAAGAGCGGAGGGTTCTCTCGCTCTCCCCTCCGCTCCTTCACCAGCAGCCCAAGATGAGAGTGCCAGCATGGCCAGGTTGCTTTTGTTCCGGCCCTCCGGTCCAGTTTAAGAACCCATTGTGGCCCTCGAGTCAAAAAGTTTGCCCACCCCTGGATTAGTGGATAGAGCTTTGGCCCTTGGACTGAAGGGTCTCGGGTTTGATTCTGGTCAACGGCACATGCCTGGGTTTGGGGCTCGATTCCCAGTAGGGGGCGTGCAGGAGGCAGCTGATCAATGATTCTCATCATTGATGTTTGTCTCTTCCTTTCTGAAATCAATAAAAATATATTTTTAAAAAATGAGCCCAGCAGTGGCTGAGCAGCGACCCATGAACCAAGAGATCCTTGGTTTGCTCGCCGTCAGAGCTCACGCCTGGGTTGCAGCGGGCTCGATCCCTGGTGGGGCATGCAGGAGGCAGCCAAAAGATGTCGCTCTCTCATCCATGTTTTTATATCTCTATCCCTCTCCCTTCCTCTCTCTCTAAAATTAATAAAAACATTAAAAAGAATAGGCAGAGGACCTGAGCAGACACTTCTCCCAAGGAGATATACAAAGGCCAAGAGATATATGAAAAGGTGCCCAGTGCCGAAACCGGTTTGGCTCAGTGGATAGAGCGTCAGCCTGCGGACTGAAGGGTCCCGGGTTCAATTCCGGTCAAAGGCATGTACCTTGGTTGCGGGCACATCCCCAGTGGGGGGTGTGCAAGAGGCAGCTGATGGATGATTCTCTCTCATAGATGTTTCTAACTCTATCTCTCTCTCTTCCTCTCTAAAAAAATCAATAAAATATATTTTAAAAAAGAAAAGAAAAGGTACCCAACATTACTAACTATTAGGGAAATGCAAGTCAAAACGACGAGATACCACGCTCTGCCTGTTAGAATGGCTGTTTATCAGCAAGACAAATCATAACAAGCGCTGGAGCGGTAGCAGAGGAAAAGCAACTGGCTTTCACTGCTCGTGTGAATGTACACTGGTATAGCCACTGCGGAAAACAGTATGGAGGTTCGTCCAAAAATTCATAGATACCGTAGGACCCAGCAATCCCCATTCTGGATATCAACCCCAAAACTTTGCAAACATTTATTTGCATAGACACATGCACCCCTGTGCTCACTGCAGCACTAATCACGGGGGCCAAGGCATGGAAACCACCAAAGCGTCCCTGATAAATGACGGGATAAATAAGATGGACACAGATATAATATGGACTACTACTCAGCCTGAAGAAGAGAGCTACTGCCATTTGCCACATGGATTGAGATTATGCTAAGCCAAATAAATCACACAGAAAATAAGCTAAGAACCATATGATTTCATTCATAGGTAGGATACAAAACAGCACCAGAGGGAAGGGGGTGATGGGGTAATAAAAACTAAAGCAAGCCGCTGAAACCGGTTTGGCTCAGTGGATAGAGCGTCGGTCGGCGGACTGAAAGGTCCCGGGTTCGATTCCGGTCAAGGGCATGTACCTTGGTTGCGGGCACATCCCCAGTAGGGAGTGTGCAATAGGCAGCTGATCGATGTTTCTAACTCTATCCCTCTCTCCTCCTCTCTAAAAAAATCAATAAAATAGCCGAAACCGGTTTGGCTCAGTGGATAGAGCGTCAGCCTGCAGACTGAAAGGTCCCAGGTTCGATTCCCGTCAAGGTCATGTACATTGGTTGTGGCCAAATCCCCGGTGGGGGGTGTGCAGGAGGCAAATTATCGATGTTTCTCTCTCATTGACAATTCTAGCTCTCTATCCCTCTCCCTTTCTCTCTGTGGAAAAATCAATAATATATATATATATATATATATATATATATATATATATATATATATTTTTTTTTTTTTAAATCTACACCTGAAACCTAGATCATCTCATTAACCAGTCACCCCAATAAATTTAATTTAAAAAATTAAATATTGTAATAATTCACAATTCTATTTATTTATGCACCAAGGCTTTGAAATCCGGTTTCAACTTTATACGTACAGCCCGTCTCAGTTCAGACCAGCTCCACTGCAAATGCCTGCTGGCCACATGCAGTCAGTGGCTACCGTTCGCTACCATAGAAAGAGGTCTTGTGTTATAATTTAAATAGACCCCATTTAGTCAAACAGAGGAACCAGGTTAGTTGGGAGTCAGCTTTCTATTCTTTTCTGAGCAACCTTAGGAATTTAAGCCTACTTTGATCATGTAAAAGTTAAAAAAAATTATCTAAAGCCATTTTGAGCTCAGTAACTTCTCTTACATCCTTCAGCGTTGCTAGGATAGCTGCTTACCGTATTTGCCGGCGTATAAGACGATTTTTTGGCCCTGAAAAATATGCCTCCAAGTGGGGGGTAGTCTTATACGGCGAGTATATAACAAACTGTATTTTTAGTGGAAATGTTAAGGGGTCGTCTTATACGCCCAGTCGTCTTATACGCCGGCAAATACGTATTTTTTCAGGGCCAAAAAAATCGTCTTATACACCGGCAAATACGGTAAATACAGCCCAACAAGAGTTTGACTTTTAGGAAAGTTTTAGGTCCTTCAGTATAGATTTTGGATAATGTAAGTCTATTTTCTATACGTACAGTTAGTATTTTGTCCTATCAATGCTCATCCTTTTGAGAAACGTTATCTGTCTCTAGAAGGATATTTCACCCCTATCACTGTCATAAAAAATGACCAGAGTCTGAATATGGGCATCTATTTGCCTTTGGATCTGGAATGCTCTCTGCTCTCAATCTTCAGGTGAAGTTTCTGAGACCTGCTTGTTTTCCAAGACTTTTATTTATTTTTTAAAAAATATTGTTATTGATTTTTCACAGAGAGGAAGGGAGAGGGATAGAGAGCTAGAAACATCGATGAGAGAGATACACCGACCAGCTGCCTCCTGCACACCCCCTACTGTGGATGTGCCTGCAACCAAGGTACATGCCCTTGACCGGAATCGAACCTGGGACCTTTCAGTCCGCAGACAGACGCTCTACCACTGAGCCAAACCGGTTTTGGCGTTTTCCAAGACTTTTAAAGGAGACTGACACGCCACTGGAGCAGAGGTCCACAGAGGAAACCCTAAAAGAACCCAGAGCGGAACAGCAGAATGACTCCCTGAAACAGAGTCGTTGAAGGTACAGACGCCAAAAGCTCTGAGGCCTTTGCATTCCCCGGGCAGATACGCTGAATAAGACTTTTTTTTGCTCAAGGAATAGTGGTCTTTTAAGCCAGGGCTGTTACTGAAACTAAAACGCCATCCTGATCACCTCCCACACTTGGCCAAAGACTACAGAGGTCTGAAAAAATCCCTTTTATTCTGGACTTGTGTCACACATGCATGAAGAAACCATGTGGCTTTGCTTTCTTCTAAACAACAAAACCCCGGCTTAAAGAAGCAGTAGTCTGTATTGCTTATGACATGCTAAGCACTATGCCAAGCATGTGCAGAGGAAGCTCCTAGCCAAGCGGTCGGCAAACTCATTAGTCCACAGAGCCAAATAGGAACAGTACAACGACTGACATTTCTTTGGAGAGCCACATTTTTTAAACTAAAACTTCTTCTAACGCCACTTCTTCAAAATAGACTCGCCCAGGCTGTGGTATTTTGTGGAAGAGCCACACTCCAGGGGCCAAAGAGCCGCATGTGGCTCGCGAGCCGCAGTTTGCCGACCACTGACCTAGGGAATCCCGTGAAGATGCAGAGTCTGATTCTATAGTCCAGAGGTGAGGACTGAGATTCTACATTTCTGAGACGCTTCCAGATGATACAGGTGCTGCTGGTCCTTGAACCTCAGGTTGAGGAGCAAGGCTTTCTGAGGATGCACTAATGCCATCTTCTCTACTACATCGGGAAATCTTTGCTATTATCCCCCCTACTTTATTTTTTTAAAATATATTTTATTGATTTTTTACAGAGAGGAAGAGAGAGGGATAGAGAGTTAGAAACATCATGAGAACATCGATCAGCTGCTTCTTGCACGCCCCCTACTGAGGATGTGCCCGCAACCAAGGTACACGCCCTTGGCAGGAATCGAACCTGGGACCTTTCAGTCCGCAGACCGACGCTCTATCCACTGAGCCAAACTGGTGTCGGCTGTTCCCCCTACTTTAAAGATGAGGAAACTGAGGCACAACAGTCTCACAACCACTGGGAAGCGGAAGAGCCCGATCCTGGATCTAAAGGGCTCCACTGTGTAACCCTCCGCTTTGCAAGTTCAAATGCAACAAAGTAGAACATGTATTTCATTTTACTCTTAAGCCTAAAACACAAACGAAACTGTTTAAGCCAATATTCATGACACGGTTTTACGATTCCTCATTACCATTCTGATGAAACATTGGAGAATGTATATGCTTTGATTCCTCCACCCTCCAATAGTCAATTCCAAAAGGTTGCTCAAAGCATGTGATTAAATGGTCATAATTTTTACTACCCTTTTCAAATAACTGGAGAATGGACCAGGTACCCAGAGAGTGTGTGTGGGGAGGCGGGATAGACAATGTGAAGAAGGGGGTGCGAGATGCAAATTAGAATAGGATTAGTCAGAATTCTAAATCTTTGCTGCTAAGTATTTATTACGTTGAAGTATAGGCTATAGCATGGGAAACATAGAACCTTAGGCCCCGCCCCAGAGCGGATGAATCAGAATGCACATATATATATATATATATATATATATATATATAATTATTGTTTTTTTTACAGAGAGGAAGAGAGAGGGATAGAGAGTTAGAAACATCAGTGAGAGAGTAACATAGATCAGCTGCCTCCTGCACACCCCCTAATGGGGATGTGCCCGCAACCAAGGTACATGCCCTTGACGGGAACCGAACCCGGGACCTTCTAGTCCGCAGGCTGACGCTCTATCCACTGAGCCACACCGGTTCCGGCTAGAATGTACTTTAAAAAACTTTGATATTTTACAGAGAGGAAGGGAGAGAGATAGAGAGCTAGAAACGTCAATGAGAGAGAAACATCGACCAGCTGCCTCCTGCACACTCCCTAATGGGGATGTGCCCGCAACCAATGTACATGCCCTTGACCAGAACCGAACCGGGGAGCTTTTAGTCCGCAGACCGACGCTCTATCCACTGAGCCACACCGGTTCCGGCCAGAACGTACACTTTAACCGGAACCCCCGAGTACCGTGTGCACTTTGACGTTTTCGACGTAAATCACAACTTGATTTAGCTTCACCCCAACACCAGGATCTCTAGGGGGTCAGAGACAATGGGGGGAACCATGCCTTTCCTACGCGGACGTTTTCAACCCTGGGGCACCCCGTCCCTCCCGAGACCACCACCATCGCCTCCAGGGCTGGACCAGAAGGCTGCGGGGTACCGCCCCGCAAAGCGATCGCGGCAGCGGAGCAGCCCGCCACACCCCTCCCGCCGCCCGCCAAAAGCGCTCCGCCGGTGCGGGCAGCACGCGGGCGGCCGCACGTGGACACCCGCCGCGCGGCTTCCGGCCGGGGATCCGCGGGGGAGAAGAGAAAAAGCCTCGGGTCCCGCGCCCCAGCCCCGGGGACCGTGGACGTGGGCAGCGGCCCCGAGGCCCTCACCTTCAGCACCAAATCGGTCAGGTAGACGGCCGTCCAGCCGCCCACCACCACCACCAGCAGCGACACGGGAATCATGGCAGCGACGGGGGCCGCGGAGGGCAGGCGAGCCCCGGCGTCCTCCTCCCCGCGAGCCGCGCAAGGAAGCGACGGCGCGATGCCTACGATCGCACCATCTGCGCGGGGATGAGCCGGCCGCCGGCTCCTTTCTAGCGATGGCGTCGTTTCCCCCCGGCCTTTTCCGGTTAAACACGGCCTGACGCATGCGCGCCGGAAAAGGAGGCGGGGGCTTATTTTGGTGGGACACTGCCGCGCTGACGTCCCGGCTTCTGTTAGGTCGCTGCCGCCGGCCCGCCAAGTGATTTCTTAGGCTTTGTCCCTCCCTGCTGTCGGTTCGTGTTCTCTGGTTTCCTGTTGTTTTTTAGGCTGGTGAGGGTTTGGGGTCACCTGAAGTAATTAATAATCGCCCCCACCTCCCAGATCTTGGTATAGATCTCCAGATTTAAGTTATTGCTTTTATTTGTTCTTTTTATTGAAGTGTCGTTTGCATTCAGTGAAGTCATAATACGGAAGACAACTGTCCATTGAGTTCTAGTAAGTTTTATTGGTGTACCCTAATAAAAATAAAGAACATTTACATCTCAGGAATTTCCTTCCTGGCCAATCCCTCCTCTCTATGTAAACAGAATCACACAATAGGCATTCTTTGTGTCTGGCTTATTTTGCTCAACAAAATACAGGGTGGGGCAAAAGTAGGTTTACAGTTGTTTGTACGAAAAAATGAAACACTTGCCCTAGATCATTTGGCTCAGTGGATAGTGTCAGCCTGTGGAATGAAGGTTCCCAGGTTCGATTCCGGTCACGGGCACATGCTTGGGTTGTGGGCTCAATACTCAGTGGGGCGTGCAGGAGGCAGCTGATCAACGATTCTCTGTCATCATTGATGTTTCTATCTCCCTCTCCCTCTCTCTTCCTCTCTGAAATCAATAAAAGTATATTAAAAAAATAAAACAATTAAAGTAGCAATACAAGAATAAACTATGTTGCACATACTCGCAACTGTAAACCTACTTTTGTCAAACCCCGTATTTGAGAGCTGCAGCGGAGGAGAATTTGAGATCCCAAAATATGCCTTTTTGGTATATTATTTTAAACTGGTTATTAAAAGCAGACAAGAGAAGCTCTAAAAACCAATGAGAAGTTACCCGTTTGTAAGAGGTAATTGCATTTATAAAGGGAATCTTCATTTGCAAAGGTGTGGCCCTCTCTGTACCAGGAAGGGTACGGTGAACACAATCACTTTATCAATGGGGAAGGCAAACACCTTGATCCCGCATAACGCCTTGTCCTTATGTACTGTGCTTTTCTTGGTCACCTCCCCTACTGGCCTCCTCCCAAACCCCAATATCCTGTCTTCAGCTGGAGATAATACTATAGGTGGTGGCTTTAGCCATTTTGGAGATCTACCCAGTTTTCCTGAGTCTACAGGTTATTAAACTTTTTTTAAAATTTTCATCCAAGGATATGTTTTTATTGATTTTGAGAGAGGAGGGGAGGGAAAGAGAGAAACTTCAGTGTGAGAAAAAAACATTGATTGGTTGTCTGCCACATGTGGCCTGGCTGGGGATCGAACCTAAAACCTGGGTATGTGCCTTGCTAGGGAATGGAATCCAACATCTTTGGGTGCATGGGATATTGCTCCAACCAGGGTCGGTGTTGTTGTTGTTGCTGTTGTTTTAAATCTCACAGGAGCTGTTGTTAAGCCAGGGTTTGGCAAACTTTTTGACTCGAGGGCCACAATGGGTTCTTAATGTGAACGAAAAGAGCCATATGCTGACCTGATGAGCTCAGGGAAGGCCTGCGTGGCAGTCTTGCAGACTCAGAAACCAAAAGTAACCACAAAGGATGGTTTGAAAATTAAATATCTTACTACCAACAGGTTATAGTGGGCAGTCATTGTCTAGGCCAATATTTTCCCAGGCAAAGATCAACTTTGACCTTTACTGAGCCATTTGCCTTCCGGCCTCTAAGATAACTTATCTGTGAGCTGTCTGAGTAACTTGTAGCTTCCTCTTTACCCTGACCCCTGAGGGCACAACAAATGGCCCTGAGACATTCCCTCATTGTTATTGTTATCAAGTTAATTGTCAACTGTTAATTGCGTTGCAGTGTCCTGTATCCATCTCTGTAAAAGAAGCTCATGTCCATCATTTCACTTTTTACATCCTATCCCAGAGGTTTCCCACGGGCTTGCTTTCTCCGGCCTCCTTACTCCATCACCAATGAATTTCATGTAACCCACCTAAGTCCCTCCTTTGATTGCAATGTATAAATCTAGAAACGTAACCGGCCATTCTCCGGAGCATTATCTCAATCCGTTGAGGTTCTGCTTCCCAGCAATTGTCGACAGTTTGGCTCAAATAAACTCACAAAAATTCTTTACAGGTTTCAGTGTGTGTGTGTGTGTGTGTGTGTGTGTGTGTGTGTGTGTGTGTGTGTGCTCCCGCTAACATTAAACTGGACCGGAGGGCCGAAACAAAAGCATCCTGACCATGCTGGCACTCTCATCTTGGTAAAGGAGCAGAGCGGAGAGCAAGAGAACCCTCTGCTCTTTCGGCTCCGCGGGCCAGATAGAACAGCCGAACGGGCTGTAACCGGCCCTCGGGCCATAGTTTGCCCACAGCTGTGTTAAGCCTTGTCACTATAGGTCCTAAATTTGGCATTAGAAAAAAAATCTCATTCCAGTATTTCATATTTATTCCTATTAATGTCCATTTAAAATTCCTTTTTAAAGTTATGTAGCTTAGAGCAATTGAATCAGAATCTCAGCATGGGACACAAGCATTAGTATTTTTTTAAGCTCCTTAAGTCATTCCACTGTGCAGCCAACACAGAGCCACTGAACTGGGTGGTCTCTGATGGGAAGGAAAACGAATATTTATGGAGTGTTTTCCTGCATTCTCTTAATGTTCAAGCCTTTAAAGGTTATTTGTTCTACCTTTTCTGGGAAAGCATCATCAATAAAAATACTAATACCGGTCCTGGCCGGTTGCTCAGTGGGGGTAACTCTGTGTGGAATAAAATCATATAAATTCTCAAATGCTTAATAAAAAATGTTAATTACGAATAGTATAACCATGTCATGAATATCATCTTAAATAGTTTCATTTGTGTTTTAGGTTTAATAGTAAAATGAAATACTTGTTCTACTTAGTTGCATTTGAACTTGCAAAGAGAGGAGTCCTTACACAGAGGAGGAGTCCTTAGATCCAGGATTGGGTTCTCTCTCTCTCTCAAAAAAAAAAAAAAAATACTAATACCCAAATATCAAGGACATAATACTATCTTAAGAACAAGTATCCCAAATAGAAACACACCTCCGAAGCATCTTCTACAACAGTGGTTCTCAACCTTCCTAATGCCATGACCCTTTAATACAGTTCCTCATGTTGTGGTGACCCCCAAATATAATATTATTTTCGTTGCTATTTCATAACTGTAATTTTGCTACTGTTAATGAATCATAATGTAAATATCTGTTTTCCGATGGTCTTAGGCTCTATAGCAGCGGTTCTCAACCTGTGGGTTGCGACATTAACTGAAAAAAGGAAATTGAAAGACGTTTACGGTTCAAAGAATTTTAAGATCAAATAAGCATGAAGGAAATTGAAATAATTTTACTTTCAAATGATGTTTTGTGTACTTTTGCAGAACTTGTACTTCTGAAGTTCTTAAAACCTAAAACTGCATTAACACTACTGGTGCACAATAGTATTTGAGCTGACCTTTGTTCTTATACACTGAGTGGCCAGATTATTATTTATTATGATCTCTGAATACATAATAATCTGGCCACTCAGTGTGTGTGTGTGTGTGTATTTTTTTTTAGAGGCTCAGTGCATGAATTCGTGCATGGATGGGGTCCCACCAGCCTGGCCAGGGGGAGGGGACATGGGCGGTTGGCCAGCCTGCCTGCTGGTCAAACTCCTGGTCGAGGGGACAATGTGTATATTAACCTTTTATTATATAGGATACACACTGAGTGGCCAGATTATTATGCATTCAGAGATCATAATAATCTGGCCACTCAGTGTATAACTCCCTGGGAGAAGAATATTAACTTAAGAATGGAAATGCCTTCTCTTTTGTTAGCCTGAAGCCTTGTCTGGACCACTTGCTGGGACAAGTACCAGCTGCTGTGTAGCTATCTGATTACCCCAAATATGAAGTAAATAAGTTGATTGTGTTTTTCTGTTCCAAACCTAAAAATTTGCTTATTCAACTGACTTGGTGTTCTCATCAGGGACCCAGCAGTCAAAACAAAACATTGAACTGAATCCTGCTGGTTTTTGGAATTTATCGGTAGTGGAAGCCAGCTGGTGGCAGCAGAAGAGACAAGATAGAGGATGCAAGATGGCAGTAAAACAATGCCTAAATTCCAGAAGATAAAGGTATTCTTCCTTAGAATACATTTGTGACCTAATTACAAATCATTTCAGGTTTCTGTCAATTACCTTTTAAGTAAAGGGCACATAACCAAGCTTTTATTCATATTCTTTTGTTTAATATTTTTTAGAGGGACACCAAATATACATGTTTGCTGAATACAAAATAGTTGTATGCTAAAATCATTATTTGCATGAAGCAGATGATCACCATCTATATATAGAAAACCTTAATATCGCCGAAGCTGGTTTGGCTCAGTGGTAGAGCATCGGTCTGCGGACTAAAAGGTCCCGGGTTCGATTCCAGTCAAGGGCATGTACCATTGGTTTCGGGCACATCCCCGGTAGGGGGTGTGCAAGAGGCAGCTGGTCGATGTTTCTCTCTCATCGACATTTCTAGCTCTCTATCTCTCTCCCTTTCTCTCTGTAAAATATCAATAAAATATATTTAAAAAAAAAAAAAAAGAAAACCTTAATATCCAAATAACCAAATGATGGAACAACTAAACAACTGGGTACTATGACGTGTGCTGACTACCAGGGGCGTGAGTGGAACATGGCGGGCGTCGGCAGCAGGTGGAACACAGAACATGGTGGGTGTCGACCATGGCAGGATGGTGGAGCAGGTAAGTGGGAATGCCAGACCAAGGTGGGGCGCTGGGCACTGTCATCGGGGCAAGCCTCTGGTGGTTACTGGAAATTTTTTGCTCCTGGGACAAGTCTCTATGGCTCAGCACTGTCAGATACGAGCAGCAGCTGCTGGCCCCAATCACCCCTGAGGGCTTCTCCACCTCCCCCTGTTCCTGAAGGGTGATCAGGGCAGCAGCCACTGCTCACACCTGCTGATGCCACTGGCCCCACTTGCATCTGCTGATAGTGACAGACCAAATCACTCTGTACTGTCAGCAGGTGTGAGCAGGGCCGGTGCTATCAGTGTGTGGGAGTGGTGGCAGTGGGAGCAGGGCTTCCCACAGACAGGGAACCAGGGGCCATGGTGTGAGGGGCTCAGTGGGGGCATGGAGGATGGGCTGAGACCTGCCCCTTTGCCCTTCTCAGCCTTGAAGCCCACAATTCCTTTCAAGGTGCACGAATTCGTGCACTGGGCCCCTAGTCTTAATAATAAAAGCCCAAGATTGTAACAACCGCTCATGACTGAACACTGACCACCCAGAAGTCAGCGCTGGGTTGCCTAGCTACAGCCTGGCAACCCAGCACTGACTGCCCAGGTGGCTGAGACTCAGAAAGTGAGTCAGGGTCTGATCTGCAGCCTCAGTGGAAGCTGTTGATCAGTGTACTTACCTCTCGCTTTATCTCCCTCTTTCTTTCTGATCTTTGCCAATAGCAAGGCCCAGAGATAGCCTGGAGATGCTGACTGGCATAGAAACTGACCAATCAGAACCAAAGGGTGGTGCTGTGGGGAGCCAATGGCTGTCTAGGAGGTGGAACTTTTGACTCTGACTGGCATAGGAACTGACTAATCAGAACCAAAGGTGGGTCCTATGGGGAGCCAATGGCTGTCTAGGAGGTGGAGCTTTTGATGCTGATTGGCATAGGAACCGACCAATCAGACCCAAATAAGGGTGCTGTGAAGAACCAATGGCTGTCTAGGAGGCAGAGATTCTAATGCTGACTGGCATAGGAACCGACCAATCAGAACCAAATTGGCCAGCAGAGGATGGCAGTTGGGGGCGACATCAGGCCTGCAGGGGAGGGGCTTAGGGGGCGAGATCATGCCGGAAGGGTGGGGCAGTTGGGGCCAGCCAGGCCAGCAGGGGAGGACAGTTAGGGGTGATCAGGCTGGCAGGCAGAGGCAGTTAGGGACAATCAGGCTGGCAGGCAGGTGAGCAGTTAGGAGCCAGTGGTCCCAGATTGTGAGATGGATGTCTGACTGCCGGTTTAGGCCCAATCCCTGGGATCAGGCCTAAAATGGCAGTCAGACATTCCGTAAAGGGTCCCTAATTGAAGAGGGTGCAGACTGAGTTGAGGGACCCCCCCCCATTCATGCATGAATTTCATGCACTGGGCCTCTAGTGTGTGTGTGTGTGTGTGTGTGTGTGTGTGTGTGTGTGTCCTATTTCCCCCAAAATAAGACAGAGTCTTATATTAATTTTTGCTCCTAAAGATGCACTAGGACTTATTTTCAGGGGATATCTTATTTTTCCATGAGGAAGAATACGGTACACATTTATTGTTAAATGAAAATAAAGGAAATTTATTACCTGTATACGGTACGGTAGTATGGTAGTTGTCAACACAAACCAGACAAACTGTGAATCCTACAGTATCAAGAATTTACTCATTTATTCAATGACAATCATGTCATCATCTTCTGGAACATCATCATAACAATCCGGTTCCTGAATTTCCTGGTGAATTTCTTGTGACTCCATTTCTTTCAGAATCAGTGGACCAAATCTCTCATGTTTAGCAATAGCACTGTCTTTAAATGAGTACTTCTTGTCAAGGTAGCCTGCTCACAGTGCATTTGCAATGCAACTGTCAGTGATTTTCTCCCATGAATTCTTCACCCAAGTCACAACTTCTTGCAGTTTAGGTTTCACAAAGTTTCCACGCTGATTTCTCTCCATTCACACAGCAGTGACGTCAGGACTCCGCGTAACGTCACTGGTTGCTAGACGCCAGTCGGGGCGGCCCTAGCGACCAGTTTGCGATAAATTAATTTTCATTCTGAGACAGAGCCTGGGGGCCTTATTTTCGGGGGGGGATGCCTTATATTTCACTCAGAAGGAAACCTGTAAGTAGGTCTTATTTTCGGGGAAACACGGTGTGTGTATATATATGGCTAATATGTGGTGTGTCCCCTTGGGAGTTCAACCAGGAGTTTGATCACTCGCTGACATGCGCTGACCACCAGGGGGTGGTGTGGAATGAAGGAAGGCCCCAGCCAGCAGTCAGCAGCCGGAAAGGAAGGCCCTGGCTGGAGCCACAAGGCCCTGATAGGCCCTGATTGCTGGCCAGGCCTAGGGGCCCCACCCATTTACAAATTTTGTGCACTGGGCCTCTAGTGGAACTAGAAGGAATTCTCTTGTTAAAGCCACCTAATAAAGTCTAATATTTTAAAGGTTGATAAGTGGGAATGAAATTTTGATACCTTGTTTTGCTCTGACACTTTAATCTTAACCTTTACATTCATTAATATATCTAAATTGAAGATGAGTTATCAAGGATGCTGTTGGACCGGATTTTGGAGTTTTTCCTGCTTATGAAATTTTTAGGTGATGACCTGACTTTCTGCCATTAATTAACCCTTGCAAGATGTGAAGAATTCCCTAGTGATATTTTTTTCTTATAAAGCTTATGGCTTAAGTGGAAATAAATAATAAAAAATTAAATATAGCTCTTTATTTTAGAGTTTCTTGCAGCAGTATAACCTAAGAAAAGGCAAGCAGTGTAGATTATTAATAATTGGCTTTTTACATAAACTTACTAATTTTAAAAATTATAATTATTGTGCCATTTTACTTTTTAGTAAGGGGCACACATTTGCTATTCAAGTCATGTATTTATACTTAGAAATCAAGCAAAAAAAATTTAGCCTAAGTTACTTGAGTATATGAAAATATTTTCAATACATTAAAATGACATACTTTATTCATATTATTGACATTGTTTCATTAATTATATATCTTTAAAATATATATTTTATTGATTTTTTTACAGAGAGAAAGAGGGATAGAGAGTTAGAAACATTGATGAGAGAGAAACATCGATCAGCTGCCTCTTGCACCCCCCCCCCCCCCCACTGGGTGCATGCAACCAAGGTACATGCCCTTGACTGGAATCGAACCTGGGACCTTTCAGTTCATAGGCCGACGCTCTATCCACTGAGCCAAACCGGTTTCGGCTAATTATATATCTTGATACCTACTGCATCATATGTTCACTCGTGGAAATTTTCAGGAACTTCAGAAATGATGTTGAAGTAGGCATTTGACCGTGTGAAGGAGAAAACATAATTTCCCCTCTATCTTTTTTGGTTCTTGGCTGAGACATCGTTGTGATAAAAAGACAAATTATTAGGAGGAAAACAAACAAAAAACGAATAAAATTTATACTTCCTGTGTACCTGGGAGACACCCAGAAAGACTGAGTAATCCTCCTGATGGCCCAAGCCACTATCTTAAATACCATCTCCAGAGAGAAACCAAGATGGCGGCATAGGTAAACGCCTAACTGCAACCTTGCACAACAATTAAAAAAAAACAACTAAAATACAAAATGGACATTATTAAATACCATTTCCAGCTGAAGACAAAAGATGCTGGGGTTGGGGAGGAGTGAGGGAAGCCAGTTATTGAGGTTACTAGGGAAAGCACAGTAAACAACAGTAAGGTTGTTATGCAGATTTAAGTCATTTCCTTGTGCATTGTTAAGAGTTTATAGAGATTTATAGTCATCCTCTTCTTCCTGGTACAGAGAAGAAAACACCCTTACAAAATGGAGATTTCCTTTTTAAATATAAACATTTCTTACAAAGGGGTAAGTAACTTTTATTCAGTTTTCAGACACCTGTGTCTGCTGTTTCTTAAAAATTACCAACTTAAAATAATCCTTATGCCAAAGAGGCATATTTTGGGCTGGCATATTTTGCTCCCCTTTGGCCACTTTGACTCCAAAAGCAAGGCTTAAGGTGGGTTTCTCCAGAGAGGATTGGCATTTACTTTTTCCAGGTACCTAAGGGCCTCACTGACCTGGGGTCACTTAAATCAGAATCATTAATGTTAGGTATTTTTAAAAATATATATTTCATTGATTTTTTTACAGAGAGGAAGAGAGAGGGGTAGAAAGTCAGAAACACCGATGAGAGAGAATCATCAATCAGCTGCCTCCTGCACAGCCCCCACTGGGGATGTGCCCGCAACCAAGGTACATGCCCTTGACCGGAATCGAATCCTGGACCCTTCAGTCTGCAGGCTGACGCTCTATCCACTGAGCCAAACCGGTTTTGGCAATGTTAGGTATTTTAGGTCACAATTTTAGGTTCTTGATTAAAAGTGTGGTGTCCAGTTGTGGTAGGCTGCTTCTGAAATAGCTCCCAGTGATCCCTGCCTCTTGGTAATCATGTCTTGTTTAATCCCCTCCCTTTGTGTGGGGACTGGATCTGGTGACATGCTTTCAACAAGTTGAATATGGCAAAAAGATGGGATGCCTCTTCCATGATTAAATTATAAAAGTCTCTCTCTCTCCTCACTTGCTCTGATGAAGCAAGCTATTATGTTGTGAGCTGCCCTGTCTAGAGGCCCATGTGGCAAAGAACCAATAGTAGCCTTCTGCTAAAAGCCAATGAGGAACTGAAGCCCTTAAACCAATAGCGTGAAGAAACTGAATCTTACCCACAACCACATGAGTGAGCTTGGAAGCAGATCCTTTTCCAACTTGAGCCTTGAGATGAGTACTCCCCTAGAGGACAACTTGACCACTACCTTGTGAGAGACCCTGAACCAGAGGACCCAGTTAGCTGGCTAAGCTATCTGTGCCCAGGTTCCTGACCCACAGAAACAGTGAGATCATAAATGTTGGGGTAATTTGTTATTCAGTAGTATATAACAAATATTTCAACCATGAGTGGTAACAGTCCCATTCTATTCTGTACAGATTAAGTCAAATTTGTGTTACTATTTCCCATTATGGTTGTCACTCTTTTTAAAATAATATTTTTATTAAGGTTTTAGAAACATCTATCAGCTGCCTCCTGCACACTCCCCACTGGGTATGTGCCAGCAACCAAGGTACCATGCCCTTGAATGGAATCGAACCTGGGACCCTTGAGTCTGCAGGCCAGCACTCCATCCACTGAGACAAACTGGTTAGGGCTGGTTGTCACTCTTTAAGAGGATATTGGGACAAGCCAGAAAATAGCCAAAGGAAGATTATTGGGAATGGGGTAAGAGGTAAAAAATATGTAATAGGAGGAACAGGTAAATGAATTACGTGTGTTCTACTTGAAAAATTGATCTATGGTGACTTTTCAAATTAAAAAAAAAGATGATGGAAAAGAAGTCTGATCTAATAGCAATAGAAATTATAAAGACTGAGAGGCTTTAAACCAAGTAGAGGCAAATTCATAATCAGAACATTTCATGGAAGACATTTTTTCCCCTCCTCCATCTACTAGTATAGCCAAAGCCAAGAGAGGCAAGTTTTGTGAAGGTCACACTCTGGGGGTGTTTGGTCTGTTTTGGTTTACTCATTGAAGGCTAAATTTCCAAGTCTCTGGGCTTTGTCTTCTGTTCCTACTGAGGCCCATTAAAATAGGTAAGGCCAGCAGAGGACAGACATCAGTACCAACTTGAGAGCTCACTCACCTCTCTGGATTTATGTTTTCTCATCCTGCATTTTTATTTTATTTTTAAATATTTTTATTGATTTCAGAGGGGATGGGAGAAAGAGAGAGGGAGGGAAGGGGGGGGAGAGAGAGAAACATCAATGATGGGAGAGAATCATTGATTGACTGCATCCTGCATGCCCCACACTGGGGATGGAGCCCTAAACCCAGGCATGTGCCCTGACTGCGAATTGAACCCTCATCTCCTGGTTCAGTGGTGGGCAAACTCATTAGTCAACTGGTTCAGTGGTGGGCAAACTCATTAGTCAACTGGTTCAGTGGTGGGCAAACTCATTAGTCAACAGAGCCAAATATCAATAGTACAACGATTGAAATTTCTTTGGAGAGCCACATTTTTTAAACTTAAACTTCTTCTAGCACCACTTCTTCAGAATAGACTCACCCAGGCCGTGGTATTATGTGGAAGAGCCACACTCAGGGTCCCAAGGAGCCGCATGTGGCTCACGAGCCGCAGTTTGCTGACCACTGTCCTGGTTCATAGGTCAATGCTCAACCACTGAGCCATGCTTGCTGGGCTCATCCTGCATTTTTAAAAACTTCGGATATTCCTCTTACTTTGTACTACCTCAAATATGTGTTTATAATTTTTTTAAAATAATGTATCCATTATTTTATGTATTTTTGTCTAGAAACATGCCCCCCCTGGAAATGGAATTCTCTATGGACCTATTTTTTTAAAACTGGAAATTATAGATAACATAAAAATTACCATTTTAAAGTATACAACTCAGTGGTATTAAGTACGTTCCCAGTGGTGTGTAACCTTCACCACTGTTTCCAGAACCTTTTCATCATCCCAAACAGAAACTCTGAATCCAGTAAGTAATAACTTCCTATTCTCCCTGCGCCCAGACTCTGGTAACCTCCATGGGCCTCTTCTAAAAGGATGTTACTGTAGATCTTTGAGAGTATATCTGCTGAACCCAAAATATTTTAGACCCTAGGTTGAGAAAAATGGCCAAAGACTATAAATTTAACACTGGGGACTTACTTCAGGGAAATGCTATTGATTACCTCTGTGCTCTGTGCCAATGACCAGTTCCTTTTAAAGTTGACATGAGATGCCAATATTCATATTTTAGGAAACTGCAATTTGGCTCTTCTGCCATTCTCTAGAAGCCATGCTGCTTTCCAATTTTATTTTTACCATCTTCAGCAGAAAAACATGCCTCATGGAATTCCTGGTAGAGGCTAGTATAGTGGTCGGCAAACTGAGGCTCGCGAGCCACATGGGGCTTTTTGGCCCCTTGAGTGTGACCTTTCCACAAAACACCAACTGCGGGTGCACACATATAGTGTGATTGAAATTTTGTGGCCCATACGCAGAAGTCAGTTTTCTGCTCTCAAAAGAAATTTCAATCCTTGTGCTGTTGATATTTGGCTCTGTTGACTAATGAGTTTGTTGACCCCTGGGCTAGTAGATATTGCTAAGAAGAGAAAGACAAAAGTTGATTGCATTCTAGGCAAGGAGTCAGTTCTTTGTGCTGGTACTCACTGTCATTAAAAAGAAGTAACTTCTCAGTGGCATCTTTTTTCTAGGAAAGTTCAATTAACTTCATAACTGAGGGTGAGCAAGAGGACAAGATACATTGCTGTCTGAGCATTCTATGCGTCTCTCCCTGCAACTCTAAAAATGAGAATTTTGTCTTTGCTATCCTATTCAAGATCTTTCAGGATGCAGGTTTGGGAGAATGAGACAGACTTAGAAAGAGGTGGACCTGAGAGGTGGTGGGCAAGAAGAAAGAATTTAGTAAAAAGCAAAGTCAAACGTGGGGTTACAGTTGAAATAAATGAGAGATAAAGGACAATGAAGTGCACAGATCTTAAGGATGGGGCTTGAGGAATGTTTTATATATGTCTACAACTATGTAACTACCACCCAGATCAAGATACGGAACATAGCATCACCCCATCACCCCACATGTCTTCTTCATCCCCTTCCTTGTCCAACCCTCCAGAAGTAATTACTCTTCTGGTTTCTGTCACCATAGATTTATTTTCATTTGTTTACTTAACTTCATAAAAATGGAATCATGATATATACCCTTGTGTCTGCCTTCTTTCACTCAACATTACATCTGTAAGATTAATCAATATTGTTGTAGTGTAGCAAAAACAGATTTTTTTTTGCCACTGTATAGTATTTTACAAATTGTTTATCTGTTCTATACTTAACATTCAGGTGTTTCCAGTGTTTGATGTTGATAATAATACTATGAACATTCTTGTGTGTGTGTATATATATATATATATATATATATATATATATATATATATCCTGGTGTACATAATCATTCATTTATGTCGAGTATATGTCCAGGTGTGGAATGACTGGGACATAAATATGTCTACCTCTAACTTCAGTCATTGCTGCCAAGTAGTTTTCCAAAGGGGCCGTACCAATGCATATTCCCACCAGCAATGCAAGAGAATTTGTGTTGTATATATCCATGTCTGGACTTGATATTTTTAAAAAGTTTTCCAGCTTCACCAAAACCGGTTTGGCTCAGTGGATAGAGCGTCGGCCTGCAGACTCAAGGGTCCCAGGTTCGATTCTGGTCAAGGGCATGTACCTTGGTTGCGGGCACATCCTCAGTGGGGGGTGTGCAGGAGGCAGCTGATCGATGTTTCTCTCTCATCGATGTTCCTAACTTTCTTTTTTTTAAATATATATTTTATTGATATTTTACAGAGAGGAAGGGAGAGGGACAGAGAGCCAGAAACGTCGATGGGAGAGAAACATCGACCAGCTGCCTCCTGCACACCCCCCACCGGGGATGTGCCCGCAACCAATGTACATGCCCTTGGCCGGAATCGAACCCGGGACCTCCCTAGTCCGCAGACTGACGCTCTATCCACTGAGCCAAACCGGTTTTGGCAATGTTCCTAACTTTCTATCTCTCGCCCTTCCTCTCTGTAAAAAATCAATAAAAATATATTTTAAAAAAAGTTTTCCAGCTTCATTGAGATACTAGTAGCCCTATGCATGAATCCATGCACCAGTAGCCCTCTGCGGGGCCTGGCTGCTCTGTACCCGCTGCCCAGAGGCTCTCCACGGCCCAGAGGCCCATCCAGGGCCAGGTGCGGAACACTTACCATGTTGCCACAGCAACAAAGCAAGCATTCCACCAGACTTCTCACACTGCTCATTCTCTGAGGCCGCTCCCCAGGACTGGAGGACTCTGGCAGGGCGGAGAGGACTGGGCACCGCCATGTAGTGGCTATGGGCGCTGTCATATTTGTGACGGAGTGACGGTTAATTTGCATGTCACCCTTTTATTAGATAGTATTATTGACCTACAAGGATTTTCATCCTTTTAATTTTAGCCACCTTTAATGCTCTTTGAGGTGCATAAGCAGAGATTAGGACTTCTTTTAAATTGTTTTTGTTGTTAAACTCTGCTTCAGTATAAGGGATTCTGTGCATTGGCTGAGTACATGAAACCTTGGAAATTAGCAGGGTCACAGGAGATCTGAGATTTTGAATTTGTGCAGATCCAGTTTAGCTGTTGAAGAAAGTACACATTTGAGAAGCACTGAAGATCACTGTGCTTTTGAAGGTAAAACTTGATTTTGCAAAGAGAGTAGCTCTTAAAAGATGGATGGTTCAATAGCAACTGTATAAAGTTGACAAAATTGTCAGAAGCCTGGGTGAAATGCATCTTCTGTTAGACTCAAGAGTGTATATATAGGCATTAAACTGGTGTGAGGATCCCTCAGAGGCCTTGTTAAAACATAGCTTGCTTGTTCCAACCCAAGCCTTTCTGAGTCAGCAGGTCTGCATCTTGGGGGACAGAGAGTCTGCATTTCTTTTAAAAAATATATTTTATATATTTTATTCATTTTTTACAGAGAGGAAGGGAGAGGGATAGATAGTTAGAAACATCCATGAGAGAGAAACATTGATTCAGTTGCCTCCTGCACATCCCCTACTGGGGATGTGCCTACAACCAAGGTACATGCCCTTAATCGGAATCAAACCCGCGACCCTTCAGTCCACAGGCTGACGTTCTACCCACTGAGCCAAACGGGAGGCAGATGATTGATGTTTCTCTCTCATCGATGTTTTTAGCTCTCTATCCCTCTCTCTTCCTCTCTGTAAAAAATCAATAAAATATATTTTTTTAAAAATAGACTCTGGAGTTAGATGGCCTGGATTCAAATTACAACTCTACTATCTATCTTTCAAATTCATTTCTCATTTGTGAAATGTGGGATTGGGGGCTTCTTGCAGGAAATAAATGAGTTACCTCATATAAAACACATGTCATAGCCGGTTTGGCTCAGTGGATAGCGCATCAGCCTGTGGACCAAAGAGTCCTGGGTTCAATTCCGGTCAAGTACACATACCTTGGTTGCAGGCTCCTCTCTGATCTGGGCCTTCACTTTTCTACTCTCTGAAAATCAATGGAAAAATATCTTGGGTGAGAAATAAAATAAACAATTAAGTAAATAAATAAAACACTCATCATGGTTCATGAAATATGGATTTCTCATTGGTTCAGTTTGGGACAAGTGCACGCTGTTTAGATAATAATGAGGATTGTCCAAATAAAATAACTAAGAACATTCTGCATTTATTTTATTTTAATATTTTCGATAACCCCCAATTTTAATTTTTAAATTTCAATTTTTATTACTTTTACACAAAACATAAATTGTGCCAGCAATAATTCTGTGACTTGAAAAATATCGTTTGTACCTTCAAAACAAATTCTGTACAATAGGCTGTATAATATTCACAATGAACATTTTATCCATTTGGATTTCATGGGTTTTGGAGAGAATTGCAAACTAGATGGCAGCTGTACTTGGTACTTGGAAGTTTTCATCTACTTAATTTAGTTATCTTATCAGTGACATAATTATAAATTGCTGAATTATTATCCAGTCAGCTAAAAAGCTGCCAAAGGTCAAAATCTCTGATACCGACTGGTTTTCAGCATATTGCCAGGCCAAAGCAAATGATACAAAAGTTTTAAAACGTTTTCAGAGCCCAGCAAAATTGTGGCCAAGGGAAGTTTTCGTGCAGGAAACATGATGCAAACATAGATTTTTTTCCCCTTACACTTTCAGAAAATGGAATTGTCCACTATATAATAACACATAATTCCAACAAACTTTTCTGTATTCAACTAGCTATAAAAAGAACCAACCATCAAAGTGCAATCATCTGTAGCAAAGGCATTTAAAAAAATATATATATACTTTATTGATTTTTTACAGAGAGGAAGGGAGAGGGATAGTTAGAAACATCAATGAGAGAGAAACACTGATCAGCTGCCTCTTGCACACCTCCTACTGGGGATGTGCCCGCAACCAAGGTACATGCCCTTGACCAGAATTGAACCTGGGACCCTTCAGTCTGCAGGCCGACGCTCTATCCACTGAGACAAACCGGTTAGGGCTGTAGCAAAGGCATTTTAACTTTATAGAATGCCAATAAATATTTCACTTCTTTTTTAAAATAGGCAAAGATTAATTTCCTGGAAAATATAGAGTTTCCTTGCATGATATAACGATCCAGGCTTTTTATTTGGGGAGGGGAGGGGGGAGGACAGGTGGGGAGTATCTTCAAAATAACCCTGGTCCCTGCCCTCCGCATGCAAGGCTGAGATTCTCTGAGGCTGGAATGCAGTCATGCCCATGTTTATATGCTCCTGAGGCTTCGCTAGGACTTCTGTTCAGGCCCTAGAGCAGTGTGGACAACCTGACCGTCCTTCTGCTGTAGAACACCCAAACGTGCTGGGTAAAATAAGGCGAGCATTGCTTAAACCCCACAATTAGGACAGAAAGGGAAATACATCAGGGCCAACACTAGAGCAGCACCTACTGCTCCACATGGTAAGCAGCTGATAAAACATTGTTTCCCCTGGAGGAGGAAGCGAGTACTCCAATTCTTGTAACCAAGTACTCCTGTCTCTCGGCTGCAGTTTTAACTGCTTTGGCAGGTCCGGAGACAAAGCTCTGGGTACAGCGAAGATGGGGAATTGGAACTAAGAACCTTGTATACACTTGGACTGATTGGGCTATAGTGGAGTGAAAGCAAAGCCATCCAACCAGCTGAGGTAAAAAAAAACAAAAAAAAACCAAAACAAAAAAAAACAAAAAACAATATATGTCTATACATCCATTGGAATGAATAACCACCACCTTCCCTCAGGTGGTTTTCAGTCTGAATTTACATTCCCTAGGTCAGCGGTGGGCAAACTTTTTGACTCGAGGGCCACAATGGGTTCTTAAACTGGACCGGAGGGCCGGAACAAAAGCAACCTGACCATGCTGGCACTCTCATCTTGGGCTGCTGGTGAAGGAGCGGAGGGGAGAGCAAGAGAACCCTCTGCTCTTTGGGCTCCGTGGGCCGGATAGAACAGCAGAACGGGCCGGATCCAGCCCGCGGGCCATAGTTTGCCCACGGGCTGTAGTTTGCCCACGGCTGCCCTAGATAGTCTGGCAGTCCCGAGCTGATAAATTAGTGTAAGAAATGGTCCCAGGCTGGGGCACTTGCCAGGCTCCTGGCAACAGTAGCTGTGGGATTCTCTTGAGGAACACACTCTCAAACCTGACCAAACTGTGGTTGCAGCGGGCAGTGGGGGTGACTTAAATAGAACCCAGGTGCTCCTGAAGGGCAGAGTGGCTGAAGACAGGGTGGAATGCCAGTCTGCGAGCAATCACCCTGCTCCCTGCAGACCCTCACAGCGGATGGAGACTGCCTTCTCCAAGGGCTGCTTCTCTCTGTGGCTAAAAGTGCCTGACCCAAGAATTCGCTCAGTGGAATGTAGTCAACAGGTTGACTCTTTCACCATCCTGTCCTTAGCACCTGATATAGTTGGTGCCTTGCATGAGGCCTTGCATACTGGGAGTACTTTTCACTGCTTCCCTTGAACTTTGGAATTGACCTAGATTATGGGCTGGCCTTCAGCCATTACCTATAGATATCATGAGGCCAAGTAGCCTGTATCTCCATGGGAATATGAGTTCATAGACCAAAAGAGAGAGACAGCTGAGAGGACAGATACCTCAAAAGAAAAATGCAAACCATGTACCAATTGCAGTAGAAATACTAACAAACCATTCAACCAAGTATACTATATAATAAAAGCCTAATATACAAATAGACCGAAAGGCAGAACAAATGAGGCCAGCCACTCAACACAGGAGTTGCTCCCAGACCCCAGCCTCCAGCCCCCCAGGCCAGCCAAGGTGGGTGCCAGTGCGGGGGCAAGGGGGGGGGCAATCACCCTGCCAGTCTCCCCACAGATCAGCCCTGATTCCTGGCTAGGCCTAAGGGACTCTAACTGTGCACAGATTTTGTGCACCGGCCTCTAGTTTTAAATAAATAGGGAAGGACTTCCCCTTTTAGTTAGGAAATAGAAAGTTGGAAGACTGTCCTTCTCACCCTCCCAGTTGATTTTGAAGTAACTGCCCATTGAAAACTGTTTCAGCTGAAACTGGTTTGGCTCAGTGGATAGAGCATCAGTCTGCGGACTGAAAGGTCCCAGGTTCGATTCCGCTCAAGGACATGTACATTGGTTGCAGGCACATCCCCGGTGGGGGGTGTGCAGGAGGCAGCTGGTCGATATTTCTCTCTCATCGACATTTCTAGCTCTCTATTTCTCTCCCTTCCTCTCTGTGGGAAATCAATAAAATATATATATTTTTAAAAAGAAAACTGTTTCAATAACTGGGATACCAATAAATGTGTGGGTAAATGTCCACAGGCGAAGTGTGACAAGAATGGTGATTTACGGTGATATTTTTTACATGCTCGTGCTTGCATTTTATTCAGTGCTGTGCAATATATATTTTTAAATATATTTTTATTGATTTTTTACAGAGAGGAAGAAAGAGAGAGAGATAGAGTTAGAAATATTGATGAGAGAGAATCATCGATCAGCTGCCTCTTGCACACCCCCTACTGGGGATGTGCCCGCAACCAAGGTACATGCCCTTGACCGGAATTGAACCAGGGACCTTTCAGTCCGCAGGCCAACACTCTATCCACTGAGCCAAATCGGTTTCGGCCGTGTAATATTTTGAAAAGCTGCTTAGCTGATTCAGGGTTAGATGGAGGAGATGTAAAGGTGAATACACCACTGGTAAAATGACTTACTATTACTTTGTAGTTCATTGGAAGACCACAGATTGTTCAAACAGACAGTTGTGAAATTTTCCCCAATTAGAATCAGTGTGCCAGCATTGTAGTACTACAACCAGCTTTATGAGAAGAGCCAACCAAATTTTAATTTCTTTAGCACTACTTCACTTGTTGATTATTTTTTTATTTTTTTATATTTTTTATAAATTGTATTCAACCTTTTGCATTGAAACATTCCACATGGGACAGCCTCATGACCCCAATGCAGAGAATTGCCTTCAGAGGCTCTGTGGAGACCCGTGTCAACCAGAAACAAGGATTGGCCAGCATTGGGGCCCCGGATAAAAGCAAGGAGAGCTAGGTAAATATGGACAGTGCCTATCTAGCCACTGTCCTAGAGCAGTGGTCGGCAAACAGTGGCTCGCGAGCCACCTACGGCTCTTTGGCCCCTTGAGTGTGGCTCTTCCACAAAATACCACAGCCTGGGTGAGTCTATTTTGAAGAAGTGGTGCTAGAAGAAGTTTAAGTTTAAAAAATGTGGCTCTCAAAAGAAATTTCAATTGCTGTACTGTTGATATTTGGCTCTGTTGACTAATGAGTTTGCCGACCACTGGCCTAGACCATAAGTGACGGAGATTCATTTACTAAACTGGTCTAGTCCATGCACTACATCTAACACCCAACTAGAAGCCTGGGGACCTACTGTGAGCCAAGCTACCACCAAATCACAGACCTAAGAAGATGAAAATAAATATTTGTTTTGGCAAACCGCTGAGATTTGGGGGCTGCTTTTCAGCAACAACAGCCTAACACACAAACCGATGGCAACATTTCCCACAGGGGAGAGTCAACATAAGAAACATTCAAACCTGTGAAGAATTTTTGTGAGTTTATTTGAGCCCAACTGTCAACAAGTGCTCAGAAGCAAAATCTCAAAGGATTGAGAGAATGCTCCAGACAAGGGCAGTTTTGCACCTTATTTTAGACATTACAATGAGGAGACCTAAGTGGGTTACATGGAATTCATTGGTGATAAATTAGGGAGGCAGGAGTGAGCAAAAAGGAGGGGACACCTCGGGGGATTGGGTAACAAGTAAAATGATGGGTCTACACTTCTTTTACAAAGGCGGGTACAGGTTAGTTGTAGTCAACAACATCATAAAAATAACAATGAGGGGATTTATAGTCTCTTCTCTGATGCAAGAGTTGTGCCCTAAGGGGTCTGGGAAAAGGGAAGTGACTGGAACATTCCAAAGATATGTTATCTCAGATGCAAGACAATTGGCGGGCTCTGTTAGGTAAAGATAGACCTTTTCTTGTTAAGATTCTCACCTAGGACTTGACTTCCTGCCATAAACTACTTGTCATTAAGAAGTTTTAACTTTAGAGCTTCCTTTGTGGTTGCTTTAGGTCTCTGAGTTTGCAAGGCCGCCACACAGGCCCTCCCTGAGCTTGCTGGGTTAGCACGTGGTGACATGGTCATAGCTTAAGGTGACCAGACGTCCCACTTTTGGCGGGACAGTCCCGATTTTTAACAATTTGTCCCGCGTCCTGCGGAATTTTTTAAAAAGTCCCGATTTTTAAAATATATATTTTATTGATTTTCCACAGAGAGGAAGCGAGAGGGATAGAGAGCTAGAAACATCGACCAGCTGCCGCCTGCACACCCCCTACTGGGGATGTGCCCGCAACCGAGGTACATGCCCTTGACCAGAATCAAACCTGGGACCTTTCAGTCTGCAGACCAACGCTCTATACACTGAGCCAAACCGGTTTCAGCAGTCCCGATTTTTGGAAAGAATGCACGACAACCTAGGGAACCGCGGGAGAACGGGAAGGGAATATACGGGTTTTGGCGGCCATGTGGCTGTTTAGCTAGGATATGAGTTTTATATTATTTTTGTTAATTTTATAATGTTAAACTTTAATAATAACAAATAATTGTTGAGAACTGATTATCGAGAACTGCTTATCAAAGTTCGCATTGTTGATCAGTTGTTAGAATTCGACCACCATTGTTTGGACTTAATGAACAATTGCATTTTTGGGGGTTGGCAATGACGAAAACATTTTGTAACTGTCTCTCAGACGATACACATTGTCCTACGTGCTAGTAAGCTAGTTAAACAAGTGATGTCATTACAAAGCAGCTATTCAGATGATTTAGGTAAGTAATTTATTTATTTCATAAATACATAAATTTTCTTGAATTCAGCAGACAGTACTGGTGTTATTTATATTTTATAGTGGCTGCAAAAAGTCTAGCGCCGGCCTTGAAAGTGACACGACTATACATAATTTTTAAATTTATTATATTTGTAAATTGTAGTTATGTTGAAATTAAAAAAAAATATTACAATACTATTTTTGCATTCTATGAAAATTTTTGTTGCTCCATATAGACCAAGTTTTTAATCAAGAACCCCCGTCCCCCCACTCGGTCAATGGTATCCTGCTTTACCAATGTTAAAATCTGGCCACCTTATCATAGTTGTAGGTTGCTCCCTGGCTCCATTATGGAAAACAGATTGAGGGAAAGACCAGTTGGAGCTGGTGCAGAGAACAATTGGGAAATAGTTTGTTAATCCAGAGAGGAATCACGGTGGCCTTGTCTAGGACGTCAGCGGTAGAGGTCAGAAAGAAGCACTGACTCCTGTTTAGCTCTTTAGAACAGTGTTCTTATTCTGTAGAGTTTTTGTTTGAATATAAAACCTATTTTTCTCTAAGACCAAGATAGCACAATTTCTCTAAGACAGTGGTCGGCAAACTCATTCGTCAACAGAGCCAAATATCAACAATGCAGCGATTGAAATTTCTTTGGAGAGCCGAAAACCAACATCTACACATGGGCCACGAAGTTTCAATCGCACTGTACATGCGCGCCCGCACATGGTGTTTTTGTGGAAGAGCCACACTCAAGGGGCCAAAGAGCCGTATGTGGCTCAAGAGCCGCAGTTTGCCGACCACTGGGCTAGACCTAGAGCCTACACTGAAGGAGCAACTGCTACTTGAAGCATATCCTTTTCATAGATTATTCCTGGGTACAGGAGGACAAGGCGTAGTCAACTCACCCCAGAGTATTTACTTCTCCCAGCCATTTGTGTAAATGTTACCTGCTGTACAACTGAATTAGTTGCTGCTTTCTGCATCACCAAAGCTCCAGTACTTGATTTTATCAGAGCCTTTAGCACAAGGTGTTTTTTTCTTATTTAATTAACTGTCTCCCTTCATGAGGTTGGAAACTGTGACTCTATTTTGCCATCCTGTCCCTAGCACCTAATATAGTTAGTGCCTTGCCTATAGGAATTACTGATTTTGTTTTTATTTAGTGAATGTAGGTATGAGCAAGAACAAACTGTTAAGAAGAATACAATTTGATCTGAGGGTCTACTCAAAGTAGTTTATTTTGAAATGCTTAGAATATAGACATATCTAAAAGACACACGGCAATGAAATACATATGTGCGTAGCCTTTGCATTTCTTAAACTCCTGTCTGCTATTGACTTTCATTCTACAAAGCTCCCTTTGTCGTGCACATACAACATTACACGACAGCTTACAGGTGATCCTAGTAGTTTGCACAGAAGACATTACCCTGTGCCTATAATAAAAAGACAGAGCTGGGCTGATAATGTTTGCAGCCATCCAGAGGATGCAGCCAGAATCATGATCAGCTCTTGGAGCTGGTTGGACGCCAAAGGACAAAGGCATGCCCCTCCTTCCCCCAGGAGTCTCAGGATCTGCCTTTGCAAGATACACTGCTCCAAGTTATTTCTTTATAGCAAAAACACTAATTCTTAATGAATGCGTTTCCGAGTGAAGAGACCCAGATGTTGCATGCTAATTTTCTTTTTTTAGAGCATGTCAATGTATGCAATGCTGGCTTGACGCCTAGGAGAGTCAATCAGCCGCACCTGACTATCCATTCTGCATGCAAACAAGAACAATACTGTTTTGTCTCTGGAATTTGAGGGAGAACATGTCATTCCAGACAAGAACCAGTCCTGGTCTCCAGGAAAGGACAGACAAGAAGGCTGAGGAAGGATTTGAAAGTGATAGGGTGGCGTGGGGCAGGAGGGTGACAGGTGTGCATAGGTGGGATGGGAGAAGTCATGGAAGAGCCCCAAATCTTTTCAGGGCCCCAGCATATGGTTTTGTTGACGTGGAGAGATAATTGCCAGCTGAGGCCCATGTTCTTGTAACTCATTACGATTTTTGGCGATGGAGAAATTATTTCTTTTTCTGATGATGAGCAATGTGACCCAAGTTGCACAGGCTTAGAAATGTCTACGCTCATAATCCGCTAGGTTTAAGCGTATAGGATTTCAAAATTAGATTCTCATTAAAGAAAAGCCATCTTGCTTATTTAGATAATTAGTCTTTTATTAGTCAAAATGGATTTGCTTCTGAGGCCTAAACTACTTGGACTCATTTCAGGCAATGTTTTCTAAGAGCTGAGTTCTTAAATTGAAAGAGAAACATAAGCCAACATAATAACATATTTAATGAACTGCACGAATGCCTTAGAGAATCCCGTCCTGGCCAAAAAGGATAACAGAAATCACTACCAAAGGCGCCAAATAGCTTCCATGTCCCCCAAAGGCCCACATCATCCTGGTCACAGTACAGACTCATGCATTTATTGATTTTTTATTTCCTGAATTTCTTACATAAAGCCTAATTCTTTGAAACGTGGCTTGATTTTTTCTGGCTAACTTAAGGGCATGCTTGGCAACATGAAGTGGATTTTTCTCTGATGAGATCCTGATCCTTTGGGAAGAGCATGTGTGTGTCGGGGAGAAGGGGGAGACAGTTAGGAAGAGACTTGGGAAACAACAATTTACATGTCCAATAGCGCCGTGGTCAGCAAACTGTGGCTCGTGGCCCCTTGAGTGTGGCTCTTTCACAAAATGCCATGGCCTGCGAGTCTATTTTGAAGAAGTGGCGTTAGAAGAAGTTTAAGTTTAAAAAATGTGGCTCTCCAAAGAAATTTCAATTGTTGTGCTGTTGATATTTGGCCCTGTTGACTAACGAGTTTGCCAACCACTGCAATAGGGGATGTGGAGAAGTAGGGATTGTATGATTAGCCTCTTCCTAAATGTGTAATAGCTTCCATCCTCTGTCTTGCTACCCTTTTCTCCCAATTATTTCAAAAGGTGCTATGAAATTCTCAGCATAGCTGCTTGAACTTAACAATGGCCTTGAGGACTTCCCTTCTGCTCAGTGTGTCACCCACAGGACAGTGAATCTCTCAAAGTGCATGTGGAAATTGTTCCAGTTGTCACGAGGATGAGCCCAGCAGGCAGGGCCTAGGTGAGGGTGGTGATGAGAAGACAGGGTTAAGAGCTGGAGGAAGGTGCTATTTTGGGAGCCGGGCTAATGGAGAGTCGTGAACTGTAAGGTGAGGACATAGCTTCTCAACACACGTTTCCTAAGTTCCAGGAGGAGAATTTTCATGGATGGATGATCTGACTATGCTCTTCTGACTAAATATGACCTTTGACCTTGGGATTCTTTCATGGATGCTGCTGCCACCACCAGCACCACTCTTATAGCTCTTGTAGATGAATCGAAGTCAGTGTGGCTCCTTGGTCACCACCGGTCCTTTGGTTAATATAGGGAAACACTTAACGATTGGTGACAGATGAGAATTATGGACTCCCTTATCATAACCAAGTGGGATAGCACTGTAACAGCAGCTGCAGACCAAATTCTTTCAAAGGCAAAAATACTTGGAGTGCACAGTCACCACACGGGCAATCTGTTCCTGTAAGTTCAGTGACCTTACTGTCAGTTTCTTAAGCATTAGGACAAGCACCTGGCCCTAAAGGTTTAATCTGAGGTGGAACCTGCACTATTCTGAAGACAGGTGAGAAGGCCTTCAGTCAGAGTAGGCTTCAGTGTCCCCTGTGAAGGGAGCAGAACACTGGATCAAATGGAGTGCTGTGCCTACATGTTAGGCTGCTGGCTGTGCTGGATTCTTGTTTTCTCCTTTATGCAAGAGCTGCGAGGCTTGTGCAGTGTTTCTGGCGCAACACATATCTCAAACACCATCTCACCATTGAGAACTTATGTCTAATACCCCTTAAATTAATATAAAAGTCCCAGGGCAGGAGAACCAAGATGGTGGCATAGGTAACTAGGTAAACACCTGTACAAGCAGCCTCCCCAAACTACATCAAAATGACAACTAAACTACAGGACAACCATCATTCAGAACCGACTGAGAGTTGGCTGAATGGAAGTCCTACAATTAGAGAAGTAAAGAAGAAAGACCATTGAGACTGATAGGAGGGGCGAGGCATGGAACAGGCTGGTCTGACATCAATGTGTGGCATGTGGTATGTGGCATGTTTTTATTTATTTATTTATTTATTTAAAAATATATTTTATTGAATTTTTACAGAGAGGAAGAGAGAGGGATAGAGATTTAGAAACATCAATGAGAGAGAATCATCGGTCAGCTGCCTCTTGCACACCCCCCCTACTGGGGACGTGCCCGCAACCAAGGTACATGCCCTTGACCGGAATCGAACCCGGGACCTTTCAGTCCGCAGGCCAATGCTCTATCCACTGAGCTAAACCGGTTTCGGCATATGTGGCATGTTTTTAATTGGGAGGGAGATCATCCCTACAGAGGCTGTCCGAGAGGAGCAAGGGGTCCCAGCCCCACACTAGACCCCTCGCTCATGGTTCCAGAGCTGGGAAGAGAAGACCCCATAACTTCAGGCTGCAAAAAAAACACAGACTCAAAGTTTTTTTTTTAAAGAAAGCATTTGACATTTACTAAAAAATATTCACGTGAGAAGAAAGGCGTAGAGCAGTACAAGACCAAGCCAAATGTTAATTGGTTTCAGTTCTTAGCTCATCAGTTTTACCATTTTTCTTATGCCTGAGTGCAATCCAGGATACCCCACCCTGCTCTTTCTATCCCTTTCCAGAAATTGTGTTGGGTCCCACCGGGAATGGAAATGCTGGTATTCATAAACAAATCTATAAAACTTTGAAACACAATTCAACTATAAATTTTGAAAACAAAGGGAGTCAAATAAATAGAATGAGTATCCATCTGGAAAACGAGTCAGGGGACTATTTAAAGGGTATCTGTAATACTATCAGAAAAAAAATAAATGTATGAAAAAGAAAGAATTACAGTGCTCACTCAGAAGAACAGAGGGATTAAACTAGGGAATAAAGCACTCAGCAGCTACTTTGTTAGTTGGATTTTTAACTTTTGGAAACATGACACAGAGGTCTTTTGCTTTGGGGATATCTAATCTCCCTCAACTAGATGGAGGTTGAGGGACTACATGTCCTCCCTGGACTGAGCCAAGATAACAGAATAGGAAGAAATATGTGAGTCAGATTCAGCAAGAGCTGAACATTTTCTCAAGAAGTGGCCAGGAAATGATGAGCTTCTAGGAATTTGAAGACATTTGGGGACAGCATTGAATTTCTCAAGGTTTCATGAGGCTTGACTTGAACTCCTCCAACAGGTGATAATTATAAGAGAGTTCCAAGAGAGAATTAGATCCCCATGTGCTATGGGCATCCGTTGTATGTAATGAATTACCTTTCCCATGCATCTAGAATGGTACTTGTTGTCAACTCTTCTTTGGAGAACTGAGAACAGAGTCACTCGAATCACCTCTGTGTTCTGGGATTCAGACCTAGAAATCCAGTTGAGATAATAGTCTTTTATAGCCTAAATAAGGTTCTTTCTGATAAAGTTAGAAGAGTTTTATAGTTTTTATTTTTTTAATTTTTTAATATATATTTTATTGATTTTTTACAGAGAGTAAGAGAGAGAGGGATAGATTGTTAGAAACATTAATGAGAGAGAATCATCAATCAGCTGTCTCTTGCACATCCCCGTTGGGAATGTGCCCGCAACCAAGGTACGTGCCCTTGACCGGAATTGAACATGGGACCTTTCAGAACCGACGCTCTATCCTCTGAGCCAAACTAGTTTTGGCAGTTTTATAGTTTTTAGAGAAAAACTTTGGTGGTGTACTCCAGATCCTGGCTTATAAGAGGGTCCCTATGCTAGTCATCAAAAACCTCTTCTAGTCTCTGAGGTGGAAGGCACCTCGAGAGTCATGGAATTCAGTCTCCTTATTTTCTTGATCATGAAAGTGAAGCTCAGGGAGGTCAAGTGACTTGTTCAAGGTCAAGAGTTGGTTAGGCAGCATAATGGTAAGGGGATCCCGTTATTTGACTCTAGAGCTCTTCTGAGAAATAATTCGATCAGTGAATATGACATGGAGCAGAGCTGTGCTAGACACGTTGTGAGTGAGAAGTACCCACTGCTAGTTGTAAACCACTGAAGTTTTGGAGTTATTTATTTATTTATTTATTTATTTATTTATTTTTACCACAGGTTAATTTAGCCTATCCTGACAATCACAGTTTTCTTCTACCTGGTAAGCAGGCCATCTTATTATCCATTGGTATACCTGGAAACTACATTTCTATTGTAAGCTATTAATTTGGAATGCTGCTACACAATTCATGTCCTAAGAGTCAAGGTTTTTGAGCAGTGTCTGAATGGATGTAATCGACCCAGATAAGTGGAACATTGAGCCAGGAGTTTAGAAAAGAGACAGTGACCTTGAGGTCTTCCCTGAGCACCACTTCTCCATTAGAAATTTTCCCTTCTTAACTAAGGGAAAGAGGTGGGAGAGTGAGGGGAAGGAGGCCAGGCCAAGAAAGGGGCATGGGGTTTGCAGGCAGGCAAAATTTCTTGACTGCATGTTTTTGTGTAGGCCCAATCTTGAGAATTAGCTCTGTTCCTAAGCCTTAGAAAGTTCTTCCTTACATGGTACCATTCTATACTGAGTGGCCAGATTATTATGATCTCTGAACACATAATAATCTGGCCACTCAGTGTGTGTGTGTGTGTGTGTGTGTGTGTGTGTATTAGAGGCCCGGTGTATGAATTCATACATGGGTGGGGTCTGGCCAGCCTGGCCAGGGGAAGTGGGCATGGGTGGTTGGCCAGCCTGCCTGCTGGTGGAACTCCTGGTCGAGGGGACAATTTGCATATTAGCCTTTTATTATATAGGATATACACTGAGTGGCCAGATTATTGTGCATTCAGAGATCATTATAATCTGGCCACTCAGTGTATGTGGCCCACTTTCTCACAGGAGGCCATTCCATATCCTTAATCAAGAGCAGAAGTAACTTCAAAGATGGTGGCTTTTGGACTGAATCTTAAATATGAAATTTCAGCTTCCATCGCAGCGATACAAAACAAAGTGTGAACAAAAAGAGCCACATGCTAACCTGATGAGCTCAGGGAAGGCCTGCGTGGCAGTCTTGCAGACTCAGAGACCTAAAGTAACCACAAAGGATGGTTTGAAAATTAAATATCTTACTACCAACAGGTTATAGTGGGCAGTCATTTTCTAGGCCAATATTTTCCCAGACAAAGATCAACTTTGATCTTTGCTGAGCCCATTTGCCTTCCAGCCTCTAAGATAACATATCTGTGAGATGTTTGAGTAACTTGAGGGCACAACAAATGGCCCTGAGACATTCCCTCATTGTTATTGTTATCAAGTTAATTGTCAACTGCTAATTGCATTGGAGTGTCCTGTATCCATCTCTGTAAAAGAAGCTCATGTCCATCATTTCACTTTTTACCCTATCCCAGAGGTTTCCCACCAGCTTGCTTTCTCCTGCCTCCTTACTCCATCACCAATGAATTTCATGTAACCCACCTATGTCCCTCCTTTGATTGCAATGTATAAATACAGAAATGTAACCAGCCATTCTCTGGAGCATTATCTCAATCCTTTGAGGTTCTGCTTCCCGGCAATTGTCGATAGTTTGGCTCAAATAAACTCACAAAAATTCTTTACAGGTTTCAATGGCTTTTTTTCATTAACAAAAGTCTTCATTCTATATTGCTCATTTTTTTTTCATAATCAAGTTTTCAATGCTCAAAGAGGCTGCATTAGGGTAATCACTGTTGATTATCACATTACGTGTTATTGTGTGTCCTTGAAGTAAATCACCTTCAAGTGAGGTAATAGCAGCCCATAATTAGATTATGTCATTAGAGAGTCACGGATGAAACTATTGCATACCTGCCCTGTGCTTCACACATCATCTAGAAGCAAATCCCAAGTACCCAACTTAGGTGCAATATTATTTCTGAGCTTTTAGACTTTTGGCATTCCCATTGACAGAGGCCGAGTTACCTCAAGGTGCTGCCAAAGTCAGAGGGTAATTCATTACAACTTCAAAATACCAGGTCATGAAACATTCCTTATATTTTAACCCCGATTTTCACACATTTTATAAAGTCATGAATAACCTTTCAAAGGAGCCCTGAAGGAAATCTATGCGCATGAAAGTCTTCTGGAAAACGCATTTGATATTTATTGCTTCCCAGACAGAAAAGGCACAGAGCAATTAAAACCGATAGGAGCAAGCTCTGTGTTTCAAATATTGGTACTCCGTGACTCCCCCAACAGTTAAGACAAAAGCTATTTTCTGTCAGCATTAGGCAGGCAGCCATAAAATCTCTCAGAAGTAACTGCATGAGAAACAGGATGTTTTGTTTGGGTATTGTCAAAAGTCCACAAAGGCTCCATTATGTAGGCATGTTAAGGATAACCCCAGTGACAACTCTATCCTAACAGAAGTCTGTCTGCTGATTGCCTGGCCTAGAGCAATCTGGCTATAGGGAGTGCTCTTTGTGCAAATATTTGGATTACACCCTCTTCGTTTAGGCTTATATTAACACAGCGTACCACTGTTCAGATGGAGCGGTCCTCACTGCCTGGCGGGTACCATCACAACCTACCACCGCAGCACTGGCTGAAGGCATGTGACCCTATGGGCGAATGACTATGAATGACAGTGCCAGCCTTCTTTTTTCATCCCGTGCGTTTCCTACTGCCTCTATGAGCTGCATGTTTGCAATGTTTGGTGCAAAGCACTGCTAAGGTGACTTGGATAAGAGGCAGCATAAGTGGTTAAGAGCATGTATTCTGTGGCAGCTTGCCCACCTTTAAACCCTGGCTCTGCCATGTACTGTGTGACCTTGAGTGAGTTCCGTAAGCATTCTGGGCCTCAGTTTCTTCATCTATAAAATGGGCGTGATTGCTGAAACTGGTTTGGCTCAGTGGTAGAGCGTTGGTCTGCGGACTGAAAGGTCCTGGGTTTGATTCCGGTCAAGGGCATGTACATTGGTTGCGGGCACATCTCCAGTAGGGGGTGTGCAAGAGGCAGCTGGTCGATATTTCTCTCTCATTGATGTTTCTAGCTCTCTCTTCTCTCTCCTTTCCTCTCTGTAAAATATCAATAAAATATATTTTAAAAAAATGGGCGTGATAATAGTACATGCTCACAGGGTTGCTGTGAGGGTTCAATGAGTTTGGACATACGAAGGGCGTAGAACTTGTTCCTGGTGCATAGGAAATGCTACATTAAGTGTTAGCTGTCACTACTCCCTCTGGTTATAGTTGCTGTGATTTGGAATCGCATCTGTCAGAAGAGGGTCCATCTCCTGACACTCAGTTTATTGGAACACTCAGTTTCTAAGGCACCTGGAAAGCCGATCACAGGAACTAGTTTGAGGCCATGAACTAGGGGCACTGGAGGAGGCCAGAACCTTAGGGGCAGTTTCACTAAATTCTGTCACTGGTTGGGGCTTGGGCAGCCCCCAGCATGATAATACCTCCACTCACCTAAGTGAAAGTGAGTGGCAGGCCTGGCAGTTCCTTTTTTTTTTTTTTAAATGCTCACCTGAGAACATTTTTCCCATTGATTTTTAGAGCAAGTGCAAGGGAGGGAGAGAGGGAGAGAGCGAAACATTGGTGCATTGATGTGAGAAAGACACATCAACTGGTTGCCTCCCACACTATCCCCACCAGAGGCCTGGCAGTTCTGGACATCCATGCAAGACAGACAGTGAACTGGTGGCTGCAGCCGAGCTCCTGGAAGGACATAATGATGGACTTCACCATTATTGCTCAGGTGAAGAAAGAGTTCATGCATGCAGGTTTAGGTTAAGAAGATTGTTTCAAAGACATGTCCGTGCTAAAGACCTTCATGGAAGGTGGTTTAGTCTCATATAGGTCCAGAGCCATCGGAATAAGAGTATTAGAAGCTCACCCTCACTAGGACATGAGGGCTTGGAATTGGTCTGGGTGCCCAAACCTGGTGTCTGTGATGATTGGTGGGGGGATCCTTGGCCCTAGATTATCCCATCCAGCTGCTTTGCCAGATGCTATTGGCTGATCATCCTATAATCACTCCCCTTTTTCTTTTGTCCACCTCTACCTGTAGAAGTGCTAAGTCAAATACTACATGTTTTTGTGGGTGGTCATGTGACAGAGCTCTGTCCAATGAAACTATAAGGAGAATTTATGTGAGAAATATTTTCCCCTGCTTTCTGCCTTCTGGGGCAGTGATCTGAGGAAATGATGCATGTAGCTGTAGCAGTCATGTTGTCACCATTATAGGGCAAGTCCAAGGGCCAGGAAGCCAGTGTGCTGAGGAATGGCAGAAGGAAAGGCTGGCAACAACCTTCAATCTCAATGTCCTTACTGAGCTGCTGAACAAACCCTAGGACTGCTTATCTCTGGACTCTTCATTAAGTAAACAACAAATGCTCAGAAAGTTGAAGCCACTCGTAGCTCTTTTTCTGTTACTTAGAGCCAGAAGTATCCCCAAATGATATCTTAACTCTCACCGGTGTGCCTAATTTGTGTGTCTGAGCTGCTGATTTTTCCTCCACATTTGCATGCCCCTTGACCAGGAATCAGGCTTCCAGAGCCTTCCCAGGTCTTATATTTCTCTCTCTCCAAGGTGCTGGAGCTAACTATGTTCAGCCACTGGCTCAGACCCAAGGATGCCCCACCCACTCGCAGCCAGATGCAAAATCTGGCCCACCATTCTTGCTCTGGTGTCCCATTCACTGAATGGCACCCCTTCTATGTTAAAGGTCTTTCACACCCAAGCTTCCCTATTATTCGGAATACTGTGATTTGAACTCTAGGCCACAGTTCTGCCTTAACTCATGCCTCCATGACAGATCTTCTGCTGAGGCACTATCCCAGCATGGTTGCCCGCTGGGCCCAAGCTGGCTGGGTCTCACACAGTCCAGAGGGTTAAGGCCCAGAAACAGCCCCTGCCAGTCCTAGAGTTTGAGTTCTAGGTGCTTTCTCCCCGACGCCTTGGATGTTCTCATGCTGCTGCTGACTTGTCCGGTTTTGACCTTGGCCATGAAACCTGATCTGAGTTCCCGCATTGCATCTGTTCAGAATGGTATTTCGGAAAAGAGGCCTGGATTTTAAGAGTTGGGAGATTTTGGCTCCAGTCCCGTGTCTCCCACAAACAAACCAAAGTGGGCTGCTACTGTTTCTTCCCGGGCTTCTGTTTCCCATGTACGAAATGCAGTGTCGAACCTTTGCCTGACCTTGCCGTTGACATATATTACAAAGTAGAATTTAAACTCAGGCTCTCTTAAAATTCTTTAGAACCTTTGGAGGTATTTCTCATGATGTCTTTTTTATTTTTTTTAAAAAAATATTTTATTGATCTTTTACAGAGAGGAAGAGAGAGGGATAGAGAGTTAGAAACATCGATGAGAGAGAATCATCAATCAGCTGCCTCTTGCACACCCCCTACTGGGGATGTGCCCACAACCAAGGTACATGCCCTTGACCGGAATCAAACCTGGGACCTTTCAGTCCGCAGGCCGATGCTCTATCCACTGAGCCAAACCGGTTTCGGCTGTCTTTTTTAATTTTGAGGTTTGGGGAGTATAATGGAAACTTCACTGGAGCCAGTCTTAATTAAAAAAAAAAAATCACATTAATTTTCCCCCAGTGCTGTCTTAACACAGCAGAAATAAATTCCAAAAAGGGGAAAAGAAAGCACTAAACAGTAATTCTGCCCAGCTGTAAACCTTGCCTTTCATGTGAAGTAAGTATTCGATCCTTAAAAATCCATTTGCCCTTGGAGGAATTCCAGAGACACTGTTCTTTTGGGGAAGCAACGGGGCCGGAGACAGAGGGCTGTTCAGAGATGAGGTTTCTCCTGCTATTGTGCTGATCCAAGAAAGAAGCTGAGGAAAGGCCGTAGGCAGGGGGATAAGCTCATTTTCCCACTTGCTAGCATGCGCACGGTGCCTTCCCCCTTTCTGATGTCCTCTGCTGCTTCCCTCTGCCATCTTAACACACGCAGTCCCGGACTCTTTGCCGTAGGGGTGCATTTGTCTTTGTTACCTTTCAAGGCCATGGCAGTCCTGCTGATTAAACTGCTGGAAATGGTGAGGCCTTCAGCGCATAGACGGTTTTATCCTTATGTAAGCTCATCTGTTTTTTTTCTCTCTCTCTTTTCTTTTAACATCTGAGCACTTCTAAGTGCCACTTACTGTCCACATGTGCTGAGAGGCAAAGTGGCTGCAGGGCATCCGAAGAAGAAAGTCCATTTGGGGTAACTCATACTGTGCTGGTTATAGACACTTTTAAAAATATATATATTTTATTGATTTTTTAACAGAGAGGAAAGGAGAGAGATAGAGGTTCAGAAACATGGATGAGAGAGAGTCATCGACCAGCTGCCTCCTGCACACCCCCCACTGGGGATATGCCCACAACCAAGGTACATGCCCTTGACCGGAATCGAACCTGGGACCCTTCAGTCCACAGGCCGATGCTCTATCCACTGAGCCAAACTTTTTAAAGCTTTAGAAATCGGGGCAAAATATACATAACATGCTATTTGTCATGTTAAGCATTCGTAAGTGAACGATTCAGTGGCATTGATTACATTCACAAGGCTGTGTACCTGTCACCAATATCTATACCTCACTTTTTTCATCACCCCCAATACAAACTCTGTATCCATTAAATAATTCCTCATTTTTTCCCCTTTCTCCCCAGCCCCTGGTAGCCTCAATTCTGCTTTCTAGCTCTATAAATTAGTTTGTTCTAGATATTTCATTTAGGTGGAATCCTCTCTAATAAAAGAGAAACATGCAAATTGACCGCACCTTCACTATATCCAGAAGCCATGCCCACTAGCCAATCAGGGTGAGTATGCAAATTAACTCAACCAAGATGGCGGTTAATTTGCATATCCAGGCCAGAGAGAAGACTGAAGACAGTGTAGAAAGAAGACAAGCGCTGCAGAAGGGAGTGAAGCTGCGGAGAAGCAAGCAAGCAGGGCGGCAGAGAAGGAAGGGAAGCAGTGGGGTGGGGAGAAGGGAGAGAAGCAGGCAGGGCAGTGGAGACTGCAGCAGGAAGCCCTATTGCAGGAATCTTCCTGCAAGGGGCATCTAGTCATACGATATTTGCATTTTGCATCTGTCTTCTTTTACTTAGCATAATGTTTTTAGTTCATCCATGCTATAGCATGTGTCCGTTCTTCATTCTTCTTATGGCTGAATAATATTCCATCAGATGGATATGCCACATTTGGCTGTCCATTCATCTGCTGATAGGCACCTGGTTCATTCCCACCTTTTGGCAGTTGGGAACAGTGCTTCTGTGTATATTCATGTACAGAGATCAGTTTGTGTCCCTGTTTTCAGTTCCTCTAGGTACATACCTAGGGGTGGGACTGCTGACTCATATGGTTTTCACATGTGGACATGGTGTCAGTAGGACTAACACAGACAGTAGAGGTTTTCAAAGACAGGGCATGTCCAGAGAGCCTAGGCAAGGATTGGAACCAAGTACCAGGAGAAGAATGTGCTGGGAGAGGTGGACCATGTGGTTCTCCTATAATCTGCTGCAATTGGGCAGAACCACATGCCAGGAACTGGGGGAACTCTCTTTGTAGAGGGCTGAAGGAACTCTAGGAAGGGTGGAGATGAGCAGAGAGATTGAGCAGCCAGGAAGGTGAGAGGCAGAGGGTCAAAACGGCAGCTGTGCAGTAAAGAAGCTGAGTCTATAGGAACTGAGTAGTACAGAGGCCGCACTAGCTGTCCAGGAGGCTATAGGACCCAGACAACTAACAGGCCTCGATCCTTTGGGCATTCCTCACATGCTAGCAAGCCTCTTAGGTCCTTCCTGATGATACTGGGAGGACACCCTGATTGCTCTTGGTTTGTGGGGAGAGTATACAGATAAGGGCCGATCCTGACCCAAGCCTGCCGCTGGGACTTTTGGAGCCCGAAATAGCAGCTGAAGAACCAAGGTGATCCATCATCCTGGACTATGTTATGAGCAACTATTACAAAACAGCACAGTCTTATTGTACGTGGCACACAAGGGTAAGCCCATCGCAGGATATTGCATGTGTCCCAAGCAAAGTTTTCTGTTCGGAGGCCCAGAAAGACACATATTAAATTTGAGGTGATGACTAATTCCCAACTGCTTGGCTCAGAAATAACAGCAGAGGATATTCCAGGCCACTGCGGTCAGTGATTTCATGAGGGCACAAACCAGGTGGCGCCCTAGTCTCCTCTCCCACAGCCTGCTGGGAAGGGAGTCTGTAAATCACTTCCAGGTTTATCCCTCGAGTAGGGCAACAATAAAAAAGGTCACTTAGCCCTAGCCGGTTTTGCCCAGTGGATAGAGCATCGGCCTGCGGGCCGAAGAGCCACAGATTCCATTCTGGTCCAAGAGCACAGACCTCGGTTGCAGGCTCCTCCCTGGCCTGGGCCCTGGTTGGGGCACGTGCAGGAGGCAACCAATCGATGTGTTTCTCTCACATCGATGTTTCTCTCTGTCTTTCCCTCTCTCTCCCAGTCTCTCTAAAAATCAATGGAAAACTATCCTGGGCTGAGGATTAATAACAAAAACCAACCAAACAAAAAAGGTCACGTGGTGAAGCTGGCCAGCAGAACAGCTAGGTATAAAGCTAGCTAGGTGGGCTCTCAGGCCAGAACTGCAGTTATCCACTTTGGTTGGGGCTCACCAAACGGAGCTGCACAAATCTTGGCTGGAAGGTTCTCTCCTCTGCCACATCCCAGCCACAAAGAGCTGGACCAGTGCTACCAGAAAGCACACAAACACTGCTTTGGATGGGCACAGTGCATTACCCAAGTGAGGAGAACCCACAACGTGAGATAATCAAGTTCATGTGCCTCTCCTTGAGCATTCTAAAATAAGACTGGATAGTAACAGGCCCAATTTTAGTCTTCTGACACCTTGAGAAATCCCCAAGCTCTCCAGACCCTGATGTGTTTATGTACCCCAGGCCCTTTCTCTGGCGGGGCCCCGTACCCTCTCTGTCGGTGCCAATTTGAGCTCCTCCAGGCTCAGCGGTGTCTTTTCATGAAATCTTGCCTGGGATCGCTTACTGCTCCCGTGGCCTCTTTCTCCTCTGAAAGAAACGCTAAGGCGACTTTCCATATTCTGTATTGTGTATCTTTTAAAAAATATATATTTTATTGATTTTTTACAGAGAGGAAGGGAGAGGGAGAGAGAGCTAGAAACATTGATGAGAGAGAAACATCAATCAGCTGCCTCCTGCTCACCCCCTACTGGGGATGTGCCCACAACCAAGGTACATGCCCTTGACTGGAATCGAACCTGGGATCCTTCAGTTCGCAGGCCCGACACTCTATCCACTGAGCCAAACTGGTTAGGGCATGTTTTGTGTATCTTAAAATCCCCTTTACAATATAGTAAACTTCCTGAGATCACATGCTTTTTCTCCATTTTCCCATTTCTCCAGCATGTCTTGTACTGAATAGGCATGCAATAGATATTTACAGAGATAATTAATGAATAACCTCATGGCCCTCGCTGGTTTGGTTCAGTGGATAGAGCGTCGGCCTGCGGACTGAAGGGTCCCGGGTTCGATTTCAGTCAGGGGCATGTACCTTGGTTGCGGGCACATCTCCGGTGGTGGTTGTGCAGGAGGTGGCTGATCGATGATTCTCTCTCATCGATGTTTCTAGCTCTCTGTCCCTCTCTCTTCCTCTCTGTAGGAAAAATCAATAAAATATATATATATTTTAAAAAGATATATATTTTAAAAAAGAATAACCTCATGAATCCAAAAGCAAATTATATTTAGCACAACTTTTTGCAATCTCTAATTCACCAAGTGGTGGCAGTATATTTGAGGGACGAGTTCCTAAGTATCTAAGTTCCCAGCATTTTAATATATCTATTTTTCCTGTCTATTTCTTTTTTTAAACTAGTGTAAATGATAATCTTTTTTTCTTTATTGATTAAAATATTACATATGTGTCCTTATCCCTCCATTGCACCCCCATTCATGCTAAGCAAAATAAGCCAGTCAGAGGAAGATAAATATCACACGATCTCACTCGTTTGTGGAATATAATGAACAACATAGACTGATGAACAAAAACAAATCCAGAGACAGAGAAGCATCGATCAGACTGTCCAACCTCAGAGGGAAGGTAGGGGAGAGTGAGGGTGAGGGGGAGAGATCAACCAAAGGACTTGCATGCATGCATATAGTCCTGTCTATTTCTTAACAGAAAAAGCACTATCTGCTATATAGCGTTACTTTACTAATTAAGCGATTAATTAGGTCCCAAGGACCCCTGCAGCTTCCCCCTTTGCAGGCTGGCTAACTCCCATTCCTTTGTCCTCCATTTCTACCGCCTGTGCCTCAGTTTCCTCAGTGGCAAATCAGGTCAGTATGTTAGTCACGGGATATTGCTGTGAGGACACAATCTGGCAGTGCTGGGGAAATGCTTGGCGAGGTGACTGGTGCCAGGTGAAGAGACACTGGAGTAGAGAGTTTTCAAACCACCCTGTTGAATGACACGCGTGGCTGTGTGGGCGAAGACACCTTTTCTGCCCCACAGGCTGAGTCTGAAGTAAAAGAAGTTTACCTCCCTCACATGGTCCATTATACATCTCAGCTGTGATGGGTCCCCTGGGGGCAAGTACCCTGTTTCCCTGAAAATAAGACAGTGTCTTATATTAATTTTTGCTCCCAAAGATGCGCTAGGTCTTATTTTCAGGGGATGTATTATTTTTCCACGAAGAAGAATATGGTACACATTTATTGTTAAATGAAAATAAAGGAAATTTATTACCTGTATATGGTATGGTAGTACGGTAGTTGTCAACACAAACCAGACAAACTGTGAATCCTACAGGTTCAAGAATTTACTCATTTATTCAATGACAATCATGTCATCATCATCTTCTGGAACATCATCATAAAAATGCAATTCCTGACTTTCCTGGTGAATTTCTTGGGACTCAATTTCTTTCAGAATCAATGGACCAAATCTCTCACGTTTAGCAATAGCACTGTCTTTAAATGAGTACTTCTTGTCCAGGTAGCCTGCTCGCAGTGCATTTGCAATGCAACTGTCAGTGATTTTCTCCCATGAATTCTTCACCCAAGTCACAACTTCTTGCAGTTTAAGTTTCACAAAGTTTCCACGCTGATTTCTCTCCATTCACACAGCAGTGACGTCAAGACTCCGCATAACGTGACTGGTTGCTGGACGCCAGTCAGGGCGGCCCTAGCGACCAATTTATGGTAAATTAATTTTCATTCTGAGACAGAGCCTGGGGGCCTTATTTTCAGGGGGATGCCTTATATTTCACTCAGAAGGAAACCTGTAATTAGGTCTTATTTTCAGAGGATGTCTTATTTTCGGGGAAACACGGTATTTCCTCCTAAACCCCATGCAGGCTTCAGGGTTCAGATTTCTCAACCAGGCACAGTTGTCCATTTTCTAGGTTCAACTGTCACCCCTTGACAGTTCAATTGAGCAAAGCAGATATTTATTATTGGTCCTAATGAGCTCGGAGGAGATCACGTGCCAGGAGAGTGGAGCGAGGCACAGGCAGAGAGCAGGACTCAGGACATTCCCTCCATGAATCTCGGTACCAGGACAGAGCTCTTCTTTGTATCCACTTAATCAAAACGGCGCACCTTCCCTCTGACTCGGCCCACACCCAGAACACAGCGTGTTATTTCAAAGTCACAGCAGTTACCTTCCCAAACAAGACAGTCTATTAAAAAATGAAAAATGTGCATTTCTTCCAGGAAAGAACAAATCAATACCCCCCAGTGGGCCCGGTGCCACACACAGCCTCTGCACAGTGGCCTGCCTTTATCCAGAAGGAGGGCAAGCGTTTCCTCCCCCTTTTCTGCCCCAGAGGCTGGGTCTGAAGTGAAAGAAGTTTACTTCCCTCGCATAGGCCGTTGTACAGTTCAGCTCTGATGGGTCCTTTGGGGGCAAGTAATTCCTTCTAAAGCCCGTGCAGACTTGAGGTTCAGACTCTTAAAGAAGTACAGTTGTCCATTTTCTATGTTCAACTATAACTCCTTGACAGTTCAATCCAGTTAAGCAGATCTTTATTTTTAGGTTATTTTTTTTAGCTCCTATACTAGGTAACATATGCTGTGTTCAGCACTTTCTATGAATTATGTCATCCGATTCTCTCATTTTATAAACAATGAGATTGATATCAGAAAAGTTGAAACATAAGGCCAAAGCCACATAGCTGGTAAGTGGTAGAGCTGGGTTTTGAATCCAGATGTGTGTGGCTCCAAAGTCCTTCCTTTTTAAAAATATATTTTTATTGATTTCGGAGAGGAAGGGAGAGGAAGAGAGATAGAAACATCCATGATGAGAGAGATTTATGGATCTGCTGCCTCCTGCAGGCCCCACACTGGGATAGAGCCCGCAACCAGAGCATGTGCCCAGGCCAGGAATCAAACCCACAACCTCCTGGTTCCTAGGTCAACGCTCAACCGTTGAGCCACGCTGGATAGGCCAAAGTCCTTCCTTTTAATTATCATGTTATGCCCTCTGTATGGGAGGACATATTTGCAAATGTTATCACTCATAAAGGTTTAATCTCGAACATCTACAGCTTATATAACTAAATAAAAGGAAGATAAATGATCCAATTAAAAAATGGGCAATGGACCTAAATAGAACCTTCTCAAAAGAAGACAGAAGGAAAGCCAAGAGGCACATGAAAACATGCTCAAAGTCACTAATTATCCGAGAGATGCAAATCAAAACAACAATGTGGTACCATCTCACACCTGTCAGATGGCTAGCATCAACAAATCAACAAACGACAAGTGTTGGCGAGGTTTCAGAGAAAAAGAAACCCTCGTGCACTGCTGGTGGGAATGCAGACGGGTGCAGCCACTGTGGAGAACAGTATGGAGCTTCCTCAAAAAACTGAAAATGGAACTCCCATATGACCCAGTGATCCCACTTCTAGGAATATATCCCAAGAAACTAGAAACACCGATCAAAAAGGATATATGCACCCCTATGTTCATAGCACCACAATTTACAATAGCTAAGATTTGGAAACAGCCTAGGTGCCCATCAACAGACGATTGGATCAAAAAACTATGGTACATCTACACAATGGAATACTATGCTGCCATAAAAAGAAGGAATTCTTATCATTTGCAGCAACCTGGATGGAATTGGAGAACATCATGCTGAGTGAAATAAGCCAGTCAATGAAAGAAAAACACAACATGACCTCACTCATTTATGGATAATAAAGAACATTATAAACTGATGAACCAAAAGATAGATACAGAGACAGTAAAGCAACAAGCAGACTGTCAAATTACAGTGGGGAGGGGAGGGAGGTCTGGGGGAGATAGGAGATGAACTGAAGGACTTGTATGCATGCATATAAGCATAACTAATGGACAAAAAACTCTGGGGAGGGAGGGAATATATGGGAGTGTGAGGGAGGCAATGGTAAGATATGTACACATATAATACCTTAATAAAAATGCAAAAAAATTATCAAGTTATGCTGGTAATTTTTGTGTGGTAAGCATGGTGTTAAGTGCTAGGGACAGAGGAATGAACCACGTTTGTTTCTTATCCCCAAGTGGGAGAACTGTGTATTATTGTACCTATCTTACCTATTCTCCTTCACACTATTATTTACTGGATATTATAACCCACTGAAGGAGAAATTGAAAAGCCGCAGAGCTTAAGGTCTTGCCCAAAGTAGGGAAAGTAGGTGACAGAATAGGATTCAAACTCAGGCAATCCACACACCCAAGCACTCTGCCACATTTCTCCCTGCAAATATTTATAAAGAGATATTCCCCCAAGCTGTGATAACTTATTTAACAGAGGTGAGTAAATGCATAGCACACCATAACCACTTCTTGGGGCAAGGAGTCAAGTGCACTGGGTTTGGGGCTTAAATGATGCCACTGCCCTAACCGGTGTGGCTCAGTGGATAGAGCGTCAGCCTGTGAACTGAAGGTTCCTAGGTTCGATTCCGGTCAGGGGCATGTACCTTGGTTGCGGGCACATCCCCAGTAGGGAGTGTGCAGGAGGCAGCTGATCAATGTTTCTCATCGATGTTTCTCTCTATCCTCCTCCCTTCCTCTCTGTAAAAAATCATTAAAATATATTTTTTAAAAATGATGCGACCAAGGGAGTTGGCAAAGGTGGGACAGGCATTCCATGAAGGTGGTCCCCAAGAGCAGGCAGGTGTATCTGTGTCCATCACAGAAAGACCCTCACTTCTGTGCCCCAAACAAAGTGGTACAATAGCCCAGACATTGCAGAGCAGTTCCTCAAGACCAGTGGTTTGGTTTGTAGTTTTCTTACTTTAAAAAAAATTATTTATTTTTTTCAGAGAGGAAGAGAGAGGGATAGAGAGTTAGATACATCAATGAGAGAGAATCATTGATCAGCTGCCTCTTGCACACCCCCTACTGGGGATGTGCCCGCAACCAAGGTACATGCCCTTGACCGGGATCGAACCTGGGACCTTTCAGTCCGCAGGCTGATGCTCTATCTACTGAGCCAAACTGGTTTCAGCTGTTTCTTACTTTTTATTGAGGTTTACTTACATATAGTAAAGTGCTCTAATCTTAAGGGTACAGCTTGATGAATTTGTGCATAGGTATACACCCATGTAGACATAGCACAGAGTAAGGGATCATTTCTCTAGCCCTAGGAGGTTCTTTCATGCCCGTTTCTAGTGAATGCCTCTAGCCCTTGCCTGAGATAATCAGTGTTCTGACCTCTATCACTTCTATCAGTTGGTTTTGCCAATTCTTGTATTTCATATAAATAGAGTCAAACGATACATGCTCTTTTGTGTCCAGGCTCTTTCACTCAACAAAATGTCTCTAAGGTTCCACTGTGTGATTGTGTGTAGAAGTAGTCAGATATTTCCAGGGCAGTCTCATTTCTACTGTATGAATAGGTTTCAGTTTACTTGTCCATCTTTAATGTTCTTGGATATTTGAGTTGTTTCTGGTTTTGGGATATCCTGAATAAAAGTACTATGAGATTCTTTTACATATCTTTAGGGAGACATATGCTCTCATTCCACTTGAGTATATACTGAGGAATGGAGTTCCACGTACATACATGCGTACACACATATACACTGAGTGGCCAGATTATGTGTTCAGAGATCATACTGTGTTATGATTTTTATTATGCATTCAGAGATCATAATAATTTGACCACTCAGTGTATATTCTGAATAATATAAGGCTAATATGCAAATTGTCCTCTGGACCAGGAGTTCAACCAGCAGGCAGGCCAGCTAACTTTCCTCTGGCCAGGCTGGCCTGACCCCACCCATGCACGAATTCACACACTGGGCCTCTAATATATATTTATTGCCATTTTATTAGAGGATATATATACACTGAGTGGCCAGATTATTATGTATTCAGAGATCAGAATAATCTGGCCACTCCATGTATATTTAGCTTTACTAAGAATGACCAAACTATTTTCCAAAATGATTATATCAATGTATGCTCCTACCAGCAGTGAATGAAAGTTTCAGTTACTCCATATTCTCACTGACATTTGAATGGTTCAATCTGATCATTGCTGTGTTTTTTTTTTAATTTAAATAAAGATGGATTAAAAAAAGCACAATCAAGATATAAATTTTCCTTATGCTGCCCCTTTATAGTCTTACCCACCGCTCTCCCCACACCATCCATGCCTTTGGCAATCACTAATTGGTTCTCTGTTCCTATACTTTTATCACTTTGAGAACATTTCCCCAAGGTCTCCACTGACACTGAGAGGTGGGGGAGCCTCGTTCCTGCTGGGTTGAGATGAAAAGTCCTGGATCCACGCTTGACTTCCTCTGATAAACCCTCTTTGGGGGCCTTTTGGTGCATCGGTACAGCTTGGCGTGTTGGAAGTACTGGTTTCCCATTTGGCCTTTGCTGATGAAAACAGGGCTGCAGTATTGTCTATGATGTTTAGCTGGAGCAGAACAGTTATTGCCTAAAAGTTTTCTGTTTTGCTATACTGTCTTTTGTGGTTCTTTGGCTAAAGAGAGATGGCTTTTCTTTGTTTTGTTTTTTAAAAATCTTAGTTGTTGAGAGTATTTAAGATGTCCCCTCCTTTCTCCCCCTGCCTGCCTCCACTTGGATCCCACCCTGCCTCAGGCCTTTAACACAGTATTGTCTGTGTCTATGAATTATGCATCTATACATAGAAGTTCTTTGGTTAATCTCTTCCCACCCCACTCTTCCCTCTGAGATTCTTTGGTCTATTCCATGTTTTTATGCCTCTGGTTCTATTTTATTTACCATATTTGCCGGCGTATAAGACGATTTTTTGGCCCTGAAAATACCGTATTTGCCAGCGTATAAGACGACTGTGCGTATAAGACGACCCCCTAACATTTCCACTCAAAATACAGAGTTTGTTATATACTCGCCGTATAAGACTACCCCCCACTTGGAGGCATATTTTTCAGGGCCAAAAAATCGTCTTATACGCCGGCAAATACGGTATAAGTTTATTTTGTTCATTTATTTTGATTTTTAGATTCAATTGTTGATAGGTATGCATTTATTGTAATTTTATTGTTCATATTTTTCAATCTTTCTTCTTCTTTTTCTTAAAGAAAACCCTTCAGCATTTCATGTAATCCTGGTTTGGTGGTGATGAACTCCTTTAGCTTTTTCTTGTCTGTAAAGATCTTTATCTGACCCTCAATTGTAAATGAGAGCTTTGCTGGGTAGAGTAATCTTTGTTCCTTCTAAGATCTCAGAAGCGAAATGTTTCTGCTGCTTAAAAGAAGTTGGAAACCACTGCATACACTATTGAAAGTTCCTCAAATTCTAACATTTTGGGCTTCCAAATGATGTCTCTCTCACTGTCTTTCACACCTGAAACAAGTGCAAAAATCTTTTGTCAGAACCATGTGTCTGTTTTAATTTGGGCAACATGATAGCCATAACCATATGCCAAGAAAGCAGTGTCTTAGGAAAGTCTCAGATACTTGCCCACCTAACACAGTTGTTTGTTTTGCTGATTTTTTTTTTCCAGCTAGTGGGACAGGGAAAGGGTTCAGCGTCTGGGGTCTAAATGCCTAGTCTGAGCATGACCTAATTCCTACCTGTGTGATCTGTTATAAGTGAGAACTTCTCAGAGCCTCTATGTCCTCATCTGAAAACAGAGAGAATAAGGTCTAATTCATGCAGTAAGTTGTTCTATGTGAATGGGTCATACAAAAGACACTCATTTAAAGGGCTGGTTTGCCGGAACCGGTTTGGCTCAGTGGATAGAGCATTGGCCTGTGGACTCAAAGGTCCCGGGTTCGATTCCGGTCAAGGCCATGTACCTTGGTTGCGGGCACATCCCCAGTGGGGGGTGTGCAGGAGGCAGCTGATTGATGTATCTCTCTCATCGATGTTTCTAGCTCTCTATCCCTCTCCCTTCCTCCCTGTAAAAAAAAAATCAATAAAATATATTAAAAAAAAATAAAGGGCTGGTTCTGCAATGTTGTCCAATACAGCAGCTACTAGCTATATGTGGCTATTGAGCATTTGAAGTATGACTAGTGCCACTGAGGAACTGAATTTTGTTTTATTTGAATTGAAATAGAAGAAGTGATAGTTGACTCAGTTACTGGAAAATTTTGTATTTGGAACAACTTGAGTATGAGTATTTGGAACACCTTGAGTATGGAACAACTATAAATGTTATAAATCTAAACACAGGTCAATAATGTCTGATGAAAATTTAATGTCTGAGTTGCAATGTGCACTAAGTGTAAAATGCACAGTATGAGAAAGAGAATGTAACATGTTAAAACGTTTTTATATTAACTACATGTTGAAGTGACAATATTTTAGATGTATTGGATCAAATAAAATATATTATTAAAATTAGTTTCACTCAGTTCTTTTTATTTTTTAAATATGGCTACTAGACAATTTGAAATTTCATAAGCAGCTTACATCATATTTTTATTGGGCAGCGTTCTAGAGTGACACATATACAATAGGTAAATTAACATCACATGCCTTTAACTTTGGTAGACTGAGTGACTCCTCTAGTTTTATCTGCTTAAGCTGTTAAAACATATTGTCTGAAACAATTGTGAATTGAAGGAATATGTAGAATTTTTGCCTAAAAGTTAGCTGAATGAGGTTATAAGATATAAGCTCCTCTCATTATCGGTGGAATGTAAATTGATGTAATCCATATCAGGTGACCAGTCATTTGTTCATTCAAGAATTAATTTTTCAGCTTCCGCTAGGTGCCAGATGCTACACTATGTTGGCAGACACAGAGGTAAGCTGATATGAGATGCTTGCCCTTGTAGAACTTACTGGCTCTAAGGAACATCTGTATTAGATGTGCAAATGTCTGGGACTTTACAGAACAGTTTGCTTTCATGGCATATGGTATGGCTACCATGTTTCCCGAACTAAAAACAGACACATGTTCTTGACTAAAGATTTTTACACTTCTTTCAGATGTGAAAGACAGTGAGAGAGAGATAGATTGGAAGCCAAAATGTTGGCACTGACTGACTACTTGGAAAGTCAGTGATTTGAAAAATAATTACAAGACTAGTCATTTAGTTGTACTTGAGGTAGGTTCTACAAAATAAAAAACATACTTTAAAAAGCCCCTTTAAAATAAATATGCCATTCCCTCCCTGGAATTTATCCTGGATAAAGAATTACAGATGTGCCCAAATGTATCTACCGAATGTTCCCTGAAGTGTTAAAATAGCAAAAACACATAGAACATCCCCAATTGTCAGTGATTTGAGATTGGCTATCTAAATTAATCATTTGATGGAATAGTATGCAGCAGAAGAATCATGTTGAGAAGACACTAAATTACTTTGAAATGTGATCATATTAAATAAAACATATAAACACACAGAAAAATACAGGGATGATCTTCACCAATGTATTAATAGTGTTTGTTTCTCTGGTGGGACTATGAGTGATTTTTCTTTCTTCCTTGGCTTTTGTGATATTTTTACATTTATTTTATAATGGACATTCATTAGTTTACTATCCAGAAGATAATTGTGTTTGTTTCTCTGGTGGGACTATGAGTGATTTTTCTTTCTTCCTTGGCTTTTGTGATATTTTTACATTTATTTTACAATGGACATTCATTAGTTTATTATGCAGAAGATAAGATAAATATGATTTTTTAAAATGAAAGTGAGCTGACAGAATCAAACTATGTATCATTAATTGTGTTTAGTTGGGACAACAGACAGGAAATGGAAAATGCAAGTCCTTTAGGATTTAATAGTTAATTAAAAAAGTTAGGGCACATTTATTTTATACTCTTGCTAGTTGGGAGAGAATAAGGTCTAATTCATGTAGTAAGTTGTTATACACAAATGGCTCATACAAAAGACACTCATTTAAATAATTCTTCGGAATGATTTAACATTAAAGCAAAAAGAAATTTAAGGTAAATAAAAAAGCAAAGTCAGCAATCTGAGTGGAATAGGAAATGATTATTTCTTCTGTGCATGGGGTTGTCATCATGAGCCAGATCTTTCTGTACCATTTGCTTTCTCAGGAGCCACATCTTGTACATTCAGGTGCTTCATAAATTCACAATAAAGGTGTTTAACCAAAGCCAAGATTTGTTTTATTTCAAAGAGTAAAGGCCCCCTGCAGCCAAATGGAGATTACTTCAGGTTTACTACAACATGAAAAGCAGTTTCCCCTTTCACCACTCCCCTGATACCATTAGGCTCATCCTGCAGGACCAGGATTTTGGTTCTCCCCCATTTTATCTGTTCCTGGGGCTGCTCCTTCCATTACCCAAGCAAAAGCCTGCAGAGTCCTTCCCAGAACAGAGATTTCACGATACATGTCTTAAGGACTTTGTCTTAAGCAATAATCCTACTTCCTTCCCTCAGATAAAAATTCTTTTATTTAAGCAATGACCTAAAGGAGGTTGGTAACGGCTAAAGAGTGCCAATAAATTCACTTTAAAAAAAGAGTGCCAGTGAAGGAGTGCCAAAGGAATCAGGGAAAGAGAACTTAGAATGAGGACCAAACCAAACCAGCTTTCTAACTGCTGTTTCATGAGCATGGTATACATTTCTACTGGTAGGTTTTGTGCCCTGGGATAAAGCAATAACTATTGTCCAGAAAAACTAGACCAAATAGCGCCCCCGCCAGAGATTTTTGAGGACATGTCCAGTGAGTAGAGACTAGGATCAGTGAGGGAAGATCATGAGGTCCTTGGCAAACAAAAGTACACCAATAACAATAACCACTACATTAATGGAATGCCTACTTTGAGCCACATACCTGCCTATAAGTAATTTCACTTAAAAATGTATTCTCAAAACCCTTACAAAGTGGGTCTTATACTTCTCATTTACAGATCAAGAAAGTGAGGTTCAGAAAGGGTAGTAATTAATATTAATACCATTGCTACCATAGTGACTGCTGGTTCATTTTATTGAGCAAATGCTATGCAACAGGCACATGCTCATTATTTCTTTACCTCATTTAATTCTGGCAACAACTCAATGAAATAGGCACCAGAACACACACCTAGTAATCTCATATCAGGTGTGTTTTGACTTCAAAGTCCAACTCTTTCCATTGCACCATACAGTGTCATTCACCACCAATTGTCTCTAAAATGGCAATTTAATGATACAAGTGAGGAATAGCTGAAGAATAAAAGTTAACTTGATTTTTCTTCTAGTTCTAAATTTGATGTAGATTTCTTTTGGGGAATAATAATGTTATATGTACCACTAATTATTTATTTATTTATATATTTTATTGATTTTTCACAGAGAGGAAGGAAGAGGCATAGAGAGTTAGAAACATTGATGAGAGAGAGTCATCAATCAGCTGCCTCCTGCACGGCCCCCACTGGGGATGTGCCCGCAACCAACGTACATGCCCTTGACTGGAATTTAACCTGGGACCCTTGAGTCCGCAAGCCGATGCTCTATCCATGGAGCCAAACCGGTTTCAGCTGTACCACTAATTTTTGAGGAGATAAATTTTGGGGGAATTTGCATTTATTACAATGTTTATTTCCCTCCCATTCATTAAAGTAACAATCCTTGGCTCCTTACTCATTGATGATCCTTGGAGCCAATCCTCAATCTATTCCCATCCCGAGTCTCCCTACCAAACCAGTTCCTCAACAAACATTGACCAATGTTATTATTTTCCTTAAAAGCTTGTCCAAAATCATATGGAAATTATTTTCCACACTAACCCAGGGCAATAGAGATCATCAATATATATAAAAGGCTAATATGCAAAGTGTCCTCTCGGGAGTTCCACTGAGAGACTGAGAGTTCAATCGCTTGCTATGATGTGTGCTGACCACCAGGGGTTGGTGTGGAATGAAGGAAGGCCTTGCCAGCAGCCGGAAGCCAGGGAAGGAAGGCCCTGGATGGCATCCAGAAGGCCCCAATCGGCCCTGATTGCTGGTCAGGCCTAGGGACCAACTCATGCACAAATTTTGTTCACTGGGCCTCTAGCAATAAATAACAGTCATCTAGTTTATTAGATTTGTCCTCAGTGAAGCACAAGGAACCCAAAGACCCAGCCATATGTTTTCTTAGGTACATTTGCTCTGTTCATTTTTCTTACAGATCTTATAGATCAAATGCTTATAGAAATTACTATTTTTTTGAACCTGAAAAATACTAGATCATACTGAGGTCATATTTAAAAGAAAAGCCCAGTCCAACTGTAAAGATTTCAAGAGTAATGGAGAACTTCATTTAGTACTCAGCTAGCTTTCTTTTTGCTTCTCCCTCCTTTCCCATTGCTTTCAACTACTTGCTCTTACAAGTATGCATTTCTACTTAATTCCCTGATCACAATACTGAATATCACAGCAGCATAAAGCCAGGCTTGGAGGGGGCAGAAGAGGCAAAAGACAGACTCTGTATGTTTATAATTGTTGTGTCCTTGCCACCTTTTAATATATTTTATTGATTTTTTACAGAGAGGAAGGAGAGAGGGATAGGGAGTCAGAAACATCGATGAGAGAGAAACATTGACCAGCTGCCTCTTGCACATCCCGCACTGGGGATGTGCCCACAACCAAGGTACATGCCCTTGACCGGAATCGAACCCGGGCCCTTTCAGTCCGCAGACTGACACTCTATCCACTGAGCCAAACCAGTTTTGGCCCTGCCACCTTTTAAACAGTGTCTTTGACCTTTCAAGGCGGTGGTTCTCAACCTGGCTGCACATTTGAACCACATGGAAAATTTTAAAAAAAATACCATATGTTCCCAAACCCCATTCAGATCAGGTAAATCAGAATTTCTATGTGGGACCTAGATACTGGTTTGTTTGTAATTTTAATGTGCAGCCTAAGTTAAAACCTCTGCTTTAAGAGATCTATGATTAGATTCTGCTGTTTCATCTCTTCCAGGATGTGGCAAGTTTTCTTTTCATCTTTCCTGCCTCTTGTTTTAATTTTCATATTTATTTTTCAACCTTTCACATCTCCATTCTCATTTGTTCCCTCACACCTACTTTCTTCTAATCAACATATGGGAGCGGGGTCAAATACAAGTCATTTCTTTGAGAGTTGATCCTATGAAATTCCAGTTCAAGGGTGGGAAAGTAAGACCGGGAAGGAAAGGCAGCCAATAATGGATGCATTATCAAGAGTTCCCTCTCCATGCAACTGGAGCTTTATTTGATTGGGGATGTAAAACATATATCTCAAAGATATCCCATTCATGGGGAAAGAGAGTTGGAGTATTGATCTACCAGTCCTACCAGTTTTTGGTTGCGGACTGCTGCTAGGGGCTTTGAGTTCTCTGCCACTTCTAGCCTACACTCAGAGAAGGGTGTAGCAGCCAAAGAAAACCCTGAAGCAAAAAGGCTACAGATGCTGATGGAAGTCTGGCCCATATACAGCAGAGATAAGCTACACCATACTCCTGCTCTTAACCATTGGATGTCTGCATATACTCTGTTCTCCCTCAGCTTTCTTCTGTTTTTCCTCATCATCTTATTTAACACCATGATGCGTCATATTCCATCTATCCTCTCTGGCACTTTCCTTCGGTATGTAAGGCTAGATCCTCTTCCTCCTGGGAATATCTGCGTGACAGCCTGGTGGTTAGGTTACGGTACAGAAGGAGGTAATGAGCATGGTTCACACTGCTACCAGCTATAAACACTGATGAGTTTCCAAGACATATATTTAGTTATGTCACTTTCCCAATTTTTTGTCCTCAAGATATAGCCTTTCTTCCCTTCATGCCTTTACTACATTTTGCATGTGGCTAACTCGTCCTTCAATACCTAGCTCAAGTATCACTTCCTCTACAAAGCCACTTTGCAAAGTCAGATGAATCCCCCTTCCTCAGTGCTGTGTGCAAACTTTGGATATAGTATAGTGCTCATCACAATGTTGTTTTCCTCAAACAGAAGATAAAATTTAGGAAGACATAAATTATTTCTCTTTGTATTCCTTCCCCAAGTGGAGTGCTCTATGAAAGTACGTGCTCCAAAAATATTTATAGGATTAAACAAAATTCAAACTGGGTTGAAGCCGGTTTTAGAATATGAAAATTGTTTCATAGATGTGCTAACAAGCACATTATGGAAGACTTATCTAATGGATCTAGTCAGAGAAGTTTTCATCAGAAATGAGTTTTGGGGATTGTTCTGATACCTGAGGAGTGATAATAAAAGTTAGCAAGTAACTGAAATGTGAGGAAATACAACTATACATAGCCAAAGTACTCCTTGGAGAACAAATAATGAGAAAATTATGTTAGAATAATGGTAACAGTGAACAATTTGTTTATTATTTGCATGATGAAAATAGAATATCAATCAAAAGAACACCAGGTACATAAGCCACAATAGCTTTCCACATAACAACAAGGTGAAGGTGGTAGAGAGTGGTATTGGGAGCATCTTTGCCTAAAGAATGATGTAAAAGAACTCTAGAAAAGAATTTGAGTCAAATTCTCCATTGAAATGAGGCTATTTTCATTTTAGTCTTGTGCTATATAGTTTTGCCTATAGAATTTGACCTACCTGATTTAATCATCAACTTATTAATTGAATATGAAACTTTTCCTCCCTGAGAGACAGAGAGGGGGGGAGAGAGAGAGAGAGAGATTTGTTACCTCCTGCATACACCCAGACTGGGGTAATGGAGCCTAGGGATGGAACCTGCAACCCAGGTACATGCCATTCATTGTGAATCTGACCCACAATCCTTTGGTGTACAGGGGGATGCTCTCACCATGAGCCACACCAGTCAGGGGTAAGTTAAACATTCTTGATTGAGGAGGTGGAAGTTGGAGGGGTGGGGGCTAATGTTCAGAGATGGAAGGTATTGGTTTGGCAAATGGTTTGGAACTAGATCAAGTAAAATTTCAGGATATCCTAGGAGATCTACAATTTATGAGTTGGGGAACTTTTTCATATAAGGGATAGATAAAATATAATCTTACTCTTTCTTATAATTGAATTTATTAGCTTCCTTAACCTTTTCCACTTCAGAATAAATAAAATACATTCCTTTATTATTTTTGGTGTTACTTCTTTCTTTTTAATTTTGAAAAAAATAGATATATAGAAAATACAGAGAGAAATTATAATAAATACCTTTGTACCTATAAGCCATAATTGCTAATGATTAACATCTTATCATTTTTTTAAATATATAGAAATAATCATTATAGGTAAACTTGAAATCTCTCTCCCCATTTTTCTCCCCTTTGTAGAAGCAGTTATTTCCATATATTTTATTTGTATTATTCTCATTCAAGTTTTTGACTGAAGTATTTAAGTTTACATTTCAAATTTTCAATCAATTTTGCTTTCTGAACATTTTTTAATCTCAAAGCTGGAGTTTTTTGTTTTTTCCCCCAGGCTTCTCAACCTAGAAATCTCCTACTTATCCTTCAGAACCCAATTCAAAAATTATTATTTCTTTGAAGACTTTCCTAAATCCCTTAAACAGATTAATGGTGAGTTCCTCCGTACTTTCACAGCATTCAGTTCCTGCCTCTATTATACCACCAATCTGGTTAGATTGATCTGTCCTTCTCACCTTGGCACCCTCAGGGGTCAGAAAACTTAAAATATATATATATATATATATATATATATATATATATATATATATAATTGATTTTTTACACAGAGGAAGGAAGAGGGATAAAGAGTCAGAAACATTGATGAGAGAAAAACATCAATCAGCTGCCTCCTATCCACTCCCTACTAGGGATGTGCCCACAACCAAGGTACATGCCCTTGACCGGAATCGAACCTGGGACCCTTGAGTCTGCAGGCTGATGCTCTATCCACTGAGCCAAGCGACTTAGGGCTGAACACTTCTTATTTATCATTGTATCTCCAGTTCTAGTTCATTGTTCATTATATGGAAAGGTACCAATAAATATTTGTTGAAAAATACACTGAAACTAGACCATTTCAGCAGCTAACAATTGAACACACAATGATTTTACTGGAGGAAGAGAAACCTTATGGAGTGGGAAGAAAGAATTGATGTAATAGGTAGCCTTCAAAGACTGGGACTCATTTGACTTAAGTTTCATTTGAGAATTAACTATACACAAAAATCAATGAAGATAACTAACCCAAGTTTGGTACAACTTTACATCAACTGTTTGAAATTTTCTATGCCTATTTCTTCCATGATAAAATGGAAAATTTAAGATGCTTCCATCTAAGGGAGATGTATAAAAACAGCAAGAATAAAGTTATTGTGAATATTCATGAGGGATTATTACTATATTAATAGAAAAATGAGTCAGGCCCGAATTTTGTTCAATCTAGGTCAGAATAGCTCACTGATATAAAGTATGAAAGAAATAAAACTGCCATTATAATTTTAACAAAAACACATTATCCTTCAAAAACGTTTTAATTAAAAGTACTCTGGTAAATACTTAGAGCAAATTCAAAGTTTTCTCTTTTCTGGTGGGTGGTCAGGAAGAAAGCAGGTCAGCAGCAATTCTGAGATGAGGGGCAGCACACCTCAAACCAGCCTCAGAAGTGCCAATTGCAATTAACATCTTGCAAATCACGCAGTGCACACTGTGTTGGCAAATGATTTTCTATGGCTGAACTTTCATACTCTAAATTGTTCCCTGAAATGCTTTATTTTTATTTTTCAAACAGATTCTTCATTTGTTTTTTAATTTAATTTTTAAAAAATATATACTTTATTGATTTTTTTATAGAGAGGAAGGGAAAGGAATAGAGAGTTAGAAACATCAATGAGAGAGAAACATCAATTAGCTCCTATTGGGGATGTGCCCACAACCAAGGTACATGCCCTTGATCGGAATTGAACCTGGGACCCTTCAGTCCGCAGGCCAACGCTCTATCCACTGAGCCAAGCTGGTTAGGGCTCTTTTTTAATTTTTACGGGTGGTTTTATTAAAGATAGGAGCACAAAATGAGGCATCAGGACACAAAACCTAAGTTTCACTGGCTTCACAATTTGGTCTTGGATTTGGCATAGGAATTAATCTATTTTTGTATAATCAGTGCCTTTGCCTAAAGTTTGTTAGTTGCCTTGAAAAGCAATGAGTCTCTCCTACTTATGTCATAGATTTCCTTTGTACCTGATATTATTCATGCTAAATACATACAGAAACTTTCCTTATGGATTCCTTGTCTTTAAAAACCAAATAAACTCTAGCTAGTTTGGCTCAGTGGATAGAGCATCAACTTGCGGACCAAAGGGTCCCAGGTTTAATTCTAGTCAAGAGCATGTACCTTGGTTGCAGGCTCCTTCCTGGCCCAGGCTCTGGTCAGGGCTCCTTCAGGAGGCAACCATTTGATGTGTTTCTCTCACATTGATGTTTCTCTCTGTCTTTCCCTATCTTTTTTCACTCTCTAAAATATCAATGGAAAAACATCCTCGGGTGAGAATTAACAACAACAAAACCCAAACCCCACAAACAAATGAATAAACTCCCCTAACCAAATTAAGTCCTACTTCTCAGAATTACAAGCAGAATTTAAAAGGATGGTGGAACTAAAATTAGAAAATACGATAACTGAGTGCTTCTAAGCATTAAAATCAGTTTACTGAACTCTTGACCCTCAATGTCTTTAAATGACACCAGGTTTTTTATCTTTAAAAATTTTGCCTTCTATGCCCAGCCAGCATGGCTCAGTGGTTGAGCATTGACGCATGAATCAGGAGGTTATGTTTCATTCTCAGTCAGGGCATGTGCCCTGGTTGCGGGCTCAATTCTCATTTGGGGAGGGGAGTGCAGGAGGCAGCCAACCAATGATTCTCTCTCATCATTGATGTTTCTATCTCTCTCTTCCTCTCCCTTCCTCTTTCCAAAATTAATAATATTTTTTAATTGCTTTTTACTTCTCACATGTAGAAGGAAAGAAATGAAATACAAATGTGTATTGATAGAATGTTGAGAGGCTGTCACAAAGGGGCCAGTGTGTGGACTTTGGAATCAAGTTGCCTGAGCATTATTTTCTCCACCAAAACTAGCTCTTTTAAAAAAATATATTTTTTTTATTGACTCATTACAGAGAGGAAGAGAGAGGGATAGAGAGCTAGAAACATTGATGAGAGAGAATCATAGATTAGCTATCTCTTGCACACCCCCTGCTGGGGATGTGCCCACAACCAAGGCACATGCCCTTGACCGGAATCAAACCCAGGACCCTTCAGTCTGCAGGCCTACGCTCTATCCACTGAGCCAAATCAGTTTCGGTAAGACTAGCTCTTGATCTTGCCAATTAACTTAATTTATTTGTGTGTAAGTTTCTACATTTATAAAATAGGGAAAATAATAGTACTACTACCTTATAAAATTGTGCAATTGAATACTTGATACTACTAAATCACTTAGCGTACTCAATATAGTAAACAAATATGTTTTACCTTATTATGTGTACACTAGAGGCCTGGTGCACAAAAATCTGTGCACTCGGAGGTGGGAGGGTCCCGCAGTCCGGCCTGTGCCCTCTTGCAAGCAGACATCCCTCTCACAGTCCAGGAGTCCTTACTGCCTTCCTGCTCACTGCTCCTTATCACTTAGCTCACTGCTCCTTAGCGCTGTCTCGGAGGCAGGAGAGGCTCCTGTCACCACACTGTGCTCTCCAGCTGTGAGCTTGGCTTCTGGCTGAGCACCACTTCCCCTGTGGGAACACACTGATCACCATGGGGCATCTCCTGCGCTGAGTGCCTGCCCCCTGGTGGTCAGTACATGTCATGTCATAGTGACCAGTTGTTCCACCATTTAGTTGGTTTGCATATTAGGCTTTTATTATATAGGATTCTTTCCATTTCATTCATGTTTTGTGAATTTGGTCATAGCCAAAGTCTCCAAATCCCCTTCTCTCACAAAGTTGTCTATTAATCTTTTGTTAGTGTTCTTTTATTACCACAATTTTACTTTTTGACAAATTTTGAATAATTCATATTTGAGATTTCTTTGGTCTGATGAAACCAAACTCTTTAAATATAGAGATTTGGTGGGTCCTTGTATATTTGCTGTTCTCATCAGGAGAACAATAATGACACAGAAATCGAGATTACAAACTAGAGGTAATTGCATATCCTGACTTAGAAAAGTATTATGTGAGTATTCAGGTTATCTGAAGTTTGAAAGTAGTGTCTCTACCCCCCGGTCCCAGAGATTTGATTCATTCTAATCAAATGAGGAAATGATTGTATGCCTTTTTAAAAAAATTTACTGAAGAACTTTCGTTTGGAAGCCAGAAGTGAAAAATTAATAAGCTGAGAAATAGCTGCTGTAGTAATGGAAAAGTGAACTAACCATTACTTTATATAGGAACACTAAATACAGTTGACCCGAGTTTTCTCCAGAGTGGTCTACAGAAGAATGAACCCAGGGCTGTGGTAGGAAAACTGCGGCTCACGAGCCACATGCGGCTCTTTGGCCCCTTGAATGTGGCTCTTCCACAAAATACTATGGCCTGGGTGAGTCTATTTTGAAGAAGTGGTGTTAGAAGAAGTTTAAAACATTTCACTCTCAAAAGAAATTTCAATCATTGTACTGTTGATATTTGGCTCTGTTGATTAATGAGTTTGCTGACCACTGGCTTAGGGGATGCTCTCTGATCTAGAGTGGTGCTGACTGAGAATCTGATGGGAACTCTATTGTATAAAGTTGCCAGGGCTGCTGTAATAAAGCATCATACACTATGGGGCTTAAGAGACAGACATTTCTTATATTGCAGTTCTGGAGGCTAGAAGTTCATGATCAAGGTGTTGGCAGGGTTGGTTCTTTCTGAAGGCTGTGAGGGAGAATCTGTTCTATGCCTCTCCTCAAAGTTCTGGTTGATTTGCTGGCAATTTATTGGCTTTCTTTGGCTTATAGATACATTACCTGGGTCTCTTCCTTCACCCTCACATGACATTCTCCCTCTGTACATGTCTGTGTTCAAATTTTCCCTTCAACAAGGACACCAGCCATATTGGATTAGAGGCTCACCATACTCCAGTATGAGCTCATCTTAACTGATTCCATTTGCAGTGATTCTATTTCCAAATAAGGTCACATTCTGAAGTACTGGAGTTTAGGGCTTCAACATATGAATTTGCGGGGGATACAATTCAATTCATAATACCTACTACTAGGCAAAGTACCAATTCTGATTATAAATCTTGTCTGTGCCCCAGAAGTAGACTGCTAATGGGTAAGCCCTTCAAGATAAAGTGTGGACAGAAAATATATTCAGAATTAGCAAGAATCTTTCTAGCACATTTCTCTAACTAAACAGGATTCTTCCTTCCTTTGAACTGAAAACATTCCTTTCATCTACTTTCCAGAATCATCTTCTGTTCGTGCACAGGTTTCTCCTGACGGCCTTTCTTACCCGAGGCTGCTTCTTCACTTCTATTTTGGGACAATGTAAGGTGACCCAACACTCCCCAAGCCATTCAGTGGATGGTGACTAAAAGAAACAATTAGAAGCAAATTCAGGAATTTGGGGAGGAAAGTGTCCAAATGGCAATATAATGAAGAAGACTGTGAATATTTAAGTATGACAATCTTTGGGATTTTCTTTTTTTTCCTCATTTTTATTAAGGTATTATTATATGTGTACATATCTTATGGGACTTTCAAAAATGGACATTTGCTTAGTTCTTATTTCTTTAGGGCCTTATAAATGGTTTCCTAAGGTCTAGTTAAAAAAGAAACCAAAGGATTAACACCCCCCCTCCAAAAAACAAAACAAAACAAAACAAAACAAAACACAAATCACACCCTAAATATCAAAGGGTAGCAAACCTCTTGGTTCTAGGTATAGTGATGATTTTTAGAATACAAATGAAGTGCTACTTAGCAGGGAAGAAGAAAGTTCACCCTATCATCTTGGTTAGGCCACATGGCTGTGGCTGCAGGTTTCCGATGATTACAACGGCATATGTGGGATTAATCCAATGCCAACTAATATGTTAGTTTTTCAAACGGGTTTTCACCGCTGGATATTTGCTACATTCAAAGATTAAATGGTAACTGAAACCAACCTTGGGTCTCATGCAGCTGTCCCAGAGTTATATTTCAGTGTTTGTGTGGGCTACATTCATAATACACTTTGTAAGAGCTTAATATAAATTCCTGGAACTCAGATACCTCTGTGTCTATTAAAAGAAATTAGGACTTTGAGATTTAAGATGAGGTTGCTTGGTAATAATAAAACAGACTAAAGCAAGTCACTTTGACACAAAGCAATTATTTCTTCTACAAGACAGATTGTCAGAATGTAAGGAAAAAAAGCTTGCATCTAGAAAAGAGCAAGTTACTATATGTAGAATACATTTAAAAAATATATATTTTATTGATATTTTTTTACAGAGAGGAAGGGAGAGAGATAGAGAGCTAGAAACGTTGATGAGAGAGAAACATCGACCAGCTGCCTCTTGCACACCCCCTACTGGGGATGTGCCCGCAACCAATGTACATACCCTTGACCGGAATTGAACCCGGGACCTTTCAGTCCTCAGACCAACGCTCTACCACTGAGCCAAACCGGTTTCGGCTAGAATACATTTTTTAATTTGTAAAAGAAAAAGTCATCTCCAATGATCCAGTAAAGTATAAAGTAATAAAAATAGCTGTTTCTGTGTTAATTATATTAGCATATAATGATCCTATATAATAAAAGGCTAATATGCAAATTGACCAGATGGCAGAAGGACCAGTTGCTATGACATGCACTGACCACCAGGGGGCATATACTCAATGCAAGATCTGCCCCCTGATGGTCAGTGCGCTTCCAGCACCGCTCATCCAGAATCCGGGCTCAGGTCTGGCAAGTGCAGTGGCGGTGGTGGGAGCCTCTCCTGCCTCTGCAGCAGCACTAAGGATGTCTGACAGCTATCTGCAGGCCAGGTTGAGGGGACCCCCCCCTAAGTGCATGAATTTTGTGCACCGGGCCTCTAGTAATTAAATATATTGTTAGAACAATTAAGAACATACCCTCCCATATTTTTCACTTGATTATAAAGAAGTCGTTTAAATGAAAATACCAATTTTCACACAAGAAAACAGTTCCCTTCCCTCCCCGCCGGACAGGGAAATGAAAGAAGAGCCAGAATTGAGTGACCCAGGAAACATTTGAATGACACTACAGATGAGAAGTTGACTTCGCTGTGAAGGCCAGGTAGTAAATATTTTAGGCTTTGCAAGCTGTGCCTTTGTAGGGGGAAGGTAGCCAGAGATAGTATGTGAATGAACAGGCTTGGCTGTGTCCCCAATAAAGCTTTATTTACAAACACAGGCAGCAGGCCATAGTTTGATGCCCTGCTGCATATCATTAGGGAGACCAGTGAAAATAATATTATAGAACTCGGTGTTTAGTAACCTTTCAAATAGTTCCACATAAAGTTTTCTATGGGCTAACTCCATTGACAATTCTTCCTACCACTGAGGGGAGAGCTCTAATGCGTGCTGTATGAGAGCCCCTATCAACTGTGAGTTCCCTGAAGACGTGTTTCATATCTTATTTTCCAGTGCCCGGCAGTGTGTAATGAATCAACTCATTTCCTGTGAATTCAATGTACACCTTGTATTGCCCTGCCTACTCCACATTCCCTGCCTCCGTGATGTATTTTAAACTTCCAAGCAGCTATTCCTGTGACCCTTGTACACATTTGGAGCTTCTATACTTATGCTGAGTATTTATACATACTCCTAAAGATATTTCAGTTGCCCTAAAGAATTAGGGTGGAGTCAAGGGCTTTCCCTGATCGTATCTAATCTGCCAATGTGGATGAACCTAGTTGAGCATCCGCCACCAGACACTTAAAAAGAAAGCAAGGACTATTCATGTGGGCACAGTGAACAAAGAAGGAAAAGACAGAAGTCAGTCTTCTATCACACTATTCCCCTGGCTTGGAAGCAAGGTAGGATGCTTTCTTTCTTGGACTGGTAATATCCTTGAGATGTAAGAGGTTGGATAGGATGAGTTGTTAGTGATTGTTTCTGGTCGAAGTTGTGACTGCTGCTAATCCCCACTTCGAGTCACTTATTCTTAGGAAGTATTTGAACTCACTAAATGGGATCTCAAAAAAGCTGCATCTAAAAGAGAAGGTACCATATTTTTCCATGTGTAAGATGCTATTTTTTTTCTAAAATCATTAGACTGAAAATCAAGGAGTGTCTTATACATAGAAGTCATCTGAGGAGGGAGCGGCATGGGTGTTAGATATAGTAAGACTTCCTCCAATCATGAGCCTTATTGTTACTGACATCAGCTTATTCCCTAGGTGGAGAGTGTGCAGATGCAACAAGGACCTGAGCGTTCTGAGCCCATAAAGCTGTCAAAAAATAAGATGATAAATACCCTTAAGCGATTGTCTTATTCTGAAAAATTCAAACTGAATGTAATCAGCTTGCAAAAGAGCATGGAAACAGAGCTGCAGAGAGCCAATTGGGACCTCCTCTCAGAGTGTAGGATCAGACAGTGGAGAAAACAGGAAGAACATCTTAACTCCTCAAGATGCCAAAAAAGAAGACCTTAAGAGGAAAACCAGTAAATGTTTAAAATATTGATTTCTTAATTTTGGGTTGGAAAAGTGGGGGGCACCTTATACATGAGGGCATCTTATAGATGAAAAATATGATATATACTGCAGCAATTTCCTAGTTATATAACTAAATCTTCCTATTTTTTGCCTTTGTGGTAGGTTGAAAAACATGGCCTTGCTATCTTGCAGCTTCTTCCATCAAGAAGTAGAGTTTTAGCCGAAACCGGTTTGGCTCAGTGGTAGAGCGTAGGTCTGTGGACTGAAAGGTCCCGGGTTCGATTCCGGTCAAGGGCATGTACATTGGTTGTGGGCACATCCCCGGTAGGGGGTGTACAAGAGGCAGCTGGTTGATGTTTCTCTCTCATTGACATTTCTTCCTCTTTGTAAAATATCAATAAAATATATATTTTTTAAAAGTAGAGTTTTAGGGCTATGAATTTTCCTCTGACTGTGCCATGCACCGTGATTGAATTTTGATTTTTTCTTCTATCCCCAAGTTACTAGAAGAATATTTAAGAGTCTTTTAAATAATTATCTTTCTTTCTTTTTGTTGTTAATTTCTAGCTTTTTAGCATTTGGGTCAGGCATTCTGGAATATAAAATTTCTAAATTTGGGGATTCAAAGTTTTCTTGATCTCATAGTACCTTAAACACTTTTGTAAATATTTTGTGGAAGTAAAACATGAATGTTTAATTAAAAATTTATGTGTGTGTATGTATGCATATCTATATATATAAAGCCAAAGTGACCATTCGACCATTTGATCATCTGACTGGTAGCTATGACACGCACTGGCCACCAGGGGGCAGATGCTCAACACAGGAGCTGCTGAGCTGTGGTGACTTGGCAGCTGTGGCTGGGAGGGAGCCAGATTCTGGGGTGCATCACCCGAGAACCACCCTCTAGCAATCCAGGACCTCTAGGGGATGTCAGAGAACCATTTTTGGCATGATCCCCACAGGCCAGACCAACGGACCCCTAGTATATATATGTAATGTAATATATATGTAGTATACATATAATAATGTATGTGTATACATATATATTCAATTATGTTTACTAACTGTAATATTACAATCTTTTATATCCTTTTTTGTTATTGTAAATCCTCACCTGAGGATTTTTTCCCCATTAATTTCTAGAGAAAGTAGAAGGAAAGGAAGGAGGGGACAGAAAGAGAAGGAGAGAGAGAAGCACTGATATGAGAGACACACATTGATTGCTTGCCTTCTGCACATGCCCCAACCAGGGCCCAGGATCGAACCTGCAACCCAGGTACATGCCCTTGAACCAGGAGTCAAACCTGGTTCAGCCCATGACCCTTCTGTGCATGGGCTGATGCTTCAATCACTGAGCCACACCATCCAGGGCTATATCCATTTTTATTTTATTAAAAACATTTTAATATCATTTTTAAGTAAATGGTTTTCCAAATTCTGAAGAGGTGATTTGCCAAAAATTGTTTTTGTATTTATAATAATCTCTGTATTTTGACAAAATGTTGTCAGTACTTAGAGATTCATGACTGATATATTTTGGTGGCCTGTATTTGTATAAAAAATACTTTAACTGACAAATATTTAAAAAAAATTAAAAAAATATTTTTATTGATTTCATAGAGGAAGGGAAAGGGAGAGATAGAAACATCAATGATGAGACATAATCATTGATTGGCTGCCTCCTGCATGCCCTCTACTGGAGATTGAGCCTGCAACACAGGCATCTGATCTTGACCAAAATCGAACCCAGGACCCTTCAGTCCACAGGCCAATGCTCTATCCAGGGAGCCAAATCCATTAGGGCTAAAAATTCTTACATATAATAAATGAATGAAAGAAGTAAAAACTGGAATTACTATTAACAATAAAAATGATACCTATTCAGATGAACATTGATCCCGGTCTCACTTGAAATTTATGACCACAAACCTTAATTAGGCCTCAAGAGCTGCCTCATGGTCTTACTATATTTTTGGAGTAATTTCCTCTCCCTCTCTGAGAGAGCTATTTTAAACCTTCTCAAAACTCCAAAACGCCTTCCTCACATCTCACTCTCAGCTGTCAACCTTGCTTCTTATTTCACTGCAAAATGATTCTCAATCACAAGAGCACGTCCTTCCCTTTCCCCTGGCAAGTGGACCAATCTGCTGACCTCTGCATCCACATTCCTTTTCCCCCTCCTGTCATACCCATCACACCCATCAGCTGCCCTTGCTTCTACAGAGGCCAGCCCTGCTGTCTATGTAAATCAGGTCCCTGCAGCTTGTGGCTGCTCTAAATCAGTGTTTCCCAAAGTGTGGTACGCGGACCCCCAGGGGTACGGGAAGAGTTTGGTGGGGGTACACATTACACCAGAGTTTGGTGGGGATATGCACTGCACTGTGCTTAGCTGCGCCTAATTCTACGTTCTCCTGAGTCAAGTCAAGACAGTCTTGTGAGGCGTGAGATGGTCCAGTGTGCCAATAAATGTTATTTATAATATAACTTTTATTTATATTTTATTATGAATAATTTTATTTTTCGTTTATTATTATTTTGTGAATGTACCAAAAAAACAAAAAATAAATATATTTTGATTGTTATTAAAAAACAACCATTTTTTTTTGACGAGGGTACTCAGCGTTACGAAAATTATAGAAGGGGTACACATATGTCAAAAGTTTAGGAAACACTGCAAATGATAATCATGGTGAGGTGGCTTTAAAGATGGCCAGGAATTTTGTGGCACTGTTCCCATAGAGAGAGAGAGAGGTCTATAGCCCTTCCCTTGAATCTGCATAGTTTTGTGTAACTGCTTTGGCAAATGGAGCACAGCAGGAGTGATGCTATGTGCCTTCCAAGGCTAGGCATAAAAGGCCATGCAGTTTCTGTTCCTTTTACTGGATAACTTCCTCTTGGAACCTGAATCTCCATGTAAGAAGTCAACAACCTGAGATTACCATTCTGGAGAGGCCTCATGGAGGCATTCTGGCGGACAGTCCCAGCTGAACCAGTCTTCCAGCCATCCCTGACAAAAGGTGCTGGATATGGGAGTGGAGCAGCCATCTTGGAAGTGGGTCCTCCAGCCCCAGCTGGCCCAATTTCAAGAATCCTCCTATATAATAAAAGGGTAATATGCAAATTGACAGAATAGCAGAATGATGGTCGCTATGATGTACACTGACCACCAGGGGGCAGACGCTCAATGCAGGAGCTTCCTCCTGGTGGTCAGTGCACTCCCATGGGGGGAGTGCCGTTCAGCCACAAGCTGAGCTGATGGCTGGTGAGCACAGCGGTGGTGGCAGGAGCCTCTCCTGCCTCTGCAGCAGCGCTAAGGACGTCCGACTGATGGCTTAGGCCTTAAGCCATCAGTTGGACATCCCCCGTGGGCTCCCGGATTGCTTAAAGGGCATAGGCTGGGCTGAAGGGACCCTCCACCCCTGCCCTGAGTGCACAAACGTCATGCACTGGGTCTCTAGTAAGGGTAATAATCTCTTGTATAAGTCAAACAATCTTAGGCAAGCTACACTTCTGCAGTTTTACAAAGTAAATGTTTATTTTTCAGAACCTGTTGTGGGTCCAGCGATCCTGTTCCATTTTGTAGCTATGAAGTCTAGGACCAATGGCTTCTACAGTTACTATAGAAAGGAAAGAAGATCTGGATTGCATAGGATATTTTCAAGGGCCAAGCCTGGAATGGGGTGCAGTAGTGGTTCTCAAACTTTCTGAGGATGAGGTGTTAAAAAACATGTTCATCTATCATAGTCCAGTACTTTTATAAAAATTCAACAAAAATAAATTACTAGAAAAAGGAAACGCTGCTTGGATGTGGGGGCAATGTCAAATTGTTGTAAAAGTCCCTAAGTACTTTTAAATTTCTGTAATAGCTCATTGCAAAGTGGTAACAGTTTGCAAATGGACACTGGTGTATGGACCATCCTTTGAGTAGCACTGGTCTATAGTGTTTGGGCCTACATCCTATCATCCATAACTCAAGTCACATGACTCCTATCGAATTGTGAGTGAGCCTGAGAAATAGAGTTGGGAAGTAGAGACAGTATGCTAAGCTCAGCATTGCCCCTGTGACATGCTTTAGGTTAGTGTTTTATTTCTTCTTTCTCTCTAGGAGGACCCAGTTGTTCACAAATTTATTCTCTCATTTATGTTTATAGATCTAGATTTAGTTTAGTTTTTTAAAAATTTATAGGACAAGAGGGAAAGGAACCTGGAGAAATTGTCCTGTACAGTGCAATTGTGATTCTCCCTGGTTTTACAAATCTGAAACTTGGGGGGAAATTCTAGTTGGGCAAAGATTTTGTTCAAGGGCACACAGGCTGCATTGACATTGCTGTTACATTCTTTGGAGTAGCCACCTTGGAAATGGGTCCTCCAGCCCCAGCTAGCTCAATTCCAAGAATCCTCCTACATAATAGAAGGGTAATATGCAAACTGACAGAATGTCAGAACAATGGTCGCTATGATGTGCACTGACCACCAGGGGGCAGATGGTAAACGCAGGAGCTGCCCCCTGGTGGTTAATGCACTCCCATGGGGGGAGTGCAGCTCAGCCACAAGCTGAACTGTGGGTCCTCCACAGATCTCTGGTGCATGTGCCAGGTGGCTACTGATTCAGATCGTGGAGGAGGACCCTCCCCCATGTACCATGTGTCACCAAAGTAGTAGAGTTGCCTCATTTTTTAGAAAAGAGCCAGGTTATAAAGTGCTCAAGTGACAATGCAGGAAAATATAATTCTAAATATACTTACAGGCTGTCCAAATCCTTCAAAAATAGTCTATTTATTTTAATACTCAGAAAATGACTAATAAGATGAGTGGTCAAGATGTTGGGATAGTTAGACCCGACCCTTAGAATCTCCCACAACTACATCAAAATTACAACTAAATTACAAAACAACCATCATGCAGAACTGCCTGAAATCTAGCTAAGCAGAAGTCCTACAAACTAAGGATATAAACAAGAAGCCAAATGGAGACATGTAGGAGGGGCAGAGTGGAGGAACAGTCAGGTTCCACACCCACATGTAGCAGATAAAAACTGAGAGGAATATCTTGGCTGTAGAGATCACCCCCAAGGAGCAAGGGGTCCCAGACCCATATCATATTCCCACCGGGGATCCAGTGGTGGGAAGAGAAGTCCCCATAAGTTCTGGCTGTAACAACCAAAGGATATTGAGTACCCAGCATTCCCCTTAAAGAGCCTACACAAACACTTACTTGGACTTACTTGCTCTGAGTTCCAGCAATGCAGCAGAACTCAAAAGGCACCAGGGTTATATAGGGAGGATCTGAATTGTCCCACACATCAGGGCAAGAGCTGGAGGGGCAGCTTTCTCCCAGAAAGAAGTGCTGGCAGAGGCCCTTATTCCTTTGGTGAGCCTGTCCCTCCCCCCCTCCCCAGAAAACCAGCAGGCAGGCAGCATACATGAGACTCCAACCTAGCTCATACCATTTACCCCACCCTGGTGATTCCTTGAGACTCTACCTCACCCAGCTTGCAAGCCTACCCAAGCTGTGGACTTTCCTAAAATCTTTCAAACAAGTAGCATCTGGCATCTGTGTGCCACAAACCTATTGCCAAATGGCCCCAGGCCTGACACTAGCACAGCCAGCCTTCGTTTGCAGGTTGGTCTCTCCAGGGCACCTCCAAGTCCACCACAAATAGCAGTCATCTGCAGATAACTTTGTAGCACACGCTGGGTGGCCCAGGGCAGAACACAGGTCGCAGCTGACTTTGAACTGCATCTGCTGGGAGGCCCCAGAGCCAGTGAAACTGGTGGACAGCTTCAGACCATGTCAAAGCACCACCCAACTTCTCCCATAAGGGGTACACTCAAGAGGCAGACTCATCAGGCACCAAAACCCCAATGAAGCAAATCCTACTCCATGGGTTTGGCCCATGCACAGCAGTTCCTCCACTGTACTTGCAGCCAGTTATCAACTGGGGTGGGAGTGGGGGTCAACCCCCCCCCCCCCAGTGACATGCCAACAACAATAAAAGGTCAACTACAACAGGACACTGCACACAGCCCAGACAGGGGCACACATGACATGCCCAGCTCTGTTGACTGGGGAGGCTGAGCCACTGGGCCCTATAGGATATCTATACAAGGCCACTCTAACAAATCTGGGAGACATAGCAGCTCTACCTAATACATAGAAACAAACACAGAGAAGCAAACAAAATGAGGAGACAAGGAAATAGGTCCCAAATGAAAAACTAGGAGAAATCTCAAGAAAAAAAATACTAAATGAAATAGAGGCAAGCAAACTACCAGATATAGAGTTCAAAACAATGGTTATAAGGCTGTTCAAGGAACCTAGGAACTTCAACAGCCTAAAAAAGGACATGGATAACATAAAAAAGAACCAGTCAGAAATGAAGGATATACTAACTGAAATGAAGAATAAATTACAGGGAATCAACAATAGAGTAGATAAAATATAGAGAATCAAATAAGAAATTTAGAGATGGGGAGCAGAAAACACCCAAGCAGAACAGCAAAAATAAAAAGAATAAACAAATGAGGATAGTGTAACTTACTTATGGGACAATTTCAAGGATAGCAACATTTGCCTCATGGGGGTGCCAGAGAGAGAAAAGATAGAGCAAGAAATGGAAAACTTATTTGAAAAAAAAATTATAGAAAACTCCCCTAACTTGGTGAAGGAAATAGATACAAGACCAGGAAGCACATCATAAGATGAACCCAAGGAGTTCAACACTAAGACACATCATAATAACAATACCAAAGGTTAAAACAGAGAATATTAAAAGCAGCAAGAAAAAAGCAGTTAATTACCTACAAGGGTGTTCACATAAGACTGTCAGCTAATTTCTCAACTTTGTAAGTCAGAAGGAATTGGTAAGAAATATTCAAAGTGATGAAAAGCAAGGACCTACAACCAAGATTATTATACCCAGCAAAGCTATTATTTAGAATCAAAGGACAGATAAAGAGTTTCCCAGATGAGAAAAGCTATTAGAGTTTATCACCATCAAACCACTATTAAAATAAATGTTAAATTGTCTTCTTTAAGGAAAAAAATTAAACATATGAATAATAAAATGGCAATAAATACATATCAACAATTACTTTTGATGAAAATGGAAAAAATAGTCCAACCAAAAGATATACAGTGACTGAATGGAAAATAAAACAAGATCCTTAAATATGCTATCTACAAGAGACTCAATTTTGATTAAAAGACACACAGATTGAATGTAAAGGGAAGGAAAAAAAATGGAAACAAAGAAGGAATAAACAATTCCACTTCTGGGTATTTACCCAAAGGAACCCCAAAACATTCAATAGAAAAGACATGTGCATCCATATGTTTTTTGCAGCATTATTTACAACAGATAAGATATGGAATCAATCTAAGTGTCCATCAATAGATGAACAGGTAAAGAAGTGGTATATATAACTCAACATAAAAAGAATGAAGCATTGCCATCTGCAACAACATAGCTGGACCTAGAAGGTATTGTGCTGAATGAAATAAGTCAGACAAAGACAAATGCCATATGCTTTCACTTATATGTCAAGAAGCAGAACAGGAACAGACTCATAGATACAGAGAACAGACTGACAGTTGCCAGATGGGAAGGGGGTTGGGGGACTGGGTGAAAAGGTATAGGTATTTAGAAGTATAGATTGGTAGTTACAGAATAGTCATGGGGATCTATACATATAAAAAGCCAGCGACCAGACTGCTATGACGCCCACTGTGGCCAGCTAACTGGCCCAATCAGTGGGTGGGGCCAGCCAGCCAACCTCCAGCGCCCCCATCGGCCTCTCCCACCCTGATTGAGGGCAGGGCAGCTGGCCAACCGGTGCCCCCACATCCCTCTCCTCCTACCCCCCCCCGACCTGAGCTTGCCCCACCCCCATTGGCCCGCCCCACCCCCTGGGCAATCAGAACTCCAGTATCTTTAAACCTAGAGTTGGAGAAATCAATTTGGCAATCGATTTGGCACTCTCTAGTGAGGTCTTAAGTTCTTGGTTCTAGTTATTTCTGAGGCCCGTTTGCACCCCTGCCTTTCCTTCCACAATATGAAATTTTCCCTATAAACCCCTTTGTCTTGGTCTGGTTGCCTCAAATCCAGACACTGAGACAAGGACTTGGTTGCAAGTGCTCTATTTGGGTGCTGATCCCAGAGAACACAAGTGAGACAGGGAAAGGAGAAAACCAATAGTGTGATAATGAGTAGGTTCCTGCAGTGGGCAACTGGGGCTCAGTACTGACGGGGCCTCTGGGACACTGTAGACCACATCTTAGAATCATTCCACCAGAGAACAGGGAGGTTTTATCACGGACTTTCATCCCCGTCGATAGAGGTTTGTCCCTAGTGGTATCCGTTCCCTGGCACTCATGGGTCATGCCTACAACACACCCAGGTAACCTACCTTGAAGATGGAGAGAGCACCAGTGGGGAGAGGCAGCGAGATTCAGGCTTTTGAGCTGTGAAGCTGACAATGTTCTGAGAACTGTCTACAGCTGCAGTAGAACACAGGAGGGAGGAAGGCAATTTTGAGAAAGGTATAAGCAGTGTTTGCCACACCTCCTCTTGGCTTAACCTAGTTCATGTTGCATCTCACCTTAGCTCTTCCCTCAGAGGCAGCCATGCCCACATTGGGCCAGCCTAGTGTACAAGGCATTGCCACCAGGAGCACTTTTCTTGGCAATGTGCAACACCAGTAGCTGTTAAGGGATGGTTGGGGACAAAAGGGCTGTGTCAAAATTTATGGGTTGAGTGCAGGGCAAGGGATCAGACATGGCTCATTATGGTTGTTCGTCCATGGATTGATGCCACCTATTGTCTGGTGAAGAGCTGTGAACATATAGGTTTAGCCAACCATCTGGGGTAATAGTAGGGTAGTCATTAGCTATTCTTCCCCACTATAAAAAGAACTCACTTTTGGTACCATATGATCTCAGAGCATACTATCTAAACAAAATTTTTAAGACACAATTCTTTTGAATAGCACATGAATAGAACTTAATGGTGAATCCCAAACTGAGATGAACCACAATTATCTACTGACCTCCTAAGCCAGTGGTTGGCGAACTCATTAGCCAACAGAGCCAAATATGAACAGTACAACGAATGAAATTTCTTTGGAGAGCCACATTTTTTAAACTTCAACTTCTTCTAACGCCACTTCAGCATAGACTCGCCCAGGCCGTGGTATTTTGTGGAAGAGCCACACTCAAGGGGCCAAAGAGCCACATGTGGCTCACGAGCCGCGGTTTGCTGACTACGGGCCCAAGCTATTGGAAAGCTGGTATTCTTTTTACCCACGTGAAAACAAGCCAGTTGCTTCCCTGTGAAATGCATTCAGCTGCAGGGAACAGAAACCTGACTTTCTCATACTAATTGAAGCTTCTTGTCTTCACATGAGAGAACTGGTAGGAGGTAGCCGCTGGGGAGAGTTCAGTGTTTGACCATGGGGTCAGGGACTCAGACATGGAGTCATTTTCATCCAACGGATGAATTATGAATGCGCCCACTCTGTCTAACCTTTCTGCTGAAGGGACTTCTATGTAAAGGAAATGTCAGAGATTGCAGAAGTAAAGAAAAAAAGAAAAAAAAAGTAATGTTAAAAATAATGAGCCCAAGGATCCTCCATAAAAATACCCCCAAACAAAGACTAAAACACAATTAATGAGCATGTCCCTTGGGATCTGGCAGCATTCTGTGTAAAAAGTGTTTGCCTGCTGGCTGGCATGGCCCACCATTTGAGCATCAATCTATGAGCCAGTAGGTCGAGGTTCGATTTCCGGTCAGGGTACATCCCCGGGTTGCGGGCTCCATCCCCAGTGTGGGGCGTGCAGGAAGCAGCTGATTGCTGATGTTTCTCTATCATAGATGTTTCTGTCTCTCTCTTCCTCTCTGAAATCAATAAAAATATATTTAACCGAAAAGTGTTTTGCCTCATACCTGGCCCTGGCCTGTGCCACACTTAAAATCGACATTTCCTCTTTGTTTTATTTTGTCTGTTATCTCCTGTGCTCTAAGGTCAAAGCCATGGCTACCAGTAGAGGCGGGAAAGCAGAGCGAGCAAGGCCCTGGGGCCCTGGAACTAGATGAGTCAGTTGATCTGCGACCATTCTTGACCTACAAAAAGGGTGATGTCTCATAGTTCACCGAGATATTATAATTATCATCATTTGGTGACCAGTTATTGAGTGCTGATTATGAAATAACTTTAATGGGTCCTAAATGACCAAGCTGGGATGCCCGTGCCCCTCCTGAAAAGCTGGGTGCCATGTTGCCTCTCTCCTACTTTTATTGAACCCTCCTCATCATCTGGCCTCCAGGTAATAAAGCTAAAGATAGAAACTTTCCCTACTTTTCAGACTTCACTGTGCCCCCTCAGAATACGTGAGAAAATGCAGCCAGCATCTGCTGGAAGATTAGGAGGGCAGTAAGATTCCGTAGGCACCTTCCGGCTGACATCTGAGCCCTGCTTTCAGCACGGTCAAGCCTTTCGGAGGCAGCCAGCGTATGGCTTGTATCAAACTCTATATTTAGGAAGAACAACTGTGAGCTATGACAGGAATTCTCTTTAACACTTAGCCTTAAACCGAGCTCCCCTCCAGCCCAGAGCCGGGAGCAGTTCTCAATCCCGGGTGAGGCACGGAGCACTTGAGCTATTTCAGCCACATGCAAAGCGTCGGAATTGAGATCGCGGCTCAGAGGACACCAGGCATCCCTTTCGCCTTCTAAGGAGCCTTGTCTTCTTGCACCTGGCTGCCTGGGACTCTGCTTAGGCAGGCAACAGACACAGAGAGCAGGTAAGCAGAAGGACGGAGCTTGGGCAACCTTGCTTTCTGAAGGAAATTACTTTGATATCTGACTTGAAGTGACCACTTATAACTTTGTAGGCTTGGAACCAGTGGGTGTGTAGCTTCCTTGTAAATTCACTGCTCATGGGTGATAGTGCTGCTTCTGTTTTTTATAAATTGTGTGTATGTGTGTGTGTGTGTGTGTGTGTGTGTGTGAGAGAGAGAGAGAGAGAGAGAGAGAGAGAGGTTGATACAATATTGAACTAAAAGTAGTTTGTACTGATAGTGACATTAAGAAAATTTCCACGGGCCAGGTTTGATGACTGTGACCCTGAATATTATGTCATTTTGATTCTTATGGCCGGGGCTACCCGTCGGTCATCTGCAGGCTGATTTGGGCTGTAAGCCTAGAAATGATCAGAATTCAGGGCAAAGGAAAGCTAGCTCTTCGGTTTACCTAAATGCAAATGATTGCCAGAGTTGTTACACAGTTCAAGTTGAAAATGCTTTCCTCATCTCCCTACGCACCAGGCTTGGCCTGAATGATGGAATTCTATCAACGTATAGATCGATAGATACTCCAGACCCACCTTTTGAAAGCCCCACGTTAGTCACAGTGTTCTCTCTACCCAGCAGGGGGGAGGTCAGCACTCCTGTGTCTTTGTGGGCACCAGGTTCTGAAATGTGGGAACACGAAGTGCCTCTTCCTTCTCAGCATATTTCGGGCCAAGGGAATAAGGAGATAGTTCAGACAGCTGGCCATCTTCCTACCCCCTTCCCCGAATTATTTTTAGCTGCGAGACAGAAGACAATTCCCTTTGGGACTTCACTTTAGCCATTTAATTGACCAGTTAAAAGAACAAACAAAATCCCTGCTTTGCAAATATTGATTTACTTTCCCCTGAATCCACTCTTATTAAATTAGTGATATGAAGGTTGACAACATTTTAGGAAGCGAGAGCCTTGCTTAGAGGTCAGATATTAGCTGCTGCCCAGTGCCAGTCCAGCGAGGGTATTGTCCATGAGCAGGTATACAGACCACTAAAGGTTCCTCAATGCTTTGCAGAACTGCCAGGAAAACTCCGCCGTGCTAATCTGGCAAGCATTTCCATGATAGTACATAGGCTTTGCAAGAGACAATACACGCCTTGTCAAACTTTCCGTGTTTCCACATTGTAGCCAGAACCGGGAGATACAATATCAAGAGCGCTATAAAGAGTACCTCTTTGTAGGAAAAGCAGTGGCCCCGGTGTGAGTGGAGTCCGGCATCTAAGGGAGAGCTTTCGTGTTGTTGTTGTGTGTGCTTTTTTTGGTCCCGGACAAGGCACGCAGCTAAAGAAGGAAGGTGCATTCTCCACTCTGCATCCCTGACGGAGGTGAGTGCAGGGCCAGGGAAGCGGCCAGGGAACGCTGTCTATTTTTATTCATCAGTGTGCTTTGCCCTGATTTCTCTCCGCAAGTAATGAGGGCAGCAAGAGCGGCTGCAGAAGCGATTTACACAATTGTTATCTAGCCTGTTTGCGAGGAACCAGAGCTGGGATCTGACCAACTTTTCAGAGTTGGTCTCTATCGAAGACATATATGTTAAGAAGAAATGAGCATGCAGATGAGATGATGCCAAAGTTATGTAGGCGCTAAGGTGCAAGGGATAGCCATCTGTTAAACGTAGAGGGCCACAAAATACAAATAAATACGGTTATGTGAAAATAGAAACAAAAGCAGCTTAATTTTTTAAAAAACTCAATGCAGTATGAAAGAGCATTCATTACCTGATTATTTTTTTTTTTTTACATTTCAACCTGTTATTGTAATCACATAAAGAAATTCCCAATTGCCACAGTTCAAATCAAGACATTTTTAAGAGTTCCCGTGATATCGGTTAAATTTTAGTTGTATATACAGAGTATACTATCTGCTGAGATACTAAAGTCCTGTGCAAATCATTGCTTTGCATGACTTCTAATGGCTTTTGGAGAATAGAAACATTGAAAATTAAACTACCACGCCTTTCCTTTTGAAATTGAGCTGTGTGTCCTAGATCCAAAAATTAAAAATCCTTCATTGAGTCTTTGACATTGCAGGAAAGACGGCAACCGATTTGAAGCATATAACAGAGCCTGATGCATTCCTGGTTGTTTCGTTAGTTGCTGCTTTACAATTTCGTAAGCAAATGGAAAATAATTCTACTTAGACCCTCATGCCTGGAGGCTATTTCTCTAAATGACCAAGACAGTCAGGTGAAACTTAAAAAAAAAAAACCTCATTGTTTTCATGCGTGTGGCTCCAAAGACTATATAGTTGGATATGCTAATTATAGAAATGGAAACATTATGTGATTATGTCACTTCATATAATAGAGACTAAGACTTTGAAGATCTTAAAAAATGTAAGTTTTCCTACAATTCTGGGATCTTTTATCTCTAAAGCAGGGGTGGGGAATGTCTGGCCCACGGGCCATGTAAGGCTGGCAAAATCATATGGTCTGGCCCTGACAAGGCAACCACAGATGGGACTCGAAATTCAATAAACCAAGGAGTTTTTTTTTTTTCATAGTAACATGCTTTTATATTAAATGAATTACATTAGGCAAATGATGTTATGCATATCCAAATGGCCCTTGGCAGAAAGGTCCCCCACCCCTGCTCTCAAGTATTGAGGGGCATTAAGACATCAATTCTGACACTGTGCCTAATGCTGGAGATTAGCATGCGGTAGTCCTGAAATATCACCAGCTATAGGCAATGATAATTAAGTAATAAATACTGGAGGTCAGATATTAGATGCTGACTTTATAGCTCACAAGGCATTTTCAGGAACATCATGCCATTTTGGTTGTTACCAAACCTGTGAAGCAGGGACAATGTAAGGAAGTGGAAATGGACACAGAGATCTTTGAGTGACGTAGTCCAGCTTACCTCAGGACTGTGGCCAATGGCACCACCGGTGTGTTTCCTCACCGGTTAGCACAGCTGTGGGCAAACTACGGCCCGCGGGCCGGATCCGGCCCGTCCGGCTGTTCTATCCGGCCCGCGGAGCCAAAAGAGCGGAGGGTTCTCTTGCTCTCCCCTCCGCTCCTTCACCAGCAGCCCAAGATGAGAGTGCCAGCATGGTCAGGTTGCTTTTGTTCCGGCCCTCCGGTCCAGTTTAAGAACCCATTGTGGCCCTGGAGTCAAAAAGTTTGCCCACCCCTGGCGTTAGCACATATACTTCCACCAGTCAACAGAGGGAAGGCAGTCAACCCATTGTATAGTTTCCGTTTTAAAAGCAGCATGCTTTGAATGCACTGAGTTTTTCACTTTTTCACTTGGTTCTGTTGACATTGAATGGACCAAGTGACAACACCACCGGAACAGGGCCGGGCTGTTCCCTGCCCACTCTGACACCCAAACCACAGTGACCGCTAAGCCATAGTCAGGTCTCAGGAGCTGAAAGAAAGCAAAAATCCTTTGGAAAGGAAGCTCTACTGCATCTTGGAGATCTGACACGGTCATGTAAGTTCTATTTGCCTTCTGGGCTGTTTTGTTAGAAGAAAAGAAGCAAGGCAGGGCTCTGTACACACAGGGGGAGACTCAGCCTGCTTCCTAGGGTCACTGGGCCCAACAGACACGTGTCCAGAGAGCATCGCAGTAGTAAGAACGAAGTGCAGGCCATTTCTTTTTGGATGCTCCACAGAGAGGAGGCGCTCTCATTTGACTGACGCATAGCCCGGGCCACAACGAATTCAGATCAAAAGTTCAGCTGCAAGCAGAAAGCTCCTGGGGGCCCCAAACAAAGGTGTTTTATTCCCACAGCCTCTTTGCTTTGCTGCTCTGGGCAGGGGGGGCGGAGTGGGGGGCAGGAGGGCAGGGAAGGAGATGATAGCGCCTTTCAAGTTTCTGATAGCCTATCATTAGCATCAGGGGCGAGGCGTCTCAGCATTTCTGCTCCTGAATGATTTATCCGGAGCTCTCGGGTTCCCTGAGGCTTTAGGAAGGAGAGTCACTAAGTAACTTCGGAACCCGAGCCTGAAAGAATATAGGGCTAGGGAAAGGGGTGACGGCCCAGCTGAATAATGAGTTACGTTCTAATTTATCAAGACCGAGGATCTGAATGCCGCCGCCTCTAACAGTTTCGCGCTTGTTTTTTCAGGGATAAGACCGCGTGAATATGTCGAAACAGCCAGTTTCCAATGTCAGAGCCATCCAGGTAAGTAGGCAAATTTGTGTTTTAGCGGCAGCTCTGCGACTTCCAGCCTGTTTGCTTAATAAACCAGACTCTTTGCAGTTGCCTGACCCCGAGGATTGCCTTCGAGAAGAAAAGAAGGACTCACTTAAGGTACACTTGAGAAAGGCTAGAAGGTACAATGAAAGAGGAAAAAGCTATTTTGTTTAATTGTGCTGAATGAGAAGACAAAGTTTACGAGGGAGAATGAACTGTTCTACAAAAAAAATGCAGTGTGTGTATTTTTTGATGTGTCAGTGTTTGACAGGCTCGTTGATAGAAATTAAGAAATTCAATTTCCATGTTAATATCCGGTTGAGTTTGTTGAGGCATCTGTTGAAAATACATCTTTCTGTAACTAATAACCCTTTCTTGTCAAGTGTTCTTCCCAAGGCTTGGGTGTTTATCTTTTAAAGTACATATGCTGTTATGTCTCAACAAGCCCTCCCAGCAAACGAATTCTTTGGTTCTTTCAACTGACTGGTCACGCTCACAAAAAGGGGAGAGGGAAGCAGGCACGTGGGAACACAGATACAGTTATGGAGATAACGTTCAGTATTTGTTTTTGCCAACTTGTTACTTCTCTTAAGGGCTCTGTGTTCAACTCTCAAATGGCTACCACATTGGGATATTGGTCACACGCTTTATTGTAAAATCCTATCTTTCCATCAGCATGGAACCATCTGTGCTTTCTCTAAAGGAGCTTTCAGACATTTTTTTCTGGACTTTAAAAAAATTACATCTTTTTTTTAATAAGTATATTTTTATTGATTTCAGAGAGGAAGGGGGAGAGAGAGAGAGAGAGAGAGAGAGAGAGAGAGAGAGAGAGAGAGAGAGAGAGAGAAAGAGAAACATCAACGATGAGAGAGAATCATTGATCGGCTGCCTCCTGCATGCCCCCTACTGGGGATCAAGCCTGCAACCTGGGCATGTGGCCTTGACTGGAATCAAACCTGGGACCCTTCAGTCCACAGGCTGACGTTCTATCCACTGAGCCAACCCAGCAAGAGCTTTTCTGAATACTGCAGAACATGTGGCAGTTCCTGAATATTTTGGGTCTGATGCAGCATCCCGGCATAAGCATACTCATGAGCGAGGGGTGATATTTTGGAGGGGTGTGTGTGGGGCCAGGTTGTGGGGTGGGAAATCCTGGTGCACACTGGTGGTAGAGATGTGTAGGGATAAATCTTTACCTGTGGTGATCCATGCACAGCCTTCAATGGATGGACTTCTTAAGTGGCAATATCTACAACAACCTCTGGAAACGTGTCCTAGAACAATCCACCAAGGAAGAGCCCATTGGCAAGGAAGGAGCCAACTTCACATGGCCACACTTGGCCCTTTGGTGTCCACCTAATGAGTTGGTGGCATAGCCTGACATTGGCAGTGCAATTTATTTCACCTCCCAGATCTGTGGCCTCCTCGGGCCTTTGAGCCTTCTCTGTACCAGTGTGCACAGCTGTGAATGGCATGGGCTCTGAAGCCAGATTACTGGGGTTTCAATCCCTAACCCATTTCGTATGGGTGTGGGATCATGGGAAAACAACTTGACCTTGGTGCCTCTATTTCCACATCTGTAAAATGGGGGTGATAATGGTACTCACCTCCTAGGGCTATTCATCCAAGATGCTCAAAACAGAAACAAGCCGGAACCGGTTTGGCTCAGTGGATTGAGCGTCGGCCTGGGGACTGAAAGGTCCCAGGTTCGATTCCGGTCAAGGGCACATCCCCAGTGGGGGGTGTGCAAGAAGCAGCTGATCGATGATTCTCTCTCATCCATGTTTCTAACTCTATCCCTCTCTCTTCCTCTCTGTAAAAAATCAATAAAATAGCCAAAACTGGTTTGGCTCAGTGGATACAGCATCGGTCTGTGGACTGATAGGTCCCGGGCTTGATTCCGGTCAAGGGCATGTACAATGGTTGCGGGCACATCCCCGGTAGGGGGTGTGCAAGAGGCAGCTGGTCGGATTCTCTCTCATTGACATTTCTAGCTCTCTATCCCTCTCCCTTCCTCTCTGTAAAATATCAATAAAATATATATTTTTAAAAATCAATAAAATATATTAAAAAAAAAAACGCAACAGCAACAAAAGCCCTCATTCAGTGTCAACCGTTATTGCAATGATTATTATTTAGGAATGCTCTATGTTAGAGTGATGAGAGTCATGCAATTTGTTTGCTGCACTTGCAGCTCCCAAGACACTAAACACAAATGTCCTTTTTGTTTTGCAGGACACACAAACATAGTCCTTTCGGGCTGCCTTTGCTTCTGTTCCTTTCTGAGCTGAAAGCGTGTTGATTTTTCTTCTTTAGTGCTTCCCTCAAATCGACACTGAAAATTCACCAGTGTTTTATCTAATAATTTTGACCTTGATATATTTTTAGCTTTGTAACATTTACAAAGTTGCTATTGACTGCTCTCAATAGCTGTTATTATACCGCATTTAAAAAAAATCCATCCACTCTACCAAGAGTGGTTCCTTACGGATGTGGTATTGCCTCTCTCGATATATTTTATGCCCCCCCCCCCACAAAAAAAACACCCTAATTTAATGCACCTTCAAATGAACTATTATTTCTTGTGGTTAAAGAGGATCTGCACTATCTGATGTTTTCCTATTATTTCTGCATTAACCTAAAGTAGGGTCCATTAAATAAAATGGGAAAATGGTTACGCTCTACAAATGGCTTATAGTAGGGACATTATCTAGGGTACAGTGTTGTCTGGGACAGAGAAGCACCAGTGGCTGAGGGAGTGCCCTGGTGGTGTAAATACCATTTAAAGATCTTAAATGTTCTATTCCACACTCTCCTTTTTATTAAGAGCTTATCTCAAATTCAGGACAACTGTCATTTCCTGGGTGCATACTTTGTGCCGAGCACCATGCTGAGTGGAGGCTATGCAAAGATGAATTGATAGCTGATCGCTGTGTCGGAAGAGCTCATTCATAGTTCCCACAAGTTACTAGCTGTGTGCTTCTGGGCAAGTTGTTTATTCTCTTTGTGCCTCGGCTTCATCATTTGTCAAGTGGGAGGAAAATAACAGCACTGATCTCATAGGTTTGCTGCGAGTGTGAAATGAATTAATACCCATAGATGCCTGATTCCTTGTACCTGATTAATAACTATTACCCATTATTATGAATCATCATCTAGTTCAACAGTTCCAAATGTGGGTTTCTTGGAATTCCGGTTTTATGGGATGTTGTTACTTAAAGGGTTCCATGATGAAGTGTTTGGGAAACATTATGTTGAGCAGAGTTGAATGGGATCTTTACTGTGGAATTCCTCAGAGTGCACTACTTGCTGATGGCTTCGTAGGTTCCCATGAAGGTGGTAATATGTACAATGTTTTTTAAATATATGGGACCATTTTCATGAGTTCTTGCAGGTTAGTGTTTTGCAGGGCACACTTCTGGAAAGAATGACTTGGATCTTTATTTTGTCTGGATTGAACGAATCTTAGCCACTGTCAACCATACTTTCAACAGTCAGGCATTTAGGTAGCTGAATGACTTACTGCACCTGTGTGCATCAGACAACACGGAGCCAAACGGTTACAGATCTCTGCCTGGCCACTCACTCACTCTGTGAACTTAGTTTACCCTTTGGTAAAATGGAACAATCACACTACTTAATAAGATTATTGTAATAGATAAACAAAATAATGTATGGTTTATGGCACACAAATTCCTTAAGAGATGGCTTTTGTAACTACCTAAGTAATGCATGAATGGCCTTGCTTTCTCTTCAACTGGTTCTCTCTGCCCCATGCTCTAGAATAAGAGGGAGGCCAGAACTAGACCACACTTAGAGGAGCTGTTCAGTTGTCTTTCACATCTATACTGGAGAAGAGGTGGCCTTTGAGTTGTAAGAGGATTCTATGTAAGCCTGCATTTCTCCTCAGTTGTATTAATGAAATGTCATTTATGCCAAGGACATAAATATATCCCTAAGAACTCAGTTGATCTTTTCATAGCCTAGAGAGGGCCTTTGTCTCCAAAGCAGCTGACAAAAACCTATTCCAGATGTGGGTAAATCTTTTCTCCAAAAAAAAAATCCCCCCAAAACAGAAAGTAAATATTTTGGGATTTGTACATCATCAGGTCTCTGTTCCAACTACTCAACTCTGCCATGATAGCACAAAAGCAGCCGTAGGGAACACATAAATGGATGAGTGGGGCTGTGCGCCACTGAAACTTTATTTACACAAACAGGTGGCAGGTTGGATTTGGCTCATGGGCTGTAGTTTGCTGACCCTAGTTCTCCCCAGGCTGACTTTTAAACTCCATTGTTGATGGGGATGGATTTGCAACCAAGGTAACGCCAGCACACTAGGCATAGTGGATCTGATCCCTTCAGATGAAAGAATTTGATGTGACAGGTGGTGGGGAAAGCTAGAGCTGCTGGGAAATCTAATGCCATCAGCGATCTGCTTGGTGAATTTTTCTAATGAGAACAAGTGGCACTGGCCTGTCTTTCCCCTTCCTCTTGAACATACTTCATTTGCAAACCACCACGGGCCTTCTCAGGGCCTCAGGCCACCCCGAGCCAATGTTCTCTTGGTCGTCACTTGTCCTTTCTCAACACCATTGATCAAAGTAAGCCGAGTATTATTTGTCCTCTCCCATGAGTTCTGAGAGCTTCATGGTTAAATGGAAAAGAGTCCTGTGCCCTCGTCTTAGCTCTGCTCTGTAACTTCTCTCCCCTGGTCCTCATAGTCTGCAAAGGGAGGGTGCTTCATTAAATGACCTCTAAGCCTCTGCCCAGCTTCTAATACTTTATGAACTTGTTGAGAATAACTTCCAAGGTTTATTATTAGAATGATAATAATAGTAACAGGTCCTTCAGGGTTTACTATGTACTTGGCACAGTGCAAATGGGATTTCTAAGGATTATAATGAAAGGTTTAGAGAAGTGACAGAACTCACAGGATCAACAGCTTGTAAGTAGGACAGTCAGGACCCAAACTCAATTTTTTTTCCATCTTAAAGCCCAGGTTTGGATCAACCCTGCAACACCGTTTAGCCTCATTACTTAGCATCCCTGCCTTGGCATGGAGAGTGCCGGGTGCAGACCATCTAAAGGATAATCATGAGTACTAAGGCTATTTGAAAGACAATGACCATCTTATGGATGCTGGGTCCTCCATTTAAAGAGTTCAACCACCATTCAGAAAGTGTCAGATTTCAGGGAAGAAACTAATAGCCTACACTCATTAAAGTAATCTTAAACGTAAACTGGCTAGGAGTGACAAGTACAAAGTAGAGTGACAAAGTGACAGTCTCAAAATAGAAATGACCCTGGCCACAGGATTCCCACCTCTCTGCTTAATTGACTTAATCAAGCTTCTCGTAAAACTAAATCTAACTCCTTTATCAGACCTTTTAAAGGAATGATTATTGAGTCCTGCGTCATTAGTGAGTGCGTAGCTTCTTACTATGGGAAGTTTTCCATTGTTACTCAATCCACGTGGAGAAAAGAATAGCTTGATGTCCCAACTGTTAGTACGTCTTTCTCTTCTTCATCTGTTATCATTGTTCTTATACTCTCCATTGCCCAGGCATAAATATTTCGTGGAAGAATAAAACAGCCTAAGAGAAAAAATTTACGTATAGGGACTCTATATGTTTCCAGTCTAGGATTTCCAGTGTAAAAAAGGTTTCAGGGGTATGATAATCTTAGTACAAAGGAATAGACTACCACAACCCATGGTTGGTCAGTTAAACCAACACATTGATTAAACTAAAAAGGATAATAATACATACATACCTTCAATATTTTATTGAAATTTAAACATAAAAATAAACTTTCCTTTGCCACTTGTTTTAATGTAGAGTTAAGGCCCTTTCTTTGACTGTACCTACTGTTTTTACCCCCTTAGGCAAATTACTATAATGCACTGTTTATGATTTCTAATGCTGGACTCTAAGTGCAGCCAGAACTTGAATGTAGCAGTCTGATTCTAGGGGTTCAGTGCTACTTCCAGTTGGTAATCTTGGCTGCTCTAACCAGGGCGCCATGTTAGTGGCATGAGGCAAGCAGTCATATATTGGCTAAGAGATGTCATTTTTGAGGTTGACATTCACACGAACTTCAGAATTATCACCTGCCTCCCACCAAGAGTGCATATTATCTTAATAGCTATAGAGTGCATTCTTGAAGTCTGCTTTTCCCTGGATGACAAGACAACAGTTGAGTCATTCAGGAAATTATTGACTAGAACAAAAAGTGTTGAGAACAGAGAAAAAAAGAAAGAAAACCTTTTAGTGAGAAACATCATGGGTGAAGAACAGCATCTGAGTGGGAGTTTCTCCAGTTGAGTCGGAAAGTTTTGTATATTCTGAATCCATTCCACATGTCACGAATCCCTGAAGATGAAGGAGTTGTGCATTCTACTAATACAGAATTTTCATTTAAAATAGGCTGCATTATATTTCAGTTGGTATATGTACCAACTGTCTCTCTTAATGTAGGCTAATATACCAAATAGGAATCTCATTTTCTTACCAATTATTGAGGAAACAAACCTTTTTTTTATGAATCTTCAGTGAAAGATGCTAGAAATCTCAAAAGGCCACTTCCTGCTTGATTCAAAGGACTGTGACGGTAAGACTAGGAAAGCACAGAAAGAAATACGAAATGCAGTCCTCTGCCTACCCATTGGAGAATGACAGGGGTGGGGGACTGTAGATTCTGGCAGGAGCTGCTGGGGATCTTTGAAAACTAAAGATATAATCAGTTAGGGGGAGGGAGGGTCATCTGAAACAAGTGTGCAAAGGGAGGAAACTCCAAAACCTCAGCACTAAAAGGATAGACAGAGTCAGGACCAAAAGGGAGGGGGAGATCAGAGAACGATGATCATGGCAAGGAAAGTGGGTTGGGATGGTCAGTACCCAGTGGCTGGTGGCTATCAGTAGCCAACCCGCTGGGGAAAGATGTTGTTCCATTGTAAGTCACACAGGAGTGGCTGTGGAGGGCATCTTGTTTCCAGAATCCTTGGGCTCGAAGCCTGGAGCCAAGCAGGAGGACAATACAAATAATTAAGGGAGTAGTGGAATTAACTTACAGGGAATTCTTTCTGCTTTTCTTCACCTGGGCAGATCAAGTGTAGTATTCATTTCACATCAGATAGGTCTATTATCAGGGAACTGTATCCTGTGCTGGCAAAAGATGATCTAGTAGATGTTTTTCCATTCCCAACTTCGAGGATGTAACAAATTATGTATAGCTTGGGAAAGCGATGCTCTGGGTCTGCGGCGTCAGAGGCATATTTAAAAATAAGATGCACAAGCCTCAAGGAGGGAAAAGAAATCCAAGGAGATGTGTTACCAAAACAAGACAAAAAACCCAACAAAAACAACCTGCCTCCTTTACATTTATACAGACTCTATATAGAGAAGGAAGTCCAACCTTATAGCAACTCCAGGTCATCAATGCTAGACTTTTTCTTTGTTTGTTTATCCTTTCATAGAAAGTAGCTCATGTCCAAAACTCATTTTGAGTAGTAAATATCATACCCAATTTATAGACAGAAAAATGGGATCATTGAGAAGGTATTTTATTTGGAAACAGAAGTCAGTGAAAGGGACAAGAATATGACACAATTGTCTAGCTAGTGGAATAAAAACAGAGAGCTACAGGTCTACCTATTTCTATCAAATTCAAGTTAGAAGGGATTTTTCTTAAGGCTATAATTTAGTCTATAACTTGTCCCTCAAATGTCATCGCCCTACAATTATATTAATAAGTCATCTCTAACCATTTATAAGCTCTCTGATACTCCCTTTAGTTGTACATTAATGATTGGGTACTCAACACATTTTTAGTCTGCTTTGGATTTTGTCAATATTTGCTGTCCAAAAACCCATGTAGGTTCTTGGTTTCTTAGGTGATGCCTTAAAGATGAAAAAGCATCAAGTCAGCAAGTTAAAGGTTCATTTTTCAATGTGCCTTTTCATTGATAACGAAGATGGAATTATCCATTTGTGTGCCCCTTTCCAAGACCATTTTCAAAGTATAAGCCTGCAATGGTAGAACAAGTTTAGAGAATTTTAGAGTGGTTAGAGCTTTGGTCAAGTGAAAAGAGCTCTTTGGAAAAGGGTGTGATAGAGTCAAAAGTCCGCGCCTTTTGTTTAGAATCCTGGATTTTCCTCGAACTGTTTGTGTGCCCTTGAGCAAACAATCTAATCTCTTGGAGGCTCTGTTTCTTCTTCATCAGTAAAATGAAGATCATCCGAACATCAGAAGCTGATTGTGAAGATGTAGGTGTTGTGATGAGGAGACTCAATATTGCAGCTTGGGGGTGAATAAGGTAGTTTGTGGTAGATGGAGTAGTTATTGTCCCATAACCTCACCACCTGATTAAGATGAAAGCTAGTCTCAAACCCAACTCTTCCACAACATAGGCCTTTGTTAAACATGCAACATTCATTAGCAAGCAAGCAAGCAAAAAACCATGTATACAGTCTGGCTGAGAGTTGGATGAAGCCTCAGCCCTTGTCCCTTTAAGTGCTCCATATGACTGCCACCTTGCATAAAAGGATCACGTGAGGCCGGTGAGGATTCTGTTGCCCTTACTTGGCAGCAGCCGGCTGAAAATCCTCATTATCTTTAATATATATATATATATATATATATATATATATATATATATATAATTGATTTTTTACAGAAAGGAAGGGAGAGAGAAAGATAGCTAGAAGCATCAATGAGAGAGAAACATTGATCAGCTGCCTCCTGCACACCCCCCACTGGGGATGTGCCCGCAACCAGAGTATGTGTCCTTGACCAGAATCGAACCCGGGACTCTTCAGTCCGCAGGCCGATGCTCTACCACTGAGCCAAACCAGTTTCGGCTGGAAATCCTCATTATCAATGGCTGGACACAGCCTATTTGGGGGGATTAGTCCTCCAGCTCTGCCTCTGCCGATGGAAGCTATAGGCTTCAGATGCTTACACTCTGTTCAGCAGGGTGGGGATTGCCTCCAAAATAGGTTAGCCAATCTTCCTATCTTAACCTCTAATTTCATAAATAAAATCAATTTCTAATGCTCACTCTATTATTTCACCTGTCTTTTTACATTTTTTCCCCAAGCAGTGAGGCCTCGGGTGCTAGTGAAGATATGGCCAACAGAAATACTTGCCTGGGAATGTGGTCTTGGTGATATTTTACCACCTAACCACCCAGAAGGATGAACTCCCAATTAGAGAAATAGGTATTCCTAGTGTTGCAGTTTAAACCAAAGTGTCCCCCCAATGTATACACATACTTCGATTAATTATAAAGGCAGTATTTTTAAAAATATAGTTCACTTTCAAAATTGAGCTATCAGCTGTTAAAGTGTGTATACATTTTTGGGACACCCTGGTTAAAATACCATACTCTCTATGCTAAAGCAGTTTAAAATAAATTCCAGATAACTTAACAATAGGCAGAGCAAATATTTTAAGTCTATGTTAATACTCACCCATTTAGGGATGATCAATTTCAGTGGTCGGCAAACTCATTAGTTAACAGAGCCAAATATCAACAGTAAAACAATTGAAATTTCTTTTGAGAGCCACATTTTTTAAACTTAAACTTCTTCTAACGCCATGTCTTCAAAACAGACTCGCCCAGGCCGTGGCATTTTGTGGAAGAGCCACACTCAAGGGGCCAAAGAGCCATATGTGGCTCGCAAGTCACGGCTTGCCGATCACTGATCTATTTAGATGGCTGTTAGATAGGCTCCACAAGTTCTGAGGAACTGCTCATGGCCCCAAGCTTGGGGGAAGCAGATGGGATTCTGGGCTCCCTACCACCTCAGTCACAACAGTTCCACTTCCACCTAGTTTCACAATACTTTACTTAAGGAAGGTTCCATGCCAAAGGTTTAAAAACCACCAATGAAGCCTCACATTCATATTACAAATGGGGAAGTACCAGAGCAGTTGTCACTTTTTCAAGTACAGATTACCTGTAGTAACTCCTAGCATTGGGCTCTTTTCACCACCATAAGTCACCCATGTACTGCTAGGGCTGACCAGCAGACCCTGAGCGACCGATGAATCGATTATTCTGACACAGGTTTCTGTGAAAGAGAGGCTAAGGGTCTTGCTTGGCTTTAGAAACCAAAAACAGCCTGGATTGCCTGCCTTCTTTGCCTTTTATTGTAACAACAGCTTGAACTAAAATTAACTGTTAGATACGATCAGCAGGGTAAGCATCCTTGAGAAAGCAGATGCTTCTACAAGGTCAGGTTTTAAAGACTCAACATAGAGATTCGAGCAAAACGCCCCGGGGATTGGACTTGTTTGAAAAAGCCAAGGTAGGGGCTGCCATCTTTGGCAAGGTCCCCTAAAAGGCCCCCGATCTTTAGGAGAATCCTCCTTACAGACTTTCCAACCAAGTTCTGTGCTTCCCCACAATGCACCATGGAGAGTTTACATGCATGGCTAAAATTAATCTGTGAGCAAGAAAAGGTGGTATTCCCACAGCATACCCTTTACCAATATACCATCTTGGATGACTTTTACATGGATCTTTACTGAAAACTGCAGCCTGGTATAGAACATACACACATGATTCAACGGGTTAGTTCAGCAATCAAATCCTTCAGAAACAGTGTTAACTTGAATTCATCATTGGGAAGATGTCCTTTGAAGAAACTTAATAAATGAGCCATGGTAGTAATGATCTAATTCATTAACCTTCTTCCAGATAGTTCCTATCTGGACTTGACCTCTTTCACCCAAACTGACTATACCATAGTAATGGAAATAGTTTTTGCTTCAATAGAGATCATCTTTGTGGGTTTTATACATTGTTTTGATCTTATTTCAGCACCCTAATGATATATTATCCAATCTGTGGCATGCAATTATAAAATACTATTATTTTATGTCTTGCTAAGAAATAAAACATGTCAATTAAAATTTTATGATACCATTGCTGCAAAGACACATTCTGATTTCAGAGATATTAAAAGAGGTGTATCTCGCTCTCATAAGGCAACAAGTGCTTTACCTTAAGTGGAAAAAATATGTTCTACCTTCAGAAAAGCTTTAATGCTTTTTTTTTTATGTGAGTGATAGTCTTGGTTGAAGTCGTTTGCATTAAACATTCTTGCCTTTTGATATCAGATGAAAGAGGGATAAAATTCAAATTTACATATTCTCTTCACCAAGTTCACATTACTTTGTCAGTATATTCCTAGCATAATGTTCAGCATAACTCATGTTTACTAAAATGTAGTTTTTGTTAACTGCAGATGGAGATTAGTATGTTATTTTAACGAAGGACAAGACTGTGTGACCTGTGATCCAATAAATTTGACTTTCCAGCACACTTTTTACACAATGGTGTGTTGGGAAGAAGGTAAAAAAGTGCCAATTATAGAAACTTAAAAAAGTGCTGGGCCCAGCCAGTGTGGCTCAGTGGTTGAACATCGACCTATGAAGCGGGAAGTCATGGCTTCATCCCCAGTCAGGGCACAGACCTGGGTTGTGGGCTCCATCCCCAATGTGGGGCGTGCAGAAGGCAGCCAATCACTGATTCTCTCACATCATTGATGTTGCTATCTCCCTCTCCTTTCCTCTCTGAAATCAATAAAAAAATATATTTTTAAAAAGTGTTGGAACAGCCCTAGGACGTTATGGAAAGGAGGAGGCAGTTGAAGAGGTGTGATTGCCCCCCTCCCATGTTAAATCTGAAGGAAACTGAAGGAGGGCGAAGGTGTGGGATGGCTTCTGTGGATGCTATTTCCTCCTTTCCTATCATTACGTGCTCCTTCCTTATCCCAGAGAGAGAAAAACATTAAGCACCACAGGAGGGCAACCACCAGACAAACTGTCTTCAAATTCTCCCATTAAATTGGACCTAAGGATGAATACCAGAAATGTGTGATAAATAGAAGTCAAATTTGCCTTTGCATATTTCTGTGCTGTCATTACCGCAATTTTCTTGAGGTAAAAAGCTTTAAAGATGTACTTTGCAGATGGATTTTTTCCCCCCTCACAAACGATTACTGTCTCAGAGCATCATTACAATGTCTTACTTTTCTGAGCTAAATCTCCCGCATTTTCTCTTTCAGGCAAATATCAATATCCCAATGGGAGCCTTTCGGCCCGGAGCTGGGCAGCCTCCCAGAAGAAAAGAAAGTTCTCCGGAAACAGAGGAGGTGAGGAAAACTTGTCTTTCTCTTCCAAAATCCTGACTAGCACGCGGCAGAGGCACGTTGGGGGCTGCTTCTCTAGGGCAATGGAGGGAAGAAAGGGAAGTAGGCCAATGAGTCATCACAAAGTATATACATTCCTTTTTTTAAATATATATTTTATTGATTTTTTTTTTTACAGAGAGGAAAGGAGAGGGATAGAGTTAGAAACATTGATCAGCTGCCTCCTGCACACCCCCCCCCCCCGACTGGGGATGTGCCCACAACCAAGGTGCATGCCCCTGACTGGCATCAAACCTGGGACCTTTCGGTTTGCAGGCCGACGCTCTATCCACTGAGCCAAACCGGTTTCGGCCATATACGTTCCTTTGATGTCTTGCTCGGTTTAACACGAAGCCTGCTGATTGATTGTGGATGTTTGTGTGTGGGGTGTGTGTGTGTGGGGGGGGGGGGGGGAGGAGAGCACAGCCTCTCAGATGCTCTTGGTCCACAACAGTCACAAGCTTGGTAAGTTTTCATTTTGAGCTCTTACCGAACGAAGCAGGATGCATTTAGTACGGATGCTGATGAGTGGTGAGCCCCAGGGGAGCACAGATAATAAGCACATTATGTTTCTTGAGGATTCAAACAAAAAGCTCCAATTTCTGGGTATTTACTTTGACAAGAAGACTTTGCAGGGAGTCTATGAATTTCTGTATTTTTCCTCCAATTCTTTAGCTCTCCTCCAAATGCAAATACCTCGTCTTCTAAATGGAGGCTAAAATTAATAATGAGTACAATAAACACAGGAAAGTTCCTTCTCCAAGTGTTGATATTTCATCCCCAATTGTGCCGAAGGTCTGGTTCTGAAAAAAAAAAAAACAATTAAGGTTTTGGAGCATGTCATTAGCACAAGACAAGGGAAATGTCATTAAATAAAGCTGTATGGCATATAAAACTGCATTTTCTCTTTTTAAAAAGGTCAAAAGGCTGTCTTCACTTTTGTAGGAGACATTTTCGGTAACTGCCCCAAAAGAACACTTATCGTCATTTCAAAGTTTCCTAATAAAACTAGTGGCGCCTCTTCTAATCTTCCGCCCAACAAATAATTCTTGACATAGTCCCAAAGTAGCGGTTCCAGCCTCTAATCAATAGACAATTTTGAAAGGAGGAGATGGAATATTTGAGTGATATCACCAAGTTCTGGAATTTCAGCCATTAAATCGCCTTTCATGAGTAAAACTTTTAAACATCCCAACCTGACCTTTTCTTATGGTACATAATCTCTAGTTCTGATGCTTTGAACTTGGCCATCCAGTTAACTAATGATCATGATCTCTCTCTCTCTCTCTCTCTCTCTCTCTCTCTCTCTCTCTCTCTCTCTTTCTCTCTCAGATTTTGGTTATGTATTTCTGAGTCTATGTCTGCAAAATAAGATCCACTCCATTCTTCACAGGGTCACTGTGAGGAAAGAGCTGGCAATATAACAGACACGGCATAGCCTTGCAGGCATTCAATACATAATTGTTCAATTGTTCAATCTGTGTATCTATCATTCACGAAGGACTCCTGGGTCTATTATTTTGCATGTTGTAAGAAAAAGGAACGTGGAGGTAGTAGGGTGGGCAGTGGAATTCTTCCTACACCTCCATTTACCTGTAATTAGATTTCCTTCCTGTGCTTCCCTGTAAGCTGTGTCTGTCTGTCAACTGCCATGGCAATCAGTTGAAAGACAGCTTGACCCTCTTTTCTCACTAAATTGTGACTGCTGTAAACAGTTCTTTTGGAGGCTTATATTTCAGTTTCCCTCTGTGGTACAGATGGCCCTCTCCTCCAGGTGTCCCAGTTAGAGAGTTGGGGAAGCACTGTGCTCTCACTCCTGCCTTGTCCCAATCTGATGGTTTCAGCACATTCTAAAATAGCCAAGAACTGATATAACCTGATGGGTGAATACTTTATGACCAGCCATGTATGCAAATGGCCAACCAATATTTTTCGCAGGATGGAGAGGACTAAGGTATCCACAGAGGTCTCAGAAGTTTCTTGAACTGGGCAACACCTTTCCCCCTGGGGCTCATTGATCAGGAGGGTATAATTAGGCATTGTCCTGCCTTATTGTAAGAGCAAAAATGACTTCTCAAGATTTGTGGGATCTTAGGGAAGCGTGGGATATAATGGCTCACATTCTGGCTGGATCTTAGAGTACTCTGCCTCCCATATCTCTTTTGCCTGAAATCCCATCATTTTAAAGCCACAAATTAGCATGCTGGGGTTTCTGTTAATTATGTCCCTCTCCATCTGGTTCCTTTACAAGATGAAAACACACTATGTGATTCTGGTTCCACCACACCCTAGCTGTGTGACTAGTGTACCTCAGTTTCCTCAACTGAAAATATGAATAATAGCACCATATTTATAGGTTGATGTGAAGATTAAATGTGTTAGTATATGTAGCCGATATCAGCTATTCCTGAAACTGGAAATGGTCTAGGGCTGATAAGCCTTCTCTATAGCTATTTTTATCTAAATCAAACAATGTCTTCCATGTGCCTTTTCAATTCAAATATCTACCTGCAAAAAAAAAGTACTTATTAGTCCAATGGGGCCAACTGGAGCCCTGTTTGTTCATGCCTTAATTTATTATAATTCTTAACAAATTCAGGTTGGCATTATTTTTGAAAGATGAAAGAAGAATCAGTTAAGAATATGTACTACCACTAACCCCCTTCCTGAGTTAATATCATAATATCTACTTATTAAATATATCCACTTATAATTCTCCATTACAGATGTCCTTACCAAATCAAGTAATAAAAGTATTACCTTGATAAATAAAAAGCACAGTGCACTGAGGTTTTAATAACTTGAGAGGAAAGTGACTACTATTAAATATTATCATCCTATCTCTGTGTATATCACATAATAAACTTGTACAGAGACACATAACTACACACATTGGCTGTGGGTATCAAATGTGTCAATACAGCACATTTTGATATTACAAAGACAGTGAATTACTTGAGAATTTAACAGAAGGAATTAGAAACATTTTTCTTCTTCATGCTTCTTTTTAAAAAAAATCTTTTATTGATTTTGTACAGAGAGAAAGGGAGAAGGAGAGTTAGAAACATCGATGAGAGAGAAACATCTATCAGCTGCTTCCTGCACACTCCCCACTGAGCATGTGCCTGCAACCAAGGTACATGCCCTTGACCGGAATCGAACCTGGGACCCTTGAGTCCGAAGGCTGACGCTCTATCCACTGAGCCACACCAGTCAGGGCCTTCATGCTTCTTTATTAAGATCTACCTACCTAACAATCATGGAAAAATTTATAAATAAGGAAACGTTTTTTATTTCGCTGCTACAGATATTTAAAGAACTCCAAACACTTAATAGCTTTGTCTAAAATTTCTTTCCAAAAGCCTAGCAAAGAACATTTTGGAATACCTGGTCCTCCAAATGCAGGCTTCACAATGTTCATTATTGCTTCTAAACTGCACATATATTTTTTTACTATTTTTAAAAATTTATTAAGGTATTATATGTGTACATAGCTTACCATTGCCCCCTCCCACTTCCCATACATGCCCTCCCTCCCCAGAGTTCTGTGTCCATTGGTTGTACCTATATGCATGCATACCAGTCCTTCGGTTGATCTCTTATCTCCCCCAGATCTCCCTACCCTCCCCGCTGTCATTTGACAGCCTGCTTGTTGTTTTACTGTCACTATATCTATCTTTCTGTTCATTAGTTTACAATGTTCTTTATTATCCATAAATGAGTGAGGTCATGTGGTGTTTCTCTTTCATTGACTGGCTAAACCTGCACTTATAAATGATGAATGTATGTGCACACAAGGAGGCCAATCCTATGGCTCCGTACACTGATCTGGGGAAACATTTTCCATATATTTACAACAGCCAGCCACACTGAATTACTTTAGCAACTTGTGTGGCTGACAGGTTAGCTAGTTCATTAGCACTGTGCCAGCGTCAAAGGAAATGACTAGGAAAAGCAATTAGCGCTTCCCAGAAAAACAGCACCTCGATATTTTAGATTTCTACTTATCCACTCAAGTAAACAACTTAAAAACGTCATGTCAAACGACATGTCAACCAAGTAATTGGTTAGAGTCCCGGAAGGTTGAACACTTTCTTCCCCTTTCCTTTAGGGTCTAGACCAGGGGTGGGCAAACTTTTTGACTCGAGGGCCACAATGGGTTCTTAAACTGGACCGGAGGGCCGGAACAAAAGCAGCCCGACCATGCTGGCACTCTCATCCTGGGCTGCTGGTGAAGGAGCGGAGGGGAGAGCAAGAGAACCCTCCGCTCTTTCGGCTCTGCAGGCCGGATAGAACAGCCGAAGGGGCCGGATTCGGCCCGCGGGCCATAGTTTGCCCATGGCTGGTCTAGACAATTTGAGAACTAGAGGTAGGAGCCAGAAGGGAGGAACAGCATCAGCCTTAATGCTCAAGTTTCAGGGATGCCTAGTTAGGCTGGCAACAAACTTGTGGATTCTTATTACTTTCCCCCAGAACTGGATTGGTTCACTCAGTTGTTGGGCAAGCAGATGGAACTCTGCCAGCCTCACCCTGGGATTGTTAGCTTGGGCCCTCCGAGAAGCAGACCCAAAGATGGGATGAGACGGGCAAAATATTTCCTGGGGAAAATGCTTGTAAGGAAAATGGGAGGGCTGTCAGACAGTGATGCGGGTGAAGGATAGTGGGCCAGAGGGTCTGACAGAAGCATCTTAGACCTCAGTGCTGTTCTAAGGAGATTTCTTGAGTCGGAGTCCCTTCCATAGGAGTGTGAGTCTCCCAGAAACCGCCACTTTAGGATCCTGTGGCACACAGTCATTGGCCAAGAGCTGCCGTGGGAAGCATGACCTCAGTGTGCTGATGGGCGTGTTTCAGGACAAAGCAGCTGGGGCAGTCTTTCAGTTACCCTCCCAGCTGGAAACTGATCCGAGAGGCCTGTTCTCCTGGCTGCCACGGTGATCAAATGTTCCCCCAGCACCTTCCTTCAAGGGCTGCAGACAATGTGCCCCTGACCTGTAGCAAATTGGAGGAATGAGCTAACAAGTAACTTTCTTCTGTAGAATGAGTTGGAGTTCTAGGAGCCACACACAGCAACTGATTTATTGTTTTATGTCACTGTTAGTATGTGTTTGGTGTACATACATACAGGCATAGATTTGCCAGTGTGGTATATTTTCAGGGTTAATCAGCTAAATAACAATCAGCAAGTATGCATGTGTACTTCTGTACCAAGTGTTGGAGGACCCACAGGGAAGTATAGATTGTGGTCCTGCCGTGCAGTTGCAATTAAATAAAAACATAATATGGTAGGAAATTTAAAATACTTTCTGAAGCAGGCAGGAAGAGCTCTATCTTAGCCCACTCATCCACTCATATTCAAAGAGGTTTTGCTTACATCAGTTTTAGTTTGTTTATGCTTTGCAGAGATTCACTGGAACAAAGGCTGGCAGCCACTGTACCCCAAACAAAACATTTTGAAAATTCCTAGACTATGTCATTGCTAGAGCCAGCAGTGCACTAACATTTTCAAATCTCTGCTATTTAGGCATATTATAACCACACTAGAGGCCCGGTGCACAGACTCGTGCACCAGTGGGGTCCTTTGGCCTGGCCTACAGGGAGTGGGCCAAAACCAGCTCTCCGACATCCCCTGAGGGATCCCAGATTACAAGAGGGTGGTTCTCAGGTGACGCTCCCCAGAATTGGGCTCCCTCCTCTCTGATTCTGGGTATGTCACCTGAGAACTGCAGCTGCCAAGTCACCACAGCTTGGCAGCTCCTGTGTTGAGTGTCTGCCCCCTGGTGGTCAGTGTGTATCATAGCTAATGATTGGACATCTGCTCCATGATGGTCATTATGTGTCATAGGTACCAGCCAGTCGGCCAGTCGCTTAGGCTTTTATATACACTGAATGGCCAGATTATTATGATCTCTGAATGTATAATAACTGGCCACTCAGTATATCTATATCTATATCTATATCTATATCTATATCTATATCTATATCTATATCTATATCTATATCTATATCTATATCTACATCTATCTATCTATCTATCTATCTATCTATCTATCTATATGAGGCCTGGTGCATGAGATTGTGCATGGGTGGGGTCCTGCCAGACTGGCCAGGGGAAGGGGACATGGGCAGTTTGTAGGCCTGCCTGCTGGTCTAACTCCTGGTCAAGGTGACAATTTGCATATTAGCCTTTCATTATATAGGATATACACTGAGTGGCCAGATTATTATGCATTCAGAGATCATAATAATCTGGCCACTCAGTGTATATAGATGATACCAAATTTAATTTAATCTTATAAGATGCTTGCCTTGGAAAGATGAATACTTCCAACTAGTGCTCATTCTTATTAGTAATCAGACACTAAACAGTACTCTAGTTTTTCTAAGTCACGTGGAAATTACTTGTTTCTTCTTCCAACTTTATTCCACATTCTTCTACAAATTTCAAGAGATCTTGAATCTTTGAGGATGTCTCAGCAGCACAAGACAAAGTCACTGCTAGAATTACACTCTGATATTATTCTTGCTTTAATTTTTTTTATTCCAGAGAGACCAAATGTATTTTTTAGTAAACTGAATTTCTCTTCTTGCTTTTCTTCCTCTTCAGAGTGCTCCTCCCACCTCGGATGAGGAAAAGAAGCCAATTCCAGGAGCAAAGAAACTCCCAGGACCTGCAGTCAACCTATCGGAGATCCAGAATATTAAAAGTGAACTGAAATATGTCCCCAAAGCTGAACAGTAGTTGGAGGAAAAAGGTAAGTGGAAAGCTATTTCCTTTGTCTAAAAAACATCACTATACAGTGGTTTAAGGAAACCTTCCACAGAAGGAGTCTGGAATTACAGAAAAATTTAAGTATCAGGACCTTCAACCGAGACCAGTATTTCTGGTGCAAAGGTTTTCTGGCATGTAAAGCTGAGCTTTTGGGCCTGTCTTACTCTGTAACCAGTCAGAGAACCATTGAGGATGTTTGCCTGCCATCTCCTCTCTGGTCACCTCCTTAGAAAGACAGGATTGGGAGAGGAAAGACGCTGGGGAGGAAGTCTTGAAGAGCTTTTGATCTTGGGGTCCAGGGAGCCCTCCCTTATTTCATGTCTCAGTTTTCTCACCTAGATGCCACTAAAAGCAATGAACTATTTCTGAGTAGAGGATCAGAGGAGCTGAGGAGGTTTAGAAGTGTAGAGTGTAGAGACCAGGCATTCAGGTCTTGAAACCAATAACCCTATATGTGTACCAAGAGGACCTGGTAATGATTCTGGACATGGATGAGGGAAGGGTAAACTCAAAACTGTATCTGCTGCCCAATGAGGCACAGTAAACAGGCACTTTATTTTCATTTTATCTGGATCCGGTTAGTAATGATCCCCTAGTGAGGATTCAGCCTTGCCCTCTATCTGCAGACCTGATACCTGCAGACTGGTTGGGAATTCTACTAGTAGGGGGCATGTGGAATTGGCCCAGGTCATTGCTCTTCCTCCTATGAGACAATGACAGCAAATTTACTTTATCCAATATTATTGGATCCCACCATGCACAACCTATTGCATTTTTAAGCAGAAGTTTAAGTTTAGAACAGAGGAATATATACTAGGAACATAAAACAGGTATTTATCTGGCTGATTATCCACTCATTCATCTGTTTGTTCATCAACTCACTAATTCAACCAATATTTACTGATCATCTGCTATGTGCTGAACAAAAGAAACATTTATTAATCGTTTACCATATGCCATATACTATACAAAGAACATTATATCCATTGTTTGTTAAGCTTCATGATACACAGTTTATTACTCCCATTCTTGAGATGAGTCTTACAGACTGATTTTCACCATCTATCTTGCATTCTAAAAGGGGAATCTGATTTCAAAATTACTGCTGTCACCTACTTGTTATACTGCTTACCCCTTTCCTCCCACTGTACCTTACAGGACACTACACTCCCTGTGGGTATTAGGGTGATATATTCTGACCATGTGCATGGTGGAAGCAAGCATAGCAATGGGGCCCTGTTATGTCTTCTCCTATAGACATAATGAAGAACAGAATATTCTATGGGCAATCCCATAAATAATGGCAATTTTATCTGTATCATGCTTACACAGACTTATTAGGCTATTGAAAGTTAGTTCTACTGAAAGGATTTTTTTTGCAGTATAGAGAAAGAGAGGAGCCATTTTGAGTTAAATTAAGAAAACAGTATCTAGTATTTTCAACAGAGTTGCATAAAAGAATAAAGGGTAAGAATAAAACAGTGGATTTTATGATCATGAAATTAACCCCAGGAAAAGAACAAAGTGACATCAGTAGGAAATGACCCGAAGCATGGCTATACACACTTGTATTTATTTAATGACAAAATGCAATCAATTGATGGCTGAGTATCATTATACTCAGTCCTGCTTATTGCCAAACTGAGCTGAAATATTCCAATATGCTTGAGGTGAAGCTGCAGAACTTTCTCCTGAGAAAGCCTGGAGAAGGGAAATTAACTTTTTGTGATATTTATTATCATCACCCAACTAAGGCTGTTCAGTTAGACACATGAATTTTTAATGCAAACTTTAAAGGATTTTGCTTTTATGAAATCCATGTTGACCTAAATTTAACTCCAGTTCTAGTTTCAGAAGAACTTGGTTTTAAAGATTCTAAGGAATGCTGTTTTAAAATTAGCTCCAAGATGATCTTGCAGTGTTACCCAGTGGTGAGGTTGATTTCATAGCCTTGGATCTATGGTTACAGTAACAGGGAATAATATCAACTCAATGAAATATCAAAAATGTACCAGAGTTACCAGAACAATTTTTTATTACTAGACTTTCTCAGAGGAATTTAATGATTCTTTTCTCCGGAACAGATTCTAATAATGTAAAAACTCTGAGAGAGGCCATTTGTTCTTATTCTACAGGAATATGAAAACCTAAATTGTCAAGGTAATTGATCTGAATGCAAAATGAGTACAGCATTGTTTTAAGCCAAGGAATTATTTTTATTTCCTGTAGAAGTTTTAAGCTGGTTTGACCTTGACTCATCAATTCTTTTTCAGCAAATAAGATTTTAATTCTTCCACGGTCATGGTTTGTGGTTAGAAAGGGAGAGGATTTCTTAACATTGATTAATTCAGTGGGCTCATAAGCAATGCACACCATGGACCAGACATCATTTAGCCCTTCACTGGTTAGATTATTTTCCCCTCCTTGGGCCACCACTTTGTCACCTATCTTCACCATGTATTGTTCAATGATTTGATCCAACAAACTGTTCACTGTTTGTAGACTGAGTGAACAACTCCACAGTACCAAACACTGTAAAAAACACAAAACTCAAAGTCCAGATTATAACTATTACAGTACTGTAGACATGTAAGATTGAGCAGCATCTCCTCCCAGGGAGAAATAGTTCAAAAATAGTAGCAGGAGACTTCAGTATCCCATTTTCAACAATGGATAGAGCAACTACACAGAAGATCCACAAGGACATTTTCTTAGTCTGTTTGGGATGCTAGAAGAATACCATTTCCTGGGTGCCTTATAAAGAACAGAAATTTATTTCTCACAGTTTAAGAGGCTGGGAAGTCCAAGATCAAGGCTCTGGCAGATTCAGTATCTGGTGAGAACCGGATACTGTTCCTAGTTCCTAGTTCATAGATGGCCACCTTATCATTGTGTCCTCACATGCTGGAAGGGGCAAAGGAGCTTTCTGGGGGTCTCATTTATAAAGGTACCTCATGACCTAAACAACTCCTGAAGGCCCCAACTCCAAATACTATCCCATTGCGGGTTAGGTTTCAAAATATTAATTTTGGGGTGGGGGAATAAACATTCAGTCTATAGCCAAAATAGAAGACTTGATTAACTATCCAACAATAGTGAAGTACACATTCTTCTCAAGTGCACACGGCACATTGTCCAAGACAGGCTATATGTTAGGCAATAAAGCAAGTCTCAATAAATTTAAAAGGATTGAAATAATGTAAAGTATGTTCTTGGACTATAATGGAATGAAATTAAAAGTCAACAGCAGAAGAAAGTTTGAGAAATACATAAGTTTTGAAATTTAACATATTCCTGGATAACCAATTAGTCAAAAAAAATCACAAGGATATTAGAAAATACTTTGAGACAAAAGTAAATGAAAATACAACATACCAAAATTTGTGGGATGCAGCAAAAGCAGTACTTAGAGGCAAATTTATAGTTTAAAAAAATATATATATTATTGATTTTTTACAGAGAGGAAGGGAGAAGGATAGAGAACTAGAAACATCGACAAGAGAGAAACATCGATCAGCCGCCTCCTGTACACTCCCCACTGGGCATGTGCCCACAACCAAGACACATGCCCCTGACTGGAATCAAACCCGGGACCCCTGAGTCCACAGGCCAATGCTCTGGCTACTGAGCCAAACCATTCAGAGCCAAATTTATAGTTTTAAATGCATTTTCTAAAAAATCTTAAATCAATAACCAATCAATCAAATTAATATGAGCAACTCCATATTGGGGAAACATGCCCTTGATCATCCTAGAGTAAATGATCCATATCTACATAAATGGCAGATGACTAAACTGATATATGAATAAAAATATCTTTCAAATGGTAGAATATAACAAGTTTAAAAATAAACTCATATAAGCACTATAATAGTATATAAGAAGCTAGGAGATTAAGTAATCACCCATAAGATCACCATTTTAGCATAATACTTCGATAGCTTCTCTCTAGTCTTTTCCTTTGGGTTTACATATGGGATGCAATAAAACAAAATTGCTGACAATATGATATTTGGGATCATTACCTTCTACCTTTGTAATATTCAGCTCTATGTCTCTATTTCCTCATTTCACTGAAAGCAAAAAACAGCATTTCCCTCATAGGGTACTGGTGAAAGACTAGGAAGATGTATTTTAAAAATTATATCCAGGCACAGCTCCTGGGATGGGGTAAATTTAGGTACTCAGTAAATGGGAATTGGTTCTCCTTTTACTTTTTTCTTACATAGCTTCATTCATAGCACTTAGATGGTTTCCTATCTTTTCCACTTTCCATTTGCTATAACAGCATCTTTTATGTTGCTTTGCAGCCTTCAGAATTAAGATGATTTATTTCTCTTAGGCTCTGACTTCTCATGATTTCATAACCACTTCCTTCTGCCAGAAGACAGAGGACATATTTCTTGTTTTTCATAGAACTACACTTAAAAAACCCCCACAAAAGTCTGACTTATCCTAATGTCTTCACTGTGGTTTGCTGGAAATTATTTTGTCCTCAATTTTGAAATATTCCCAGTTGTGACCCAATTACAGAAGCTCTATTCACTTTCTCCAAAGAAAATGTTTTTGTGCTGAGATTTTTTTACTCTCTAATGAAGTCAAAATTCTTTTGATTTATGGTGCTCCTTTTTTTTTCCCCTTCCACTCCCCACTTAGTTAGAATAAAGATGGGTTCTGTGGTGGTTCTGAACTGCATCAAGGTTTTTATTCATTTTCCTTCCTGGCAAGTTGTTGTTCTATGCCCTGGTTACAGCATGTGTGGGCATACAGTACTCTTGAGGGTGATGGCAGGGAGTCTTTAAGCTGATATTGGTAGTTGTTTTAAGAGTCTATCCACAGAAAAACACACAGAAGCTACCTGGATGGTTTGGGCAGGGGGTTGGAATTGGTGGGGGAGTCTCCAGGGAGTACACAGGAGACCAGAGAAGTACTTCTGCTCAAGCCAGCTTAGTAGAAGGCTTAGGTGACTCAGGGTCCAATTCTGTAGAACCTCGTACACTGGCACATAGATTCCCATGCGCTAAAGGACACCTATGGCTGGTACTTGCCCCGCTCCCAATGCAATGGAATTCATGACCCTATTTCAGTGGTTGGCGGGACACAGAGGAAGGCAATTTGATGTTTGAATAGTCACAACCAGGAGGAGGGATGGGATGCTACTGTCATCTAGTGGGGAGCACCAGGAGTGCTAGGAAATGACCCACAACAGCCCAGGATAGCCTCCCCCCAACAAGGAATTATCTAGTCTCAAATGTTAGTGGTACTGAGAGTAAGTAACCCTGATTTGCCTACTTGAAAAGCTGATGTCAGGACCAACTGGTAAACTTTCCACTCCAAGCAATCAGTGCATTGCATTTTACAGAAATGAAAACATTAATAAAAGAGAAAGTAATTAATTGTCCAATATCTATCATCTCTTCACAGTAACCAGAAACTTGGGAATAAAGCACTCTTAAATAGGATGCTTCTGTCAATTGGAACCTTGGTTCTCACACCTAACTGGTTCCAGGAGGCTGTTTGAGAAGCGGTTTGCTTGAAAACAGAATCATGTTTTCCCATTAGAAATAATGTAAGTTGAATTCATTAGGCACCCAAGTAATTCCCTGTTTTAACCTTTCTTATATACATTACATGTCTAATGCACTGTTTCATCTGTAAACAGACATTCCTTTTTGTGTATTTATTGAACCACCTAGCCTTAAACGGATCACATTCAGCACTGGTACAGGGATGGGCTTTAAGTGTGCAACATTCTTGCTTTTTCACATAGTATTGCCTCTGAAATGCTGTCACTGGCTAACTGCGTTTCATTTCTCCAAATCAACAACAGTTCTTCTACCTCTCCAATTGCTCGTGATCATGTGATCATCATTTCTTCCACACATTAACAACATATCTTCCCACATTAACAGCACTCTTGATGGCCTGTTTTTGTTTTTAAATTGTGCTAATTGTCCATTTCGCCAGCAACAAAAGCAAAAATAAAAGCACATAAACATTCACAGCACAATTTCCTTAGATGTTAACAAGGCGAGGTTTGGTGGTAAACTGCCTGATCTTGGTGCATTTTTCTCCTTTGTTTGTGGCCTGGGTGATGCTTTTCGTCATGCTGATGGATCAGCATGAAAGGGTTGCAAGGTTGACTATAGAGCAGGGGTGGGCAAATTTTTTGACTCGAGGGCCACAATGGGTTCTTAAACTGGACCTAAGGGCAGGAAAAAAACCAACTTGACCATGCTGGCACCCTCATCTTGGGCTGCTGGTGAAGGAGCAGAGGGGAGAGCAAGAGAACCCTCCACTCTTTCGGCTCCACGGGCCGGATAGAACAGCCGATGGGCCGGATCCGGCCCGCGGGCCGTAGTTTGCCCACGGCTGGTATAGAGACATTTTTTCCTTGAACAACTTGGTTGAGAACCAATTGTTTAATTTGGGATATGTTTGAGAACCAAGGTTTAACCATATATTTATGGTATAGTACATATGGAATACTCCTGGGTTATAGTATGAGGCCTTAAACTCAGTTATTTTTTTGTAGGTTACTTTTTCCACTTCAAATGTTTCAGAAAACAGACTATCTCAGAAACTCATCAAGTCTTTTAAAATACTAATATTAAGCATTAGTAATCACCAGCATCAACGACATCATATTTATTGTCATCATTATTATTAGCATTACCATTAATATATGCTCATTATATGCCTGACATCTCGTGTTGTGCTTTCACATACATTATTTCATTTGCTCCTCATGCTGAATGCATGGGGTATATACTATGAGGTCCATTCCATTTATGGGGGAAAGAAGTACTGAGAGTTTATGTCACTTGACCAAGATCACCCAGCTTGTAAGTCACAGAGGTGAGATGCAAACCATCATCTGTCATACCCCACAGCCAGTTCTTTCAATCACCATCACCTATCGCATTCTTAAAAAATGTTCTTTTAGTTGTAGTCTTCCAGGCTTTGCAAATAATTCACTGTTAGGTCGAAGTAAAATAAGCAAAGGCTAAAGAGACTGCAAAAATGATCACTTTCACAACTCTGACATGTTGGTTTATTTGTTTGTTCATTCATTCGTTCATTCATTCATTCATTCATGTATACATGTACAGATACATCAATTCATTCAATGAACATTTAAGCGTAAAGCATGCACTAGGTGCTGAAGAAAGCAATTTTGGTAATGCACATATGAATCAGACATAGTGTCTACAAGGGTACATTTAAATGGTCAGCACATAGCATGGAAGCTCTTTATAAGGTTCTTGAGAAAAAGGAAGGGTTATTGTCCGTGAAGGTCAGAGAAATCACGAGAGAGAGACCAGAGAAAGGCAAAGGAAGAAAAGGAAAGAAAAGAAAGGGGGGGGGGTTGAAGAGTGGAGCAGACAGAGCAGCAGTGATTGTGGCAGTGCTGGGTGACAGGGACCTGGCCCAGTCCTGACAACACTGCAACAGAGGCCTCTGTAGAGTCTGTCTTTGCTCTCAGGATGAGCATGTTGAGTGAGGGCTTTAGCAGGTGGCTCTTTGTCATCCTGAGACAGCCGTCCCCTACCCACGAGGCCCTTTCTCTCCTTCCTGCTCATGCTGTGTGCAGCCCACGCAGCAAAACAGAGAAGTGAGTTCCAGGCTGTCTAATCAGGCTTCGCAGCACTGTGACAGCGCTATTTTTTGAACTCCGTCCACACGTTGTGGCATTTGAGAAGGAGAAGGAATCAGGAGGAGCAAATCGAGACTTACACATTTCAATTGTACTCCCTTGCCGCAGCTCCCTGCCTGTGAACTAATCATCCTACAACCTTTGGTTTAAGGCTTTATGCAGATGGTGGTGGCTGCTTTATTCCCAGGCAGGGTTGGTCAATTGGCTTCTCACCGAGGGAAATTTCTATTAAGCGATCGACAGATTGGAGTCGCTTTTATCCACGCAGGTGGCATAAAGGCTGTTCAGAACCATGCATCTTGAATGTAGGGAAAAAAAAGAGACAGCAGAAAGCAAGCTGTCCTACTGGCCAAATGTCATTGGATGACTTCTGTAGCAAGGACAGTGGCACTTCCTTCCAGCCCAGGGGGCCTCCCCTGATATGTAGCAGGCACAGCCAAATCCTTAACAAGTAATACACATTTTACTGACTAGCTCTTGCCTGATCTCCAGTTTTGGATACAAATGATAGCAATCATGGCTGCCCTTTACTTCTAGAGGCAACAATTAATTCCTGAAAACTTACCAAATGGATTTATTAAATTCTGAGCGTCCAAACATACATTTATTCAGCCTCAATTAATTTTCATTTCCTAATCATTTTGTATGTCAGCTGCTTGGAATTTACCTTGGCTGAATTAACCTTTTTCTTCATAAGGCAAGTTCACAGCATGAGCTCGATTTGAATGGGAAGGATTAAAGTACTGGCATGAATTCACTCATTTAGTAAGTGAACATCTGTGCACCCACTGCATGCTAAGCCCTACAGCAGTAGAGGTAGGTGATACAAGGCAACTCCCTTCAAGAACCTCACAGTCTAGCTGAGTGAGGATGTGAGAGAGGACATTAGCATATAATGGCTGCAGCAGGAATGAAGAAGAAATAAGATACAACCTTTGAATACAGGCGATGAAGAGTCTATATAGGATGCTAGAAAATAGACCTTCTACTGAAGAGCATACACGTTAGAGGTGATTTGGGCATAGGTTCTGGCTTTGCCATTCCCTTGGTCTGTAATATGGCATAATTGATCTGTTTCTTTTTCTGAAAAAAACAAATGATCCAAGTACTCACCTTATGCCCCTACCCTAAGGGACATTTAGTAAAGTTTTGAGACATTTGGTTGTCACACCTTAGAGTGGGTACTATTGGTATCTAGTGGGTAGAGGCCAGGGATGCCACTAAACAGGCCACAATGCACAGGACAGCACCCACAAGAAGTGCAGACAGTGCTGGAGTTGAGAAACACCAAATTACATAGTGTGTATAAAGTGTTTTACACGGTGGTAGCTATTATTGTTACTAATGATAGTATGCAACCATCGGAAGGAACTTAATTTATGACAAGGGCAGTGGATGTGCTGGATAGAGTGGGACACACCTGTGCTCTGCTTCCAGCTATGTCTCTGACATTGGATGAGTTCCTGATTATGCTGAACCACATCTATATATATAAAAGCCCAGTGACCGAATGGCGGAACGAACAGAATGACCAGAATGACTAGTCATTATGATGCTCACTGACCACCAGGGGGCAGACGCTCAATACAGGAGCTGTTGCCTGGTGGTCAGTGTGCTCCCACAGTGGGAGTACTGCTCAGTTACCGGGATGAGCAGCTCTTCCACAGTGGGAGCAGCCACTCAGTGGGCGGGTCCACAGCTGCTCGGCTGAATACTGACCAGGATGAGCAGCTACTCCTGCAGCTGGCCGATCCCAGCAGGCCATGCCCCCAACCAGTGCATGAATCCGTACACCAGGCCTCTCGTTTATAAATAAGAATGATAATACTAATCTTGATAGGGGACCATAAAGAGAGTGAATTGACTCGGATGGGTCACCTGGCATGTTCATCCCTTTTGTTGTCTCCACAACTTGCTGATGCCCTTTGCCCCCTTTCTTCCTGGGGTGGGAGTTGGTTGGTTGTTTTTTGAAGGAAATACTCTCTAAAGAGTAGCTCTGCATATTTCCCGAGGGAATATGAAAAAGCTTACTGAAAATGAAAACCCATTAGCTGTGACTAATATGAGCTCACTGAAGTATTTGTAAGCATCCAGGGGGATCTTTTTCTCTGCCACCACCTACCACGAATCCTTTGAGCTTAAGCCAGTTTGTGAGATGATTTCTAACCTACAAGTATCCTCTTTGTCCTGGAGGAGGCACTGCAGTCCCATTTTTCAAAACCTGCAGCAGACACTATTTCCAAAGAAAATCAGTTTAAGAAATATTTGGAGAATCAATCTGCTATTCTCTTCCTGTCAAGGAAAAGTGAAACAAGGCATTTCAGACACCATTTTACTGAGCCTTTTGAATGGGCTCAATGGCTGAAAAGAGGCATCTCGTCTTTTTAGCAATTGCTCGTACACAGACCATATACTATTTTAGAGTCTGGTTCAGAAACTAAACTAAAACGAAAAGATTCATGTTGATCAAAACACCCAGAAGTGCCCTAGAGGTCTTCTCTATGACATCCTGTCTTGGCTTATGCCACATTCACACCCAATTTTCACCTATTATCATTCTCCATAAGTGTTTTCTCCCTAACTCCTGATGTTACTTAATTTGATATGTAATGTCTATTTATAATAAGAGTGAAATAGGTAGGTAAAAATAAATAATAGGTAGGTCAGTAATGAATAGGGGTGCCAAAGAAGATGGAGGCATGGAGACTTTGTGAAATGGCCACTTAAGAGAGCATCATGAGCCAGGCAATGAGGAAATAGAAGCTTGTTCGGAGTTTTATGGCAAAAACAAAATCACATCTTCTTTTTTTTAAAAATATATTTTACTGATATTTTACAGAGAGGAAGGGAGAGAGATAAAGAGCTAGAAACGTCGATAAGAGAGAAACATCGACCAGCTGCCTCCTGCACACCCCCCACAGGGGATGTCACGCAACCAATGTACATGCCCTTGACTGGAATCGAACCTGGGACCCCTCAGTCCACAGACGGACGCTCTACCACTGAGCCAAACTGGTTTCAGTGAAATCGCATCTTCTAATTAGAGGCTAAAGTAGCAATAATATTAACTAGCCCTCACAGTGGATTTTTAAGAATTCCAAAGTACTTTTGTGCTCACTCTCTTTTTTGAGGCTCACAACAGTTGTCCAAGAAAGGTAGGGCAAGAATTGAATTTGCAGTTCATTTTTTTGGTTCTTTTTTAAAAAAATAAATCTTTATTGTTCAGATTATTACAGTTGTTCCTCTTCCCCCCACCATAGATCCCCTTCACCCGGTTCCCATCCCCACCCTCCCCTCCCCCTCCCCCTCCCTTACCTTCCCCACTGTCCTCATCCATAGGTGTATGATTTTTGTCCAGTCTCTTCCCACACCCTCTTCCCCCTGAGAATTGCCAGTCTACTCCCTTTCTATGCCCCCGACTCTATTATATTCACCAGTTTATTGTTTTGTCAGATTTTTTATTCACTTGATTTTTAGATTCACTTGATAGATATGTATTTTTTGTCACTTTGTTGTGCATAATTGTTATCTTTATCTTTTCCTTCTTCTTCCTCTTCTTAAAGAATACCTTTCAGCATTTCATGTAATCTTGGTTTGGGGGTGAAGAACTCCTTTAGCTTCTTCTTATCTGTGAAGCTCTTTATCTGACCTATTCTGAATGATAGCTTTGCTGTGTTAAGTAATCTTGGTTGTAGGTTCTTGCTATTCATCACTTTAAATATTTCTTGCAACTCCCTTCTGGCCTGAATAGTTCCTGTTGAGAAATCAGATGAGAGTCCTATGGGTACTCCCTTGTAGGTAACTGTTTTTATCTTGCTGCTTTTATTTATTTATTTATTTTAATATATTTTATTGATTTTTTACAGAGAGGAAGGGAGAGGGACAGAGAGCCAGAAACATCGATGAGAGAGAAACATCGACCAGCTGCCTTCTGCACGACCCCTACTGGGGATGTGCCCGCAACCAAGGTACATGCCCTTGACCAGAATCGAACCTGGGACCCTTCAGTCCGCAGGCCAATGCTCTATCCACTGAGCCAAACCGGTTTCAGCTGCTTTTATTAATTTTTTTTAAAAGGTACACATTTTAAAATATATTTTATTGATTTTTTACAGAGAGGGAGGAAAAAGGAGAGAGTTAGAAACATTGATAAGAGAGAAACATCAATCAGCTGCCTCCTGCACACCCCCTACTGAGGATGTGCCCACAACCAAGGTACATGTCCTTGAGCAGAATCAAACCTGGAACCCTTGAGTCCATAGGCTGATGCTCTATTAAAACTGGTTAGGGTTCTCTTGCTGCTTTTTAATATTCTCTCTTTGTCTTTTGCCCTTGGCATTTTAATTATGATGTGTCTTGGTATGGTCCTCTTTGGATTCCTTTTGTTTGGGGTTCTCTGCACTTCCTGGACTTGTAAGTCTATTTCTTTCACCAGGTAGGGGAAGTTTTCTGTCATTATTTCTTCAAATAGGTTTTTAATATCTTGCTCTCTCTCTACTTCTGGCATCCCTATAATTCAGATGTTGGTACACTTAAAGTTGTCCCAGAGGCTCTTTGCACCATCTTCATATTTTTGGATTCATTTTTCTTTTTGCTTTTCTGGTTGGTTGTTTTTGATTCTTTGTATTTCAAATCTTTGACTTTTTTCTTTTTTTTTTGGTAAATATATTTTATTAATTTTTTACAGAGAGGAAGGGAGAGGGATAGAGAGTTAGAAACATCGATGAGAGAGAAACATCGACCAGCTGCCTCCTGCACACTTCCCACCGGAGATGTGCCTGCAACAAAGGTATATGCCCTTGACCGGAATCGAACCTGGGATTTTTCAGTCCGCAGGTTGACGCTCTGTCCACTGAGCCAAACCGGTCAGAGCTTGATTTGATTCTTGCAATCCTCTAGTCAGCTGTTAGATTTCTCTATAATATTTTTTTCAGTCAGTGTATGCTTAATTTCTAGTTGGTCCTTTTTCATAGCCTTAAGGGTCTCACTAAATTTATTGGCCTTTTCTAGAAAATTCTTGAAAAACCTTATAACCATGGTTTTGAACTCTATATCCTGTCGTTTGCTTTCCTCCATTTCTCTCATTTGTGACCTGTTTCTTTGTCTCTGCATTTTGATTGCTTCCCTGAGTTGACAGAGTGTCTTTGTGTGCTAGGTGTCCTATAGGGCCCAGTGGCTCAGCCTCCCTAGTTACCTGAGGTGGACACTCTTGGTGCATTCCTTTGTGTGCTGTGTGCACAGTCTTGTTGTAGTTAAGCCTTGATTGTTGTTGGTGTCACTGGGAGGAATTGACTTCCAGGCCAAGTGGCTGTGAGGATCAGCTGTGTCTACACTGGGAGAACTTCTGTGCTGGAGATACCCTTAGGAGACAAGACTTGCAAAAGTCTCAGGGAAGAGCAGACAGCATTGGTTTCCTATAAGCCCTACCCTAACAGGCCCCTGTGTTTCAGTGTCCCATGATAACTGTTGAAGCACCTCTGAGAGAAAGCCGCCCTCAAGTTCCTCCCTCTGGCAGACAGTCCAGTTTCTCCATGAATGAGTCTGGGTCCCCAGAGTCTTGCCTGGAACTGGAGTTCAGCGCAGTCAGGAGCTTTTGTCTCCCTCCCGCTTGAGAAAGCCAGCCGAGAACTCAGTTGCCATGCCTCTCCATGTGCGTGTCTCAGTACCTCTGCCTTCTCCAGCTCCTCTGAGTCTCGGTGTGCTTTTCTCTTTCCTTCTAATTATAGAAATTTCACTCAGCCAGCCTTACTGTGGTTCTGGTGATGTCCGTTTGTCCTTTAGTTGTAGTTTTGAAATTGGGGGTCACCACAACATGAGGAACTGTATTAAAGGGTCTTGGCATTAGGAAGGTTGAGAATCACTGGTCAAGAGGGTTTCCTGAAATTTATAATGCTGGGTCCCACCTCCAGAATCAGAATTTCTGATTCAGTAGGTCTGGGGTGTGCCTGAGAATTTGCATTTCCAATAAGTTCCCAAGTGTTTGCTGCTGCTGTTTTGGGGGTCACACTTAGAGACCCACTGACTTAGAGCCATCAATCTAGGGTTGGCAAACCAGGGCCCACAGACCAAATGCAGCCCACCATCTGGTTTTCTTTTTAGTTAAACTTTTTGTTTTGAGGTAACCCTAGATTCACATAAATAGTTGTAATAAATAACACAGAGAGATCCATGGATACAATGATTGGGAAGAAAGAATAGGAATCTCTATGAAAATATTTCTAAGGAAAAACTTGCCAAGTTTCAAATATATGCAGAGACCAAAAAGCCAGGATTGATAATCTTCATTCAAGTATACTGTTATGGATATCCAGATAGTGGAAGCAAAACACAAAAGGGGTTCTAAATTTCAACCGTGTCCCATACAAGACAGGACCAGGATCCCAAGTACTTGGCTGATTGATAGGCAGTTGCATAGCTCTTCTCACAAAGTAATTATGACATAAAAAGTGAAGCCAGTTTCTGAATAACTGAGTTATTCAGCCCTGGGCTTTGGGTTAGAAGGACCTATTCTAGTTAACTTTGTCCTAGAGTCAGGCAGCAGCAAGTTTCTGGATATAGTTAGACCCATGGTCCTCACCACTAACTGCACACTAGGTCACCTGGACTTGCTTGAACTTACTTTTGACCAATTAATTCTTTGAGGGAGGGGTATATTTCATGAGACCCCCCCAGGTGAGTCTAAGGACTTGGGTCAGAAGGACTGAGTTAGAGGATGTTTCGCAGAACCTCCCTGGACAAACAAGAATGAAATCTTTCTTGCTTGGAAAAGTATTTCTTGGGTTGAATGTCAAAGTTGTTGGGATGAAAGTTTCTAAATGAGGAAAAGAGCCTAGCATTCTTAGGGAATTCATGCAGCATAGATGTACACTTATTCAGAGGATGAGCTAGTGGTGAGCCACAGCCTCTGTTTGGGGTAGAACATGGGGAAGAGATGCTAAGTTATTCAGACTGCCACATGAGTCAAGAACAATAGTCATATTGGGCTGAGAAGAAGCTGAGTACATTCTGGTCCCCACTAGTGAGTATGCTGTGCCTTGTCATTGTGATATGTGTCTAGCCACCAATACGTAGAGTCATATTCTCATGGATCAGAGAGGACCATCAATGTCCATTTAGTCCAACCAAGACACCACAGTCTGGTATGTCCTTTATATACCCCCTGCTTTGTAGATATGACCCCTACTCTGGAGAGTCACTTGGGTTTAATCATGAACTAAGCAACTTTTAACCCTTATCCCAATCATTTCTTTTTTAATTGATATTTTAGAGAGAGAAAGGGAGAGAGATAGAGAGCTAGAAACGTCGATGAGAGAGAAACATTGACCAGCTGCCTCTTGCACACCCCCTACCGGGGAATGTGCCCGCAACCAAGGTACATGCCCTTGACAGGAATCGAACCAGGGACCTTTCAGTCCGCAGACCGACGCTCTATCCACTGAGCCAAACCGATTTCGGCCCAATCATATTTCTAGAAGCTGCCAGGGATGTTGTTCCCTCCAAATAATCCCAGTTGTACTCTTTGAAGTGACTCATTAAGTAGAGAGTCCAAGGAAGTCTCCATTCCATTGGAGTTTCTTTTAACAAGTTCAGTCTCTGGTTGTAAACATAATTAAGTGGATTATGTTTTCAGTGTGATGTGCTAGGGCAGTGGTTGGCAAACTCATTAGTCAACTGAGCCAAATATCAAAAGTACAATGATTGAAATTTCTTTTGAGAGCCAAATTTTTAATACTTGAAGTTCTTCCAATGCCACTTTTTCAAAATAGACTCTCCCTGGCCGTGGTATTTTTGTGGAGGAGCCACACTTAAGGGGCCAAAGAGCCGCATGTGGCTCACAGGCTGCAATTTGCCACCACAGTGCTAGGGAATAACTGATAGGTCATCTAGCTATGTTGGCATGTTCCCACAAAGCTGAATCCATGAGTTCTCAGGATGCCAGCTTTCTAGAGTCTGCACACTTACTATTTCAGAAATACCCAAATCAACGTGGTCTTACCCTGAAGCTAAGATCTAGTTTTGGAGGAAGTGCCAATTTTTTTATGATTCTTACCAATAGTATCTATTCATTAACATAATATAAGATTGGACTTGGCCTAAGCCAACTGTATTAGTTATATATTGCTGTGTAACAAATTACCCCAAACATAGCAGCTTAGAACAAAATAAAAGTTATCTTAGCGTTTTTGTGGATCAGGAATTCAGAAGTGTCTGAGCTGGGTGGTTCTGGCCTACAGTCCCTCATAAAGTTGCAGCCAAGAAGGTGGCTAGGACTGCAGCCATCTAAAGTCTTAACTAAAACTGGAAGGTCTGCTTTCAAGATGGTGCACTCATAATGCTGGCTAGTTGGCAATGACTGTAGTAAGGAGGACTTTGTGGCTTCCCAGGTGAACTTTGCCATCAGGATGTTTGGGAGGCCTCAACATGGCAGCTGGCTTACCCCAGAGCCGGTGATTTAAGAGACAGCAAGGCAGAAGTCTCAATGGCTTTTATAACCTAGCTTTGGAAGTCACTGTCCACCCGTTTCTGTGATATGCTATTGTTTACACAAGTTGGCCCTACTCAGTGTTGAAGGGAACTACACAGGGTATAAATACTAGGAGGCAAGACTCAGTGGGGGCCGTGAGAGGATGCTTACAACTGCAGCCTACCCCTCTTTTTAAAAAATTGTTGAGTACACTGAGGTTCAGAGAAGTGAGGTTTGCCCAGTCAGAATGTTAACATTTCAGTTTTTGCTTTTCTTTCAACCCCAATAATATTTTTTAACGGTCATTTTGTTTTTGTTTTTTAAATATATTTTTATTGACTTTAGGGAGGAAAGGAGAGAGAGATAGAAACATTAATGATGAGAGGGAATCATTGATCGGCTGCCTCCTGCATGCCCTCTACTGGGGTTCGAGCCCGCAACCCAGCATGTGCCCTTGACCAGAATCAAACCTGGGACCCTTCCTTCAGTCCGAAGGCCGATGCACTATCCACTGAGCAAAACTGGCTAGGACTCAACCCCACTAATAACCATCCACAGCTTCTTGTATTTATTTAAAGCACCAAATGTTATTTATCTTTGAGGAGATTAGATAGATTATTTCCAAATGTAAAGCCAATTTCCCTCGTGTTTTTAACACAGGGAGCCTTCATAAACCAGACAACCTATAAGCAAAGTGTATACTCCAAACACTTGGGAAATGTTTTTCTTCACTTCCTTGCATCATTAGGGATGAAATGCTCCAGATGGAGAAAAAAAAGAAAGCAGAACATCTTAGGGAAGGCAAATTCAGTGTTTGAAGGATCAATTTTAGCCTTTGCACACTGTTTCCTCTCCTTGGCTTATTCTGAGGGTGAAAGCAAGAACCATAAGAACAAAGAAAACAAGAAATATGAAAAAGCAGAGAATATCATGAAAAGTCAAACAAATGCAAGAGCCATGCTCCTCAGGACTTGCTGTTTCATTAATCCCAAATGAAAGACAGCGAGTCGGCCACATGCACTCCCCATGAGAAGCCCAGAGTTGTTTTTTTCCCTTTTCTTTTTTTCCGAAAACACAGAAAGATAGATGCGCAGACACCCACGCACAGATTTTGAAGCACAAAACTCAAAACTGTGATAAATATCATCAGTTCTTTTCTTTTCAGGATCCTCTCTGAAACAGCCATCTTCTAAGAAAGGCAACAACCAGAAAGAAACTTCTTGTATCTTCTCCTTCTCTATTAAATCGGCTAAAAAAACAACCATGCCTGTCATCTCTCATCAATGTAACCAGTCAGGAGACGTGATGATTCTCTCCCTGCCTGACCTATTTTGTCTAATGGGGCCCACTCCTTTGCCCTCTGACAAGCTACCTTCTCTCCCGAGTTCCATTTATAGCAGGGCTTTGTTCATGGTTAAATCCTTAGGAACGGATCCATCTCTCTCCCATGGTTTACTTCCCCTGTTCAATAAATGACGCAATGCGATCAGACTGCCCACCTCTGCTTTATTTAAACTCGTATTCTTCCTAGCCCACAAAATACTGCAAATTGACAGGTGAGAACAGTATGAGCCCCCATTGCCCACCCAGAAGTCTGTGGTCACTTGCCATTTGCCTTGTATTTAGTTCTCCAAGTAATGCCTATATGACCTGTGGGAATTTTCCCAAGTGCCTCCTAGCACTTTGAGAGCTGGAGCTAAAAAGCTTCATTGAGGAGCCCTGGGCCTTTGCTAATTGTGAAGGGCCTCCTTTCTGAATCCTCAGGCAAGAGCCCTTGGTCAAGAGCTATGAGTTTCCGATGTGTGACCCTCTCTTCATCTGGAGAGAAGGTTTACAAACTCCATTTATCCACTGTTCTTGTTTCTGTCACACAGGTGACCTCCCTGAACAACTGGAGCATTAATGGCCCAAAGCTGTCAAAATGACCTGTGCACTTCACTACTCAAAACCTCTTCTCTCTTGTTTTTCTTTTAGTTGCCAGAGCCTTGCAGTCAACCTATCTTTCAAAAAAAAAAAAAAAAAAAAGAGAAAAAAAGAAAAAGAAAAACACACAAAAGTGATAATGTCACTGGCCTGCTGAGCATCCTTCAGTGGCTCCCCATTACCCTTAGGGACTGCACTGACTGACTCAGACTCACCAGTTTGCCCCATCTGACATTTCTGCCCATGAGGGCATTCCTTGCTCCAACCCCAATGAACTTCTCCCAGTTCCTGGAGGTGCCACGTTGACTCTAGGCTTTTACACACGCTCAGAATATTCTTTTCCAATCTCTCCTCCTCTACCCACTAGCTGGCTAACTCCTACCCATCATTCAGGGCTCAGTTTTAACACTATTTCTGAAAAGCCTTTCCAGAAAGCTCCTTAAAGTGGATAAAGCATTCACAGATTCCTACGTCTGACCCATCACAGCAGAGCCCATCACCACGAAGTAGTAGGTTGCCATCACGTATTTTATTGTCTGCCTTATCAGCCGTAGGCAAACTACGGCCCGCGATCCGGATCCGGCCTGTTCGGCTGTTCTATCCGGCCCGCGGAGCTGAAAAGACCAGAGGGTTCTCTTGCTCTCCCCTCCGCTCCTTCACCAGCAGCCCAAGATGAGAGTGCCAGCATGGTCAGGTTGCTTTTGTTCCGGCCCTCCGGTCCAGTGTAAGAACCCATTGTGGCCCTCGAGTCAAAAAGTTTGCCCACCCCTGTTCTGGATGTTCAGTCTCCTGAAGGGCGGTAACTTGTCCACTGGTATATCTACAGAAGCTAAAACATTTTCTGGCATATAATGCAACTAAAATAATACCAGGCATCTGGTTCCACCGTTAAGGCAATTTAAGCACAGAGCCTCCTCTAAAAGAAGCAGACTCCTGCATAAAGACAGAGAACAGACTGACAGCTCTCAGGGAGGAGGAGAATGGGGGCTGAGTGAGATGGGTGAAGGGATTAAGGAAAGAAAAGAAGAAAAACTCTGCCTTAACCGGTTTGGCTCAGTGGATAGAGCTTCAGCCTGCAGCATGAAAGGTCCCAGGTTTAATTCCGGTCAAGGGTATGTACCTGGGTTGCGTGCACATCCCTAGTGGGATGTGTGCAGGAGGCAGCTGATTGATGTTTCTCTCTCATTGATGTTTCTAGCTCTCTATCCCTCTTCCTTCCTCTCTGTAAAAAAATCAATCAAATATATTAAAAAAAAAAAGAAAAGCCATAGAAACAGAAAACAGTATGGTGACTGCCAGAGGGAAGGGGGGTGAGAGGAGGTAGAAGTCAGTATAGGAGGAATAAATGGTGATGGAAGTAAACCTGACTTTGGGTGATAAATATAATCATACAACATACAGTTGATGTATTATAGAATTATACACCTGAAACCTATGTAATTTTATTAATCAATGATATCCCAATAAATTCAATTAAAAAATAAAACTTTCTAATCTTAGAAGAAACAAATTGACAGCCAAAAATGGCCTCAAAAAAGAATGCAAATCTTCATCTAAGAGACATTTACATTGTAAAGCACATAGTTAAACTACCTAAAAATTACCTTGATTCATTGTCAGCCCAAAGATTCCTTCATCCTAAAGACTTCTTAGCCCAAATTTCTCTTCATTCTTTTCCCCCATATCCAGTTATCCAGTGATTGTCCCAGTCCTTTTTTTTTCTGTAATTTTTACTCTATTCACACCAAGGGTATTTTTTATTGATTTTTTAGAGAGAGAGGAGGGAAGAAAGAAGAAACATTGATCGTTTGTCTCCTGTACATATACCAACTAGGGATTGAATCTGAAACCTGGGTATGCGCCCTGACTGGGAATGGAACCCACAACCCTTCAGTGCATGGGTCAACACTCCAACCAATTGAGTCACACCAAGCAGGGCTTATTCATTCCTTGTAATTCTCCTCTGCACCCATTTAGAGCTCTGCCAATCACCAGCTTGATGTCAGGATGACAATGACTGAATCTTGCTTGGAAGACAGAGGGGGGTGAAGGAATATACTGACTTATAAGCTTTGTGTGGGTCTTTATCTCCAAATAAATAGTAATAATAAGTGCACATTTATTGAGTATATGCTATGTGGGAGGCATCTTGCTAAATGCTTTAATATGTTATCCTCACAATAATCCTGTGAGCTTGATACTATAATTTCCCTATACTTCGGAAGAACAGTTCCCCAGGTGACACAGCTAAGAAGCAGGAGAGCTGGGATCTGAAGGCAGGATCTGCACCAAAATGTCTCCACAGCAGGCACTCAGTCAACTTTTGTTGAATGTATACACAGGATCCGCCCAGGAAGCAGCTTGGAGACCGGCAAGGCAAGGGACATTATAGCAATGTCTCTGATGAATTGGTTGTTGCAAGCACATGCCAAAGCTTTATTGCAAAGTTGCTTCAAGAGTCTTCCGAAAGCCAGCTCAAAAACTTAGAATAGGAAGAAAATGCGGTTAGATAATATTGTTAGGCCAGGTACAAGTGGTCATTCACCAATGTGACAAGGCTTCTTTAGTGAGGCAAGCAAATCTAATTTCCCAGAGGGGCTCTGCATCTCATCCTTCATCAGAAAATCCCTCATATGTTTTATCAGAAATGCTTCCCAGAGGGGGCCACTCATCACCCCAGGGCACAAAGCTGTCACAGCTTTGGTTTGGGATAATTTTCTTTCTCAGGAGCATTTCTCAACCTCAGGACCATAGCCATTTGGGCCGGATAACTCTTTGGGGTGGGGTGATCCTGGAGACCACTGTAGGATGCTTAGAGCAACACTGCCCCCTATGCACAAGATGCTAGTGGCACCACCTCCTCCTGGTGATAGTAACCAAAACCATCTCCACGTATTGCCAAATGTCCAGCAGGGGGAAGATATGGCCTACTGCCCTCCATTGAAAAAAACTGCTTTAGACCCTTGATCCTCAGTGTGGTCCATAGACAAACAACAGCATCCTTTTGGGGGTTTTCTAGAAATGCACACCCCAGGTTCACCCCAGACCTCCTGAATCAGAATCTGCAATTTAACAAGACATTGGACAAGCGCTTGCTTCTAGGTTCTCCACTGTGGCCGTACGTCAAAGGCTTAGGGAGTTTAAAAAAATACTGATTCCAGCTCCAGAGATTCTCATGTCATTGGCATGGGGCATCCTTTGCTTTGGGAGTTTTAAAAACTCCTTAGGTGATTCTAACGTGCAGCCAATGTGAGCTCCTGTTCTGTGTGGTTAAAAAACAAAAACAAAAACAAAAAAACCTCACAACAGTGGGAGTGATTTATAATAGTCTATAAAAAAGACCCCACACTTCCAAAGTGGCTAACCAACTTTTAAAATAATTGTGGGGATGAGTTAGGGGAAAATGAAGTCATTGATAAAGCTTCCCCAGATAGCATTTCCAAGAAGTCAGGGCTATCAAAATCATCCCACAAAAACTTGCCGATTAAAAAAAAAATCTGTACTTGAAAAAAATTAAATAGAACACTCGATCAAGAAAATTGTTTTGCATGAAATGTATAATTATGTAAAGAGCCCATGCAAATTGGGAAGCAAAATGCTAACACCTTAATATATAAACAGAAAACGGAAATGAGCTCACAATTCTCAAAAGTGGATGTGTAATTAGTAGAGATGCATGAGAAAATGTACAGCCGCACTAGTAATCAAAGGGATGCTCAAAAAACAGTTATCAACTTTCCTCTAATAAAATTCACAGAGATGAGTGGGAAAATGATAATGAAATAGACACTTGTTCATTCTTTCAATGGATGCTGAGTGTCCACTGTATAGCAGGCACTATACTGGCATGGATGATGAGGATATGGGTCTTTGTAAATGGAGAGAGGCCCAAACCAGTTTGGCCTAGGTCAGAGGTTGGCAAACTCATTAGTCAACAGAGCCAAATATCAACAGTACAACGATTGAAATTTCTCTTGAGAGCCAAATTTTTTAAACTTAAACTTCTTCTAACGCCACTTCTTCAAAATTGTGGTATTTTGTGGAAGAGCCACACTCAAGAGACCAAAGAGCTGCATGTGGCTTGTGAGCCTCAGTTTGCCAACCAATGTAGGGGAAAGAGTTTCAGACAGGCTTTTAATACTGGACCAGCCATTAACTAGCTGTGTGACCTTGGATAAGTGACTCAATCCTCTGAATTTTAATTTCCAAATTTCTAAAATGAGAAATACTGAAACTCTAGTTCCATTTACTTTTGAAAGTAGTTTTACTATTTTAGAAGATTATGAAATGTTATAGTTATATCTTTGCCTGACGGTACATCAAAGGCCAGGTTTTTATTGGGTCCTCATTACCACCATCTATATATATATAAAAGGCTAATATCCTGTGTCCCTCTTACCCTCCAACTGGTCGCTATGACCCACAATGACCACTAGGGGGTAGATGCTCAATGCAGGAGCTGCCACGCTGCAGTGACTTGGCAGTGGAGGTTCTCAGGTGATGCACCCTGAAACAAGAGAGGAGGGAGCCCAATCCCTTACCAGGCCTGATTCCACCTTTGGCTGTGGGTTATGTTGTAGCTGGGGCATTGTCAGCCCCGAATCTGGTTACTGAACATTTACATTTGTATTCCAAACCCTGTACGACAGCAACTTTGCCGAGTGCCCTCTCACACTCTGGGATCCCTCGGGGGATGTTGGAGAGCCAATTTCAGCTGATCCCTGCAGGCCAGGCTGAGGGACCCCACCTGTCGAAGGGACCCCACAGACACCCTTTGAGCCATGGCACCACCACAGGTGTGGCCAGCTGGGGAGAAAGAACGGAAGGTTGGCTCCAGGCATGTCCAGCCCTCTCACCAAGTCCTGTCCTGCTGGCCACCTTCTAATTAATTTACTTTCAATGTGCACAAATCTGTGCACTGGGTCACTAGTTATTACTATAAAAACACACAACTGAGCAAGTCTATCTGTTGTAAGGTGATCGCCATGACAATGTGCTTTCCTGGATGTCTTCCTGGAAAGAGGCAGGGAGGCCTACATTAGTTGCATAGGTTCTGTTAGCTTCATTTTAAGGAATTGGTTTTCTATTTGGATGTTCCAGAACCCCTGGCTGCTACAGACTGTTTCTAGACAGTTCTAAGAGGATGCTGAGTATTTCTCATGTAAGCACCATTGTCTTTAGACCTCAATACCTCCGGCCTGACAAACAAAGAAGGATTTCACTACCTTCAGAAACTCTGAGAACCTCGGTTAACATAGCACTCACCTTGACTTATTTATTACTTTGGGGTCCCCTGGGCATTATTGAACTGTGTTTCACTAGTGAAATCTTGGGTCAGTGTTTCCCAAGTGAAGTCAATGGCCCTTTTCTAAACAGGAAGATGTGCTCTGAAGGATGGTGAGAAATTGACCATAAAACCAGGATCCGCCAGTGGTGTTGAGTATGCCCCCTTTTCCACCAAGATCTCCCCAAATCCAATATTATCACAGCTTTTAGCTCCCAGCTCTGACTTGATATCAATACAATAGGATTTAAAAAAAAATATTTTATTGATTTTTTACAGAGAGGAAGAGAGAGGGATAGAGAGTTAGAAACATCGATGAGAGAGAATCACCAATCAGCTGCGTCTTGCACACCCCCTACTGGGGATGTGCCTGCAATCAAGGCACATGCCCTTGACCAGAATCGAATCTGGGACCTTTCAGTCCACAGGCCGACGCTCTATCCACTGAGCCAAACCAGTTCCGACATACAATAGGATTTTTTTTTTTTTTTAAAAAAACAACCCTTTTGAACTTACTTTAACCTGGACCTGCAACTTGCCTTTGCCTTAAGGTGACTTATAGTCTTCACCTCCAGCATATAACATTCATTACTTGAATCTTGATTTCAGGAGCAGAATACACCCCCTCAAAAAAGTCCCACTCTGTGTGACTCACGCCTTGCACGCTTTTATTAAGTATTGGTGGAAACATTTTAATTTTTATGTTAGCCACAACAAGGCTTCATGCACAAAAGCCAAAAGCCAATTTTGGTGGATTCTTTTATTTTCTGAGTGGCTGTTTGGGATACCAGAAAGAACTCTGAGTCTGGAGTTGCCTGGGTGCAATTCCAGGCTGTGCACTCTCTGTCTTGTGATTTTGGTGGGTGAGGTTCCAAGGAGCCTTGGTTGTAGCTTGCACTGCTTTCCTCTTCACGTGGCCATGATGTGCATGGGACAATGTGTGTGAACGTGCTTGATCAACTAGAAGGCCCCACAAATGCCTTCTAACAAGCTCCAAAGCATCAACCAATTTGCTCTGGGTGCAGGGCTGGCTGCTGCATATGAAACTGGACAGAACATAGGCACGGCCTTTCTCTTGATTACTAGAGTGTCACTGTGTTTATGGTGCTATGATTTAGCACCACATAGGAGGAAATAATCATTGTACTGCCCCCGAGTGTGTGTTGAAAGGACAAAATGCAGACAAGTGTTGAATGGAGTCTATTTCGTAAGTGATGTATGTGTGGCCATGGCGACCATGAGTAACACAGCTATAAATGGGTCATAGCAAAGCGTAAACATCACATGCTCCTCAGCCTGGACATAGGGTGATACAGGGAGATATTGGGCATATCACCTCTTCACTAGCCAAGGCGAGCCTTTCCTAAACTAGAAGTGAGGCTTCTGTGTCTTTTGGTTTTGGGTACAAAAGGTGGCTGGGGTATCTGAAGAGTGACTTTTTAGCAGGGTGCCTCGCATTCCTCTTTGCTCTCACAAATGTCTCCTATGGGAGAACAGGACACAGGAGAAGAGCTGACAGCTGGTGCCTAGGCAGCATAGCAGTGTGGCCCGGGATACCACCCAACACACTTGCATTCCAACAACCTGACAAACAAGTGAGCTTTCCAGCCTGGGCAATTTTAGCTCTGGATCCCTTCCCATTGTTCCAAGTTCTAAATTCGAGCACTGACCCAGGTCCCTGGATTCTTGGATTCTTATATTTCAGTAACACATAGCCAATCAGAGTACACGCTGAGTCCCCCACGGCCAAGGACAGAAATGTTAGTCCTCTGGGGGCTTTGAACTTCTGGAAGGTCCTTGTGTGACCTTATCCATCATCAGTGTCCTGGGTTGCTGGGCCCTCTGGGATTCTACTGGGATCTGGGAGGGAGAGGGGAGCTGGTGAGCGTGTGCGGGGTGGTCTGCAGAAAGCCAACTGCAATGACTGCTCCATTCCCTCTGCTGCCTCCTGCTTCGCTCTTTCTACAAGGAAGAATTGGGCTCACTTTGTAGATTGAATGAGGTAACGGTGTAAAGCCAGTGGTGGCATGCCTGGCACAGAGTGGATATTCAAAACCGGCAACATCACTATCAACTAGCTGTTCCTTCACCCCCACATAGAGTACAGGCTGACGGCACTGGTCCAGCTTCCCCCTCTTCAGCCAGGTTCCCAGGCTCCCCTTAGGTCACAGACACAATGGGCAAAGGGAAAGAACACTGTTCCCTTGGGCCAGTGTGACATAAAGAGTCCCATGCTCTTGCTTTTTAAAATAATATAGCCACCTTGGTGATCCAGACAAAGTGAATAAATGTTTGTCTATGTTTTCAAAACTGTCTCAAAGTCAGAGAGGTCCATAAGCTGAACCAGACGTGAGGGGCACGTTAGTGCTTTTAAACAGTCACTGAAGAATTATTGCAAACGGCTCATCCTAAATTTCACAGGATAGCCATAAATTCACTACCTGGGATAGATAGGTGGTGGTCAAAATCCATTATCAAGCCTGTTATGGAAATGGTTCCCACTTCTGGGTTGCAGATGGTGCTTCACAGTCTGGCCACTTCTTGGAGAGAAATCACACCTCATAGAACACGCTTCAGTGACAATGTGCAATGAATCATCATCACCCCTTCGGTGCTGCTCAGAGAAGCCGAAGGAATGTCTCAGCTTTAGGGCAGCTTGTCATGGCCTCTCGCTTAGCCAGACACTGGCCATATGTCACCCAGGACAGCCACTACAACAGGAAAATGGCTTGAGCACACACAAGCCGTCATGGGGCTATGGCAGACCTATAACACCATGAGGGACTAGCACGTCATGTCAACACTCCTGATTTACTGCATCTGTTGTAGTAAACCCCTTGCCCGTTCCTGCTGCTTCACATTGGAGAATGTGGGTTTGGCTGTAACTTCAGTTCTTATCCTATTCTCACTGCTCCAGTGGTCCAACTCATCAGCCCACAGGCCCTTGCTATGTTTCAGGTCCTGTGATAGGCAATGTGATGTCAAAAAGAGTAGGACATGTTCACATCCTTCAGAAGGTCACAGCCTAGTAGCAGGACAGCTATGGCAGGAGAGCTATGAGAGAAGATTATGCTTATTGGAAAATAATTACAATGCAGCATGTTACAGGAAGAGTCATGGAGGAGATTTTAGTAAAAGGTTATAAGCAAAGGGGGAGAGGCCTGAAGGCTCTTGTTATGTTACAGTAACATTAAGTGACCAGCAAACTCAGTGTAGGGTGTATGAGGGAAAGGGGCCAGAGACAGGCCCACATGTTGGGCCAGATGAGGCTGTAGAGTTGCTGGTCAACAACATGCATTTCACCTGGAAATCCTGGACTGGGAAGGAGGTGGTATCTTGCTTCCTCTTGGGGACTGGCATGGACTGAAAATTGAGTTTCTAAAAAATGCTAGTCCAGCAGACTTGGCTCAGTGGTTGAGCATCGACCTATGAACCAGGAGGTCATGGTTTGATTCCCAGTCAGGGCACATGCCTGGATTGTGGGCTTGATCCCCAGTGTGGGGCATGCAGGAGGCAGCTGATCAATGATTCTCTCTCATCATTGATATTTCTATATCTATCCCTTCCTCCTTGAGATAAATAAAAACATATATATTTTTAAAATACATTTTATAGACTTTTACAGAGAGGAAGGGAGGGGGATAGAGAGTTAGAAACATCAATGAGAGAGAAACATCAATCAGCTGCCTCCTGCACACCCCCTACTGGGTATGTGCCCACAACCAAGGTACATACCCTTGACTGGAATTGAACCTGGGACCCTTCAGTCCGCAGGCCGATGCTCTATCCACTGAGCCAAACCAGTTTCAGCTAAAATCATATTTTTTAAAAATGCTAAAGAAATAGAAGAGCCTGTGCTGACTGCTGGTGATAATGGTTTTCAGTTCTGAAATGAAAAATAGCTTCTACCTTTCCCACTGGTTCAAGAACAATCCAAACCTTCCCTGTTAGTGGAGTGGATGGAGCTCAAGTTTGGGTGCCTAAGTTCAAATCCTAGCTTTTCTATTTACTGGTAATGAGAGGTTGAGATACTCTGCTAAATGACACAACAGGCTTTGTAATCTCTAGAGAAATACACATCACAGCAAAGCTTTTGAAAATACCTCTACTATAGAATTCTCCTCAGGGCTCAGTGGCCAAAACTGGGTCCCATGCCACCCTAGCGGTAAGAGAGCCTGACAAGTGTAGTATTTGATGAGTGCAGTAGAGAGCAAGGGTGAAAGTGGCTGTGGATGGATATGGAGAGAGCCACGCCACAGTGTCTGCCACAGCAGGGATTTGGCGGGGGGGGGGGGGGGAGACCTTGTCTGTGGAGTTTTCTTTCTTCAGCCATTTGTAATAGGAAAAAATGTGAACATTCCATCTCCCTCCCTCCCTCCCTCCCTCCCTCCCTCCCTCCCTCCCTCCCTCCCTCCCTCCCTCCCTCCCTCCCTTTTCTTTCCTTCCCTTTTCCTTCCTTCCATTTTCCTTCCTTCTCTCCTTGTTTCCTTCCCTCCTTCCCTCCTTCCCTCCCTCCCTCCTTCCTTCCTTCCTTCCTTCCTTCCTTCCTTCCTTCCTTCCTTCCTTCCTTCCTTCCTTCTTATTGTTAATCCGCACCCGAGGATATTTTTTCCATTGAATTTTAGGGAGAGTGGAAGAGAGAGGGAAAGACAGAGAGAATAATCGATGAGAGAAACACAACAACTGGTTGCCTCCTGCAGGAACCCTGATCAGGGCCCAGGCTGGGGAGGAGCCTGTAACCAAGGTACAAGCCCTTGACCAGAATCAAACCCGGGATCCTTTCATCTGCAGGACAACATTTTATTAAACTGTCTAGGGCAGGGGTGGGCAAACTTTTTGACTCGAGGGCCACAATGGGTTCTTAAACTGGACCAGAGGGCTGGAACAAAAGCAACCTGACCATGCTGGCACTCTCATCTTGGGCTGCTGGTGAAGGAGCGGAGGGGAGAGCAAGAGAAACCTCCACTCTTTGGGCTCCGAGGGCCGGATAGAACAGCCAAAGGGGCAGGATCCAGCCCACGGGCCGTAGTTTGCTCATGGCTGGTCTAGGGGCTGAGCATCCCATTAATTAGAAAAGGTTCAACCCATTCACACAAGGGAAGACGCACAATGAATGACGCCAAAGAAAAATGAAAAACAAATGTGTAAATAATGTCCCAGGATGCCTGGTTATGAGAGCTTTCAAAAGAGAAATAGCTCCATATCAATGAGCTTTTGCTGCAGAACCAACCACCTCCAAATCCAATGGCTTAGGACAAAATCATTCTTATTCGGCCTCATATGTTTGGGGCTCAGCTGGTCTAAACTGGGATCACTTATGCGTCTGTGGCAGCTGGGGGCTCTGGGATAGATAGGGTTTGGTTGGGACACATTAGCTGGGGTGGCTCAGCTCCACATGTTTTTTGTCCTCCTGGGATCATCAGGTTAGCTTAAGCATACCCTGCTCATGGTAATGGCGGAAGCACAACAGAATAAACAAAAACATGTGATACCTCTTGAGGCTTAGGCTCCAAACTGGCACACAATCACTCCGGCCTCATTCTGTTGGCTAAAACAAGCCACATGGCCAAACTCAGATATGAGAAATTATTCCTCAGCCACAATAGCAGAATACTAAAAGGTGCCATGGTCATGGAGCTGGGTATAGGGAGGGGAGGAGCACTGGAGCAATGATTGCAAATTGACCGCAGGCATGGAAGGTCTTACAAGTCATAAACATGCTCTAATTCTTCAGAGGGAAGCTGTCCTAATATAGTTTGAATTTAAATAAATAGAGCCAAAGTTTATGATTATACTTTCTACTCACAGTTCACTTTGTATTCATCGAATCGAGAGATGAAGTGTTCAAGTTTGACTTTGACTTGTACCTATCATACCGATTTACAATCTGCCCCTAAAAATATCTCATGAAAACTAAACTAATGCTTCTTTTGGTTTCTCCTTTGCAGGCATGACGTGAAGAATTGAAGAGTGAGAGAACGGATTAAAATGAAAATAGCTCACTAAAATTTTATATATTTGTATGAAGATTATGAACCTCCTGAATGCCTGAGACTAGCAGAAACGTCCTGTTTGTACATTTATATCTCTTCCTTCTAGTTGGCTGCACTTCATACTTTAATTTGTCTTCATGTTTGGCACCTTGTAGAACACATAGTTCAAGAATCCACCTCCTGGAAGGTGTAGTTTTGAGGAAGAATATGATTTTACAGAGAGGGATATGGTCATATGCATAACAGTGATTGTGATTGGAGGCTCTATAAGCTACTTCCCACACTATTTTGGTCATTATTTGAAATGTATTTTAGTTCTTCACCTTCTAAATTATGTCAATAAAGTTTTTATGAGTTCAATAAATACACAAGTAAATGTAAAATATAAATCAAGACTAATTAATTTTCAAAACTTTAGAGAGCTACATATCCCCCCCACATGGACAGAAATTCTATATAATAAAAGCCTAACATGCTAAGTGTCCTACCATTCGTTCGACCTTTGGACCAGTTGCTATGATGCACACTGGCCACCAGGGGGCAGATACTCCAACTGGTAGGTTAGTTTGCTGCTGGGTTCTGCCCAATGTGGAATGGGTGAGGTGAGTTAGACACACCCTGGAGCCCTCCTGGGGCCCCTCCCCGCCCCAATTATGCATCTGTGCGGTCCCTCAGCCTGGCCTATGGACATCCCCCGAGGGGTTCCAGATTGCGAGAGGGCACAGGCTAGGGCCAAAAGATTATGTGCACCAGGCCTCTAGTGAGATATAAGAGCCAGTCAAACCCCATGTTGCCTAACTGGGAGCTGGTTATTCTGAATTATAGTGGGTAAAACTATAGCTGACTGATCAGTGCAAATGAAGTTAAGTATTGCCTAAGGAATTGATCATCACTGATATTCCTCCTGTAAGGAAAACCTTATAGTGAGTGTGTTTTACTTCCACAGAGGCTCCGAAATTCTCTGCCCAGATGGGATAGAGTCCATTATAAGGTACAATGAAATAAAGCTGAGGGATTAGAACAAAAGAGAGGGACAGATCATAACTTAGTTGTCTTAAGATGAACCGTATCTCCTGCTGCTAAGATGGAGATTCTCTATGAAACTTAATCAATGGCCAACATGATCATAAACAAGAAGGAATCATCCCCGCCCCCTCTAGAGTTTTCTGATCTTCCTAAGATCACCAGGAAACTTTGTATTATGAAGATTTGAAGGACCGGGTTCTCAGGACCACACTGTTTTAAAGGGAAGTGTGTCAGCTACCTGGTATATAGAGATGCCAGCACTATGGTTTTTATCCTTTTCTCAGTGCCTGCCATTAAAAAATCAGATGTATTCTAAGCATCTCAGGCAAAACTGAGTCTTTAGTTTTTCTGTTTTCTAGAGATCAGCTTCCCAAAGCAGGACTATCACTGTGCACACATGACTGGCTGCAATTTCAGTGGGGCCTGAGGGGGTTCAGGTTTTTCTGAGCAGGTGCCCACCTGATCATGCATTCCAGATATCTCACTGGAATGTGGCTTATCCTGGTGAGCTCAATCTAATATAGACGTATGGGGAATATCAATCAGAACCAAATATGCCAGCTTGATCACGAGGCGAATTGAGCAGGGTTACAAGATATAACTCAGTGTTCCCTTTGTTTATATAGAAAGAAATCCATATTCAGTTTCAATTCTAGTTTAATACAAAAACTGTCCTCATATTTTCATGCAGTTCTCCAAGTCAAATTTGCAGCATAATACCAGTCATTAGACAAAGTCAATGGATTTTTTTTTGAGGGTTTTCTGTTTAATATATATATTTTTCTTGTTGTTAAGGCTCAAAATCACTGTATGTGGGATTTAGCAAGTTCTATATCCCATCATTTGTTGAACAATACATATAACATATGAAAAGAGAAAGTTGATGTTCAATTGAGATAATTATAAAAAATTCACATTTCACACTAAATGGTTCTTTAAAAACCCACCCATCATGTTGAAACAGCCTTATTTTCCATATGGGTTTGTCACCTAATTATTACACATCTTTCCCATGAAGGTAAACAAGGTACAACTAGTTGAAAGTACATTAGGAGAGAGAGAAAACTATAAACAATGTTTGCTTGAGTATTTAAAGTAAAGTATACAACAGCCAGTATACACTGAGTGGCCATAGTGTGATGATCTCTGAATGCATAATAATCTGGCCACTCAGTATAGACCAGGGCTGGGCAAACTACGGCCGGATCTGGTGAATAAAACTATTGAAGAAAAAAAAAAAGACCATACCTTTTTATGTAATGATGTTTACTTTGAATTTATATTAGTTCACACAAACACTCCATCCATGCTTTTGTTCTGGCCCTCTAGTCCAGTTTAAGAACCCATTTTGGCCCTCAAGTCAAAAAGTTTGCCCACCCCTGGTATAGACTGACTACAGAGTTGGGATTTTAAAATAATGTTTTTCCTTGTATATGACCTGCATTGTGGGTAGTTAGAAAGAAGCAAGGGACTTACTAGCCAGAGGCTGGGGGCCACTATCTCCTGGTCCCTTGACTTATCAAGATTTGCAAGTTTTCCCTTATACGTAAGTACACAGAGTGGCCAGGTTATTATGCGTTCAGAGATCATCATAATCTGGCCATTCAATGTATAGTGCACATGCTGTAACCCAAGCATGTCAAACTCTCCGCCTGTGGGCCTCATGCCTCGCTGGTACCAACTATAAGATACTAGGCTGACATAAGATAGTAGGCCAACTATAAGATACTAGACTGACAGGAAAGGATTCTGAGTACAACAGCCACTCTGTCCACAATGACTGGCTGCTGGTCTCTGTTGCAGGCTCTGTACTAAGTGCCGGGAGGAACACACACATCCAGCCAGACAATCACATACCTTCAAACACGTCCCCCCATGCTGTGCTTGAGGCACCAATGAGAGAAGGGCCCACAGGCTTTAGAATTGCGTGGGACACTTGAAAAGCTTCTTCCTTTGGAGAAGAGGGCCATCTGGAACAAGCAAGGCTTTCAAGAATCTTCGAAACCACTCATATTTGTTCTTTACATTTGAAGATCACAGATGGGAAGGTTTAGCTTCTCTTCCTGAGTAGGTGAGTGACACAGCAGAGTTTTAAAAGTTAGGCCCAGGAAATGGGGAATGATATTTCGCCAAATACATCCCTCATTTTTCACTACAGTAGTCAGAGGATTTACAAAAGGCCTCCCATTGTGATTAGGTCCATATCAGGATCACTACTAATTGGAATGTACCATCCTGTGACACCTCCTCTCCTACGTTCTTGGGATGATGTAGAATTAGAGTCCTCCCTCTGAAATAAAACATGGAGAGGATCATGGGGCAGGGAACAGGACTTACTGGATTCAAGGACTACAGGCTGATCAATTAAAACTAGTTCCCTTTGAAGATGTGTGGCTTTATCTCATTGCTTTACAACAGAGCTTGAAACAGAAACTGCCTTTATCTTGGTAATGAATGCTCCCTTGGGATTTTGAACCTGATGCTGGATATTTGCATCAGTGTGACTCACAGAGAGTTCTTTGCCTCACAGACCATTAATGAAAAGTCTGCGCTTCTCCAAAGAGCATTTATCATGACATTCAGACACGATTGTGTATTAAGTCAACAAGCCATGCTCAGAGCAACCGCTACAGGATAATGCAACTCGCCAGCATGTCGCTAGGCAAAGAAAACCCTTAGCGTTCACACACCGAGTTCCTTTTATCTCTAAGCAAATGGCCAAACCTGCTTAGATCCCACATTGAAGGCGAATCACACTGTCAAAACAGATGCTGGTTATAAAAGAGAGGATTCAGCTATAACGTAAGTCTTAAGAACACAGTCTTTAAGGTATTGTTCAGAGAAAGAAAAACAAACTCAATGAAACAATCGTTTTCCGATTTTTGGCCTCATGCTTGTTTACTATAGGAGAAAAACTGCCAGAACATTGGACTTCTCTGTGAAATAATTCAGTGCCACCCCCCACTAGGAGAGACTGTGCTATCAGATAATAAGGCTACGTCAGGGATCAGCCCTTCTCTGGTTCAGTGAGGATATATTCAAGATGCAGATTCCAGAGGAAAAGGGGGTTTTCTCATTGGGCTTCAGAGGCCTGCAGAGGAGCTGCAAAGCAAAAGCAGTTCTGCACTCAACCGCAATTTTCAAATCTGATTGCAAGTTGGGCAGATTGATGGGGAGGAGGTGCGGGCATGGTTTTACCCTGGTGTGCGGGTTGCTTCCGGTCCCGAGACACAAAGAAGGAGGGCTCTAGGCTTCTCTGGAGACTATTCTTGCTCCTTAATATTGCTCACGCAGCTATGGCACACTAGATAAGAGAGGGTCCTGGAGGAATTTCTGTTCAGAAGCGTTTTGGAACAGATCAACGTTCAATCCAATCACCCACACAGTCACACTGCCTTACAGCTAATGGCAGGCTTCAGGGGGGAAAAAGAAAAAGAAAAAAAGAAAACCTGGGGAAGGTTTTGTGCCATATATATATATATATATATATATATATTTTTTTTTTTTTGCTTTTTTTTATACCTTGTCTTCTGGCTCCGGCCACACACAGTAAGATCATGGGCTCAGACCATCCTCACCCTCCTCACCCAGCCAGAGCTGAGTTTTTCTTTTTAAAAAAATATATATATTTGATTGATTTTTTACAGAGAGGAAGGGAGAGGGATAAAGAGTTAGAAACATCGATGAGAGAGAAACATCGATCAGCTGCCTCCTGCACGACCCCTACTGGGGATGTGCCGGCAACCAAGGTACATGCCCTTGACCAGAATTGAACCTGGGACCCTTCAGTCTGCAGGCCGGCGCTCTATCCACTGAGCCAAACCAGTTAGGGCCAGAGCTGAGTTTTTCTGCATTTAGTGAGAGGAGATGAATATCTGAAGGAGCAAGGGGACACATCTCAACCTCTAGGGGGCTGGACATGCAGCATGATGTGGACATTTCTATTGGAAATCAGGCCTTGGCTACTGTCCTAAGAGAATCTGGGTGAACCCAAATGTATTGTAATTTCTTTAAAATGGCATATTGCATTTATTTAAGTTTGCAGGTAAGGAAATGGGCATAGATCTTTCTGGTGATTAAATAATAACTGTATATACCAAGATGCCTTAAACCTTAAACAAACCACCAAACAAAAACACCAATAAAAAACACCCCAAACTTATATTTTTAAAATATATTTTATTGATTTTTCACAGAGAGGAAGAGAGAGAGATAGAGAGTTAGAAACATCGACGAGAGAGAAACATCGATCTGCTGCCTCTTGCACACCCCCTACTGGGGATGTGTCCGCAACCAAGGCACATGCCCTTGACCAGAATCGAACCTGGGACCTTTCAGTCTGCAGGCTGATGCTCTGTCCACTGAGCCAAACTGGTTTCAGCCCCAAATTTATTTTTTCCAAATCTTGACGTCGTTGCCAGGCATCCTGGTTGTCATCTTGATGGCCAAGGAAGGGGAGGGTGGGAGCTCCGTTTGGAGCCCAGGCAAACCAACTACACATAGGGTGGGGAATTGGGAAGGAGGAAATGGCCAGGAGAGATGTCCCTAATGAGAGACCCATTGGATTCCAAACTCTGTACTTAGATCCTGGTTGACTGCTGGGACCTTGACCCGTAGGCTCAACATTTTGGCCCTCCTTACCAATTGCTTATTTTCCTAGACTTTTCCCAGCTTCTTTACCAGCTTGTGAAAGGACACCCGCTCCTACCCACGTTGCCCTGGAACTGTCCTATCTGGATAACGGGACTCTAGCTGTAGATATACCAAATTGAATGTGCCCTTAATTTCCTTGGAGAACATTCTTCCACCGGGGGCTTTACCAATATCTGCTACCATGGAGTCATTCATTCCATTTGGCCCTGGATATCAATTATAATGCCTATTGCTTGCTGGAGAACAAACCGTGGGAATTGGCATGTTTTTCAATGAGAGGTCATAGAGAACAGCGCTGGCAACCGCCCATTGTATCCCCCAGAACTTTCGTTTAAAGGCCAAACAGAGACAATGATCTCTAGCAGATGCACCATTAGGCAAGACCTACATCTGAAAGCTCTGTTGATTCAGACGCTCAGTAATTAAGTTGTGGGCCAGTGAGCACATTATCTGCAATCAAACATGTCCCCGATCAGCGATTAGACAGGCAAACATGTGACCTCACCGAAGGATAGTTATGTAACGATCTCTCAGCCTTGGACAGCGTGGTGATTTGCCAACTTCCAATCCCAGCAAATATTTAAGCTGAAATCACTTGCTATGCTCCTGGGAATCAGAGTTTTAGGACAAGTGACTCTTCCTTGGGAGACCTGATGCATGTGACCTGGTTATTGACGCACTGGGAACATTACTGAGACCCAGAAACAAAGGGGGGTTGGTCTAAGAGAGGTAGGCACTGCACAAAATGTCTCTGAGGAGCAGCTCTGAGCCACATTAATTTGCCCAAACAGAGACATGTCAAAGAATGTCTGTTTTTGAAACGTCAGAGCTTTCTTGCTGCATAAAAGGTAGTAAAGAGAAAAGTGTGTAGGAGGGAAGAAGGGAGAAAGGGAGGGGGACAGAGAGAGAGACAATGACAGAAAATAAGAGAGGGAAGAGGGGAAGGCAGACAAGGAGAGTAAGTGCTTTTGTTCCTCGAGTCCACGGGGTCACTGAAGAAGATTCTGTGGCTTCTCTGTGGTCTGGCTGAGCAGGGCAAGCCCCATCTGTTCCAAGCATAATCAAATACTCATCATCTATTTTCTTCTAAAGGGTAAGGAGGATGCATGAGAGCTTCCAAGTGTCTGTGGCTAGGCCAAGCAAGGACTAAAAGATAATCTGGCTTGGGGTGACCCGAGACATCTAAATGTCACATAGTCTGGATGCACATGTGACCTGGAACTGCCCTGGGTGACTCAGACAGCAGCCCTTTCTTAATGCCTTATTTGCTCTCCCTACCCCGTTGAGATTAACACAGCCACAGCCCACAGAGCAGCTTAAGCAGCCTTCGCTCCAGCCCCAGGGCTCTGCATGCCGTTAAGGGCTTAGTATCTGAACTCAAATTGAGCTGCACTGAAATCCTGACTGCTCTGTTAGAAAGAGTAACAATCACTTCAAATGCTGCATGCACTTTAAAAACCAAAGCAATAGTCATGCCGAAACCGGTCTGGCTCAGTGGATGGTGCATCGGTCTGCGGACTGAAGGGTCCCAGGTTCGATTCCGGTCAAGGGCATGTACCTTGGTTGCGGGCACATCCCCAGTAGGAGGTGTGCAGGAGGCAGCTGGTTGATGTTTCCCTTCATCGATATTTTTAGCTCTCTATCCTATCCCTCTCCTTTCCTCTCTGTAAAAAAAAATCAATAAAATATATTAATAAATAAATAAAAACCAAAGCAATAGTCAATGAGTCTCGATCCAGCACAGGGCCAGAAAGTATTGGAGGAGATAATACTTCATTGTGGGGTCTCTTCACCTGAGCACTTTCAAAGCTAAGTTTTGATGGGTATTCTGCTAGAGGGCTACCTTGAAGATCGTATATGATGAGTATATGGAAAGCTAGGCAAAAATTACCAATAACAAATTAATAATAAATCTAAATATCTAGTGATTTAAACCATGATTCAAATAATCTTGACTTAATTTAAATCCCACACAAACCAGATTCTTCTATCTAAATCAGAAGTTATGATTGGGGTAAATGTCCAGGATAGTAAGAACATCAATAAGCATTTTTTTTTGTTTGCTTCCGTCTTCTTTTCTTTTTCCAGCAGCAGCAGCCTCTGAGACAAGGACTCAAATAAAGGTAGCTTGTTTGAGCAGAGAAGAAAACAGCAGTGCGGGGCTGGGAACGAGAGATAAAAGGCAGGAAGGCAGCTGAGGAGGGAGGCTGGGAAGCTGTTACCATTATGGGTAACTGGAGCTCAGTCCTGCAGGGGAAGCTCTGAAGAGAACACGTGCCCCAGAACAATCCCAGCTCCGGGGAGGGAGCTGAGGTATTTATGCACCAACTGCCCTCCATCACTGATTGAGGGCTGCCCGCTGCATCAGCAGGCAAAGTGCACTTTGCAGGGAAAGTCCCCCCAAAAGGAATGCAGTGAATGGCAGGTTGGAAGCTGGGTCACGTGCTGAAATGTAGGGGCAAAGGAGATATGGGTGAGGCATGGGGCCCTCACAGCTTCTATGTACAAATGTACAAAAATAAAATTCTTTTTTTTAAGAAATTTCTTTATTGATTATGGTGTTACATATGTGTGCTTATTCCCCCATCGGCCCCTCATGCCCTGACCCCCTAGTGTCTGTGTCCATTGGTTAGGCCTATATGCATGCCTACAAGTCCTTTGGTTGATCTCTCCCCTTTACCCCCACCCTCCCTGAGGTTTAATGGTCTGATCTATGTTTCTCTCTCTCTGGATCTATTTTTTTATGTGACTCATTTTTATTTTTATTTTTTGTCTTTCATTTTTTATTAAGGTATTATATGTGTACAGATCTCACTCTGGATCTATTTTTGTTCATTGGTCTATTTTGTTCATTATATTCCATAAATGAGTGAGATCATGTGCTATTTATCTTTCTCTGACTGGCTTATTTCACTTAGCATAATGCTCTCCAGCTCCATACATGCTATTTAGGTCCATTGCCCACTTTTTGTTTGGGTTGTTTATCTTCCTTTTGTTGAGTTGTATAAATTCCCTGTAGATGTTGGAGATTAAGCCCTTATCGGTGATAACATTGGCAAATATGTTCTCCCAAGCAGTGGGCTTTCTTGTTGTTTTGTTGATGGTTTCTTAATAAAATTCTTATTGTAGTAGATCACGGACACTGACGATGTAACTGGCTAAATATACATTTTTACTTTAATCCAGGAAATGAATCATTCCTTGTATTTTCCCACTAAAAATAAGTGAGGGGCAAAACATTTGGACAGGGAAGTCACAACCTTTTTTTTTTTTTTTCCCTACAAGGGTATGTATGCCCATTTTGAAACAGGGTTGTTGATGAAAATAATTTTAAAATCAGAAATTCTATAGAACATACTATATCAATTAATTTTACAAATATTCCCCCTTCCTGCACATTTTCCAAACTACATTTTCATCATAATGACATAGAGATAAAGCGAGGGAGGTACATATCTATCTATAGTAAATAAATATAGATCTATATACATAAATGTGTAAATATATCTCTATAAATACAGATAATACTACATGATTAATATTACTTGCTCTCCATATGTAATTAATGTATAAGTTTATAATCACTATGAAGGCTTGTTTTTATTTTTAAAATAGATGTGTTCCACATGAAAACATGCTCAAACTCACTAATCATCCTGGAGATGCAAATCAAACAACAATGAGATACCATCTGACACTTGTTAGAATGGCCATCGTCAAAAAATCAACACACGACAAGTGCTGGTGAGGATTCGGAGAAAAAGGAACCCTCGTGCATTGCTGGTGGGAATGCAGACTGGTGCAACCACTGTGGGAACAGTATGGAGTTTCCTCAAAAAAGTAAAAATGGAACTGCCATTTGACCCAGTGATCCCACTCCTAGAAATATATCCCAAGAAACCAGAAACACCAATCAGAAAGGATATATGCACCCCTATGCTCATAGCAGCACAATTTACAATAGCTAGGATTTGGAAACAGCCTAAGTGCCCATCAGCAGATGAGTGGATTAGAAAACTGGGTACATCTATACAATGGAATACTATGCTGCTGTAAAAAGGAACTCCTACCATTTTCAACAGCATGGGTGGACCTGGAGAGCATTATGTTAAGTGAAATAAGCCACTCAGAGAAAGATAAATATCACATGATCTCACTCATTTGTGGAATATAATGAACAACATAAACTGATGAACAAAAACAGATGCAGAGATAGAAAAGCATTGATTAGACTGTCAAACCTCAGAGGGAAGGCAAGGGAGATCAACCAAAGGATTTGTATGCATGCATATAGGCATAACCAATGGACACAGACATTAGGGGAGTGAGGGCATGAGTGGGGGGAGGAGCAATGGGGGATAAAGACATACTTGTAATACCTTAATCAATAAAGAAAAAAATTAGATGTGGTCCTAGAAAACCTGTTAATCAGATGCATATATCTCTTTTCTGCAAAAGCAGCATGTTTTCATCTATTAGGATTTTTTTAAAAAAGCTGCAATGAAACAACCTCATAGTTAAACCCCATAGCCTTAAAGCACCCTAGACTTTCTGTCACTTTAGTTTTTTTTGTAAGTCATTGCAAACATGTACATGAAATGGGGCTTAAGTATCATTTCAGTAAGAAAGTGCACTTGAATAAATTGATAAAAAGAGTAAAAGAGAAAGAGGACTTGAAGATAATGTGTAATCAATATCAATGATTTGGTAGCTTGCTAGGCTCTGCAGGGAACGTGGCAAATGAGGGAAGAGCATCAAGAGAGAATAGGAAATGAAAGCATCAGCAATGAAAATGTTGAGCAGATCGTTATGTGATGTCTTGAGAAGCCCTGAGATTGAAGGGTGGCAAGCAAGTCTTTTTCAGTAGAGTGGCTTCCACACCACAGTGATTAGAGCACTGAAAAGGTAGAAGGCAGTTTCTCTTACAGTTGAATTGTAAATGTGTCTTGAAAGTGCAAAGAGAGCTAAGTATTCCCAATACCCATTCCCCCCACTTTCCTGAGTAATAAAACTTCTACATTTTAACTGGTTTCACAGTCACTTTTTTTGCAGCTCACAGTGGGTCAGTGTCTAACTTCTGACTAAGGGTCTTTAAGCAAAAGCAGTGTTTATAATTCCTGGTAAGTATCCCTGAGGAGAGAGGTCAGCTACTTCCTTCTTTTCCTTCCCCCCTTTCCTTCCCGCTGCAATGCGGATGTGATGGTTGGAGCAGGAGCTGCCATCTTGGACCATGAGGTGAGAGCTGTGTTTTGATAGGAGCCGAAGCAATAGAGCTACCACACTAGAATTGGACTGTTTACTTTTCTGAGGGAGGTAAACAAACTTTTATTTTATTTATTTTAAAATTCTTTATTGTTTAAAGTATTACATATAATATTACATATGTCTCCTTTCCCCCCCATTGACCTCTCTCTGGCCACCCCCACCTCCCAGTACATGCCCTCACCCCCTCTAGTGTCTGTGTCCATTGAAACAGCCTTATTTTTATTTTAAAATATATTTTTATTGATTTCAGAGAGGAGGGGAGAGGGAGAGATGATAGATAGATACATCAATGATGAGAGAGAATAATTGATTGGCTGCCTCCTGCACGCCCCCTACTGGGATCAAGCCTGCCACCTGGGCATGTGCCCTGACCTGGAATCAAACTGTGACCTCCTGGTTCATAGGTCAATGCTCAACCAATAAGCCAAGCTGGCCAGGAAAAACCGCTTTCTTGTACTCTGGGGTTTTTGTTACTCACCACTGAAACTTACTTTGACTAATATAAAGGCTGTTTTTGCTGAAACCGGTTTGGCTCAGTGGATAGAGCGTTGGTCTGCGGACTGAAAGGTCCCAGGTTTGATTCCGGTCAAGGGCATGTACCTTGGTTGCGGGCACATCCCCAATAGGGGGTGTGCAGGAGGCAGCTGGTCGATGTTTCTAGCTCTCTATCCCTCTCCCTTCCTCTCTGTAAAAAATCAATAAATTATATTAAAAAAAATAAAGGCTGCTCTTGTATGAAAATGAATATGGGGTCCTGTGAGTTCTTTACCTGAATAGATTTTCATTTGGATCAGCTTGATTCTCCAGCACTCCCACTAAATATCTGAACTACCCAAAATCTGCTGCATGGAATCATAAACCTTGAGTCATACAGAAATTGCTATCTGGGCATGAGTTGCAACAAATAGCCTTAGAAAAGTAGGATCTAACTGGAATGAGTTATTTGTTCCAGTTGAGGCTGAAGGCAATGGTGAGGGGAGGACTCTGGTAGCCACTGGTAACCCAGCAAATTCAATAATCATCTACTATAAACCAAAATAATATCGTTTTTGAGGACTCATTTTTCCTTGGAATACTACATCTCCATTGGCACCATCAAGAGTGAAATCCTCACTCATTAGTTGGGATCATTTGTCTCCTGGCAGGAAAGAAGATGAAAGCAGCTATGGGTCCCCAACTCCCCCACCTTCCCTAACACATACGCCATCATCAATATCTGTCTTAAGATCACTAGGCCTAGTTTCATGGTGTCCTAAACTCCCTTCATTCATCACAAGAAGCCTAGCCCACCATGTATGTCATTCTCATCTGTGCTTCAATTCCACATGGCTCTGCATAGCCTCTATTCAGTTCCCACCTCCCAGCCCTCCCTAACTCCTTTGAAGTGCTCTCTGCAACCTCTAGTTAGTAATGGGCTTCCTAATATCAATATATTAGGAATAACTCAGATTGACAGGGGCTAGGGGCCACTACTTCACCATCAGAAGCAAAATGTTCATGCTTGCCAGAGTGGGAATCAGAAAAGTTGGAAGTGAACACGGGATCTCCAGGTCTGAAGATCCTAGATCAGCCGTGGGTAAACTACGGCCCTCGGGCCGGATCTGGCCCACTCAGCTGTTCTATCTGGCCCGCGGAGCCGAAAGAGCAGAGGGTTCTCTTGCTCTCCCCTCCGCTCCTTCACCAGCAGCCCAAGATGAGAGTGCCAGCATGGTCAGGTTGGTTTTGTTCAGGCCCTCCGGTCCAGTTTAAGAACCCATTGTGGCCCTCGAGTCAAAAAGTTTGCCCACCCCTGTCCTATATAGTCTACTAAGGTACTATTTGATTTTTATAATTACAATGAAACTCCACATCCTGTTAACAGAGGTTGGACATGCACCCAAATTGAAAAATACTGAGTTAAGGCTTCTCATCCAATTCTAAAACCTAAGTCACCCGACTTCTAGACCAAAGCTCCTTGAATGAAGCGGAGGTTATATGAACCAAGAAAGGACCCTGCAAAGACTTCTCCCGATACTTCCTGGCTCTTCCTTCTAGTCCTCATCAGAGAGACTCCATTACTTACCACATGCACGTCTGTGGGGGCTTGTTGAACACTGGCTCTACAATAACACTAAATTCCGAGAACCCTGAAAGTTACCGTGGCCCATTAGTCAGATAAGTCAGATGATTAATGGAGGTTCGACAGGAACCCACCTCACGGTAAAGACTGTGGGAAGTGAAACCATCCTCAGGTTGTTTCCCCAGTTTCTGAATACTGATGAAGTACTAGTATGTTCTCAGAAACTGGCTATGGCAGACTGTGTTTTCCAAAGATGGCTGCAATGATACCACGATACAAATGGTGTTCTGAAATGCAACCTTGGGACTCCCCTAGTGAGAGGGAAGTGTATTTCCCCACCCTTTGACTCGGGTGGGCTCTGTGACTGCCTTGATCAATAGAATAGAGCGAAGAGATACTGTGCCGCTTTTAGGTGTAGCCCTTAACTGGTTGGTCACTTCCTGCCTCTTTTAGGCAGCTTCCTGTAAGAAGAGGAACTTCCTTGAGACTACCACTCTGTGAGAAGCCCAGGCTAATATGAGATTTCACACAGAGAAAGTCAGAGGCAAGTCTGACTTGACTAATTCATTTGATAATGAGGATGGGCTTCCCCATATAGATAATACATTTTCCGTAACTTGGATGAGCTAAAGCTGCAGTTCTAAGCATTTTTTTGGGGGGATTATTCGGCATCCCAGGATATTTTTCCGTTGATTTTTAGGGAGAGTGGAAGAGAGGAGAGACAAAGAGAAACATCGATGTGAGAGAAACACACAGATTGGTTTCTCTCACACTAACCCTGACCAGGGCCTGGGCCTGGGAGAAGCCTGCAGCCAAGGTATGTGACCTTGACCAGAATCAAACCTGGGACCCTTTGGTCCACAGGCCCAAGCTTTATCCATGGAGCCATATGGGTTAGAGCTGTAGTTCTAAGCTTTAGATGAAAATATAGTTAAAGCATATGATTTCATAATATTACTTTATAAATAATATTGTAGTGATAAATACTTAAAAAGTATTTGCTCAACTTTTCTAAGTATAAAGGCTAAATGAGATGCCTGTTAGAGAAAGAACAAATAGAATAAGTAGGTGTAAGTCATAGTAATGTCTTTGCAGTATACTTTCAAAAATGGAGAAAGTAAATGGTTCTAAAAGTGGATGACAAGTGATTTCTCAAATCATATAGTTCCTAAGTCTTTACTTTCAACAAAACTGAAAAACCTGTGAGCTGGGAGCTGAAACATCATTAAAAATAATTTTTGTCAATAGATCACTATGTAACATTTAACACATATTTGTAAAGGTTTCAACAAATTGAGTGACACAGTACATATAACAACACTCCTCCTTTCCTACATACCTTTTCTTGTGAGCTTGTTTATGTATTCTTTAAATGGATCAAGTCAAGATACTGCGTTTTGTTGATTGTCTAGATTTAAGAAAGTGATGGGGAAAATGGTAATAATAGAGAATAAACTTAAAACCAGGTTGTATCTGTAACTATTGTATTGTGAATAGCACAAAAATTTGAGGGGATCTTCCTCCAATATTTAAAAACTTATCTGATTTAGTAAACCAGCTGTTCATGTCACTGATGAATAAACGAAATTCTACCATATATCTTTATTTCGTTTACTTTCATCTTGTTAATGCAAATAAAATTATCAATCAATATCTATGTTGGAACTACATGTATTAGTTAATGACTAAAGCAAATTCTTGGTTGAACAGAATGCTAATACTTTATTTGAAGTCTGGTTTTTGTCAAATCATGGTTGAATGGCAAGCACAGGTTGGTAAAAAAGCAAACAAACACAACAGAACAGCAACCTTTGACAACTGATTGGCTATATGTGGAATTTACAATAAAGGACATTGAATATTTTATTATTAGTCATAAACTGTGTGCTAAACATCCTTTATACCAGTATACTTTATAATGAATACCTTTTTTTTTTTTTAGAGAGAGCTGGTTAGTCAACATTTACCAGCATTCCTCTATAGCCAGCCAAATGGGGCTGAAGGCAATGGGAACATGGGAGTAACCCAGGAGGGATATCATAAATACCGCATCATCAGTTGCACAAACAAGCACCGTAGTCTCTGTGTGGATTCTCTTCCTCACTGTATCATGTACATATTTACACATTTCAAGTTATTGTCCTTTCTTTACTCTTCCTTTACCCCCACTGCTGCACAGTGAGTGTGTTGGAGGTTAAGAAATAGATCCCCTTTAGCTAGAAGAAGTTACTGAGGAAATATTGGGCTGTTGTCTGTCTTTGGGGATAGGGTAGATTGTAGCATTTGAAGTGGGGGCATTATACACATGTATATCTAAACGTACATATTTTTAGACATATGAGAAGAGGGGTTTTCAGGGATGTTTGAGAGCCAAAGGGGTGAAGAGCTATGCCTTGCACCTTTTTTTCTTTTTTTATAAATAAATCTTTATTACTCAGATTATTACAATTGTTTCTCCTTTTTCTCCCCCCAAAGTTCCCTACCACCCAGTTCCCATCCCACCCTCTACCCTTACCCCCTCCCCCCACTGTCTTCATCCATTGGTTATACGATTTCAATCCAGTCTCTCACTGCTCCCCCATCCCCTTATCCCCCTGATAATTATCAGTCCACTCCCTTTCTTTGCCCCTGATTCTACTATAGGGAAATACAACAAAGTGTTCTGTAGCAAATGGCTGCAGACTGTCCAAATGTCTCAGGACCACACAAATAGAATCCGCTCCTCCTCCGGTTCACACCGCCCCTCCAGGACACACGGCTCCTCCGGGTCATCCCACTCCTCCGGGTCCCACCGCTCCCCCAGGGTCGCACCCTTTTCTATGTCTGGAGAATGGCCCACAGTATAAGTCTTGGAGGGAAGAACAGTCCCCCTCCTCCTACGGAAACTAAAATATGTGCTTTTCCTGACCTTTGGTGACTGACATTTTTTTCCATATTATCTAAACTGAGAAAAATTAAATGCTTCCACTTGGGATTTTGGAATTGGAGGCAGTATTAGGAAACGATTTAGAATGCCTTGCAGCCATAGACATGGTCGCCAGCCTCCAGAGGTGACAGAGTCCTGAGCAGCATCTGCAGCTCAGAGGTCACTTTTTTAATCGACTCTTTCTGTGATGTAATCTCAGCAGTGGATTCAACTTCCTGGCTTCCTTTTGTTCCTGCCCATTTTCAAAGCCGATTCTCCAACCTTCCTGTTCATTCTGTGAGCTGTTCCATAAATGACTGCAGGAAATTTCATTTTCTGCTGAAGGTAAGTAGAGTTGGTTTCTGTGGTTGGAGTTAATAAAATATACCCAGTAGGAAGCCTGTTATAAAGGGTCACACTGTGATTCTCGAATGCAGGCATTCCCTAATGAGACCCCTGGCTAGAAGCTAGAAATCGGTTGCTGGGAGATTGAGAAGACCATAAAGGCCGTGGATGTGCCCGGCTGCTTAGCATAACATCCATGGGAAAGAATCAAGATAAATTACTCAAAAGTCCCTACTGCTCTCATAGGACTATTACAGGAGAAAATTGTCTTGATGATAGTTAAACCTCTGTTCCAAATCATGCATTTCATTTTGACTTTTTTTTGGTAATAGTCATAACTCGGTATCATGTTTTTAACATAAGCCTGGCCAGGAATTATAATTTCTCACAGAATTTCCCTTTATTGTCTCTGAGGGTTTTGCAGAAAGGAACATAATCCAAGTTTTCACCACACAACTCATCTTTGGAAAGCCAACGTAAGGCTAAATATTCCAGAAATAAAATGACCACCCAAACTGGACAGGTTTCTCATCTCTACTTGTGGTTTGTGTCCAACAGCCAAAGTTAATGTCACTAAAATTGCTTATCAGTGGGATAATAGCTCAAAACATGCCTTGGCAATTATAGTTTTATATTACTGCCTTTAAAAATTACCACAGTTTTATCAGTTTAAAACAATACAGATTTATCATCTCTTGGTTCTGTATTTTAGAAATCTGGGTGAGCTCCCTTGCCTCCTTAAGGCCCCAAAAGGCTGAAACCAAGGTGTTAGCTGGGCTGAGCTCCTTTTCAGAGGTTCTGTAGAAAAATTCCTTTCTGACCTCATTCAGGTTGTTGGCAGAATCCAGTTCCTTGTAGGTATATAGGTTGAGGTTCCCAGGCCCCTGCTGGCTGTGTACATCCCTCATGAGTCTTTATTCCTGTGACAGTAGACAGAGTATTTCTCATGCTTTGAGTCTCTCTGACTTTCCCTTTTGCAACATCTTCTCAGCCTTCAGCCAGACAAGGTTCTCTCTGCTTTTAAGGACTCACCTGTAAGACTGAACGAATCCAGACAATCCAGGATTATCCCTATAAGACCTATAGCCTTAATTACATCAGCAAAGCTCATTTTGACATGTAATGCATTCAGTTTCCAGGAATTAGGGTATGGACACCTTTGGGGGGACATTCTGCCTACCATAGTAGTCCTGTCAGTCTTAGCCAAGGACTCCAAAGACCAAGTTTCCCACCAGTGTTATTGAACTCTGGCTGTATTGGTTTCCAGGGGGTATTTTGAAGACACAGATCATTTCATTGTTCAGATTTTTAGGAAATTGTATGCCGCTATTGCCTAAATGTTTGTGTTCCCCCAAAGTTTGTGTTGAAGCCCTATGTTTCCAAGGTGATGATGGTTAAGAGGTGAGGCCTTTAGGAGGTAATTAGATTTAGATGAGGTCATGAGGGTGGAGGCCCCATGAGGGCACTTGTGTCCACATAAGAAGAACAGACCTGGAACTTCCTCTCCAGGTCATGTGAGGACACAGCAAGAAGGTAGCCATCTGTATGTCAGGAAGAGAGTTCTCATCAGAAAATGGAATCAGCCAGCACCTTGATATTGGACTGCCTACCTCCAGAATTGTGTGAAATGATTGTTGTTTAAGCCACCCAGTCTATGGTATTTTGTTGCAAGCAACCCAAGCTGACAAAGACAGATGGATAGCATTTTTGTCTGCCATGTTGTGAAAGTAGAATCGATGACTATTTCTTTAAAAAAATATTTTATTGATTTTTTACAGAGAGGAAGGGAGAGGGATAGAAAGCCAGAAACATCAATGAGAGAGAATCATCGATTAGATGCCTCTTGCACACCCCCTACTGGTGTGCCCGCAACCAAGGTACATGCCCTTGACCGGAATAGAACCTGGGACCTTTCAGTCCACAGACCTACGCTCTATCCACTGAGCCAAACCAGTTTTGGCCAATGACTATTTCTTGTTTCGCAATAATAATAATAATAATAATATTCTGAATGAAACTTATGAAAGAGTGAAATATCTTTGCCTTCCCAGCTTTAGCCCGTCCCTGTCTCCCTGATGACCCCTGGGCACAGGATCACCAGTGAAGGTGGCTGCAGCTGAGACCTCCATCCCCACGAGGAGACCTCTGTGTGAGGAGGTCTCTTTCTATAGTCTCCATGGAAGCACTTTGCAATATGGGTCCCTCTGTCCATTAGTTGTGCAGGGTTCAGGCTTTCATTGGCACCTGGGCACAATGGGTGTCTCCCCAGCCCTCAGCAGCGAAAGGGAAAATGCCCTAATGCAGTACTTCTCCAACATCACTTTGCCAATACCCAGAGTGCTTTAAAAAAGTACCCATGTCCAGGCACCATGCCCTGAAGTTCTGGTTCAGTTGACCTAGAGTGGGGCCTGAGTATCCGTATCTGTATATAAAAAACACTAGCTGCTTCTAATGTGCATCCATGGTTGAGAAGCACTGCTCTAAGAGCTGCAGGTTGTCCCTGGGTGGCTCTGTTAGAGAGATGAGGAAATTCCAGCTGTCAGGAACTATGACATCACCCATGTTGAAAGAACAAAAGGGAGGAAATAATTGTCAGAGCCTGGCATTTAGGCAACGAACACAAAATAATCTCAACACTTTTGTTATTTTGTATGCAAGTCTGCTTCTCTGAAGAGGAGGCGTTAGCCTGGGATAAGAACTCTTGATGATGGGCTGAGGATGGCCTAGACTAGTGGTCGGCAAACTCATTAGTCAACGGAGCCAAATATCAAGAGTACAATGATTGAAATTTCTCATGAGAGCCAAATTTTTTAAACTTAAACTTCTAACGCCACTTCTTCAAAATAGACTCGCCCAGGCCATGTGGTATTTTGTGGAAGAACCACACTCAAGGGGCCAAAGAGCTGCATGTGGCTCACAAGCCTCGGTTTGCTGACCATGGGCCTAAACATAACTGAGGTAAGGAGACAGCAGCACACATTGTTAGGCATGCAGAGGGCATCCCTGTGCCCTCAGCTAGGAACTGGGCATTAATTAAGACAGGCTAACATAGTGAAGACTCATCAACAATGACCTCTGATGCTGTCTGATATAAGTAGTTTATTTTAAAAAAATATATTTTATTGATTTTCCACAGAGAGGAGGGGGGATAGAGAGCTAGAAACATCGATAAGAGAGAAACATCGACCAGCTGCCTCCCGCACACCCCCTGCGTACATGCCCTTGACCGGAATCGAACCTGGGACCCTTCAGTCCGCAGACTGACGCTCTATCCACTGAGCCAAACCGGTTTCGGCTGGTATAAGTAGTTTAGTTAACCTCATTAGCACTTATCCAGGCCACAAATGAGAGAAGCAACTCTTGTTACCATTCTTACTGAAAAAGAATCAGGAAGACAGTCTCAAGAAGGATAATAATAATCATAGCTAATATTTTTTGAGCATTAACTGCCATTGCAATTTACTACAAACTTAGAGGCTTAAAACAACAAAATGTAACATCTGACAGTATTGTAGGTCAAGAGTCCGGTACAGTTCCCACCCGGCTAAAAGCAAGGTGCTGGCAGGGCTGGGTTCCTTTCCAAAAGCTCTGGGGAAGAATCTGCTCGTTGTTTATCGAGGTTGGAGGCAGAGTCCAGTTCCATGTGGCTGGAGGGCTGAGGGCCCATTTTCTCAGTGGATGTCAGCAAAGGGAGTTCACAACTTCAAGAGGCTCCTGCATTCCTTGGCTCACAATCTCCTTCCTCCACCTCCAAAACCAGCAACGGTGGGTTCAGTCCCTCAATACTGACTCTCCTGCTGCTTCTTCCATCATCACATTGCTCTTACCACCTCTTCTGCTTCCCTCTTCCACTTTAAAAAAACACATGTTTTATTGATTTTTTTTTTTTTTTTACAGAGAGAAAGGGAGAGGGAAACATCGATGACAGAGAAACATCGACCAGCTGCCTCCTGCATACCTCCTGCTGGGGTATGTGTCTGCCACCAAGGTACATGCCTTTGACCAAAATCGAACCCGGGACCCTTCAGTCCGCAGGCCGATGCTCTATCCACTGAGCCAAACCGGTTTTAGCTTCTTCCACTTTTAAGGACCCAGGTAATTACATTGGGCCCAATTGGGAATCTAGCATGCTATCCCACTTTAAGATTCATAACCTTAATTCCATCAGCAAAGTTCCCTTTTCCACTTAAGATCACATTTTCATAGGTTTCAGGGATTAGGACATGGCTATTTTTAGGTCACTGTTCTGCCTACCACAGAACTTATCAGGTTTTCCTCCTACTTCTGTGGTTAGTCATTCTCATTCGTTTAACTCAGCTGCTCTTCCTCTAATCCATTTTCATGTTGTCTTGGGGCTCAGTCCTGTCCCCATTCCTCCTCTCTAAACGTAACTTTATCCCCAAGTGATCCCTTCCATTCTCCTTAAATAATGTCTGTATGCAACACCTCAAACTAATATCCTCTCTTCTGTGCTCCAGAATATTTTCTCCAATGGTGTAGGTGTTTCATGTGTATCTTCACAATTACTGAACTATTGGTCTTCTTTCCCCACCTCCAACCTATTTCTGCACCCCTCCCCCTCTTCTCATCTCCCTAGTGGCAGTATCACTCACTGCCCACCCATTTCATTATGCCCAACATTTGGGATTCATCCTAATGGTTCCCTCTCCCTCATCCATTTATTTACTCCATCATCTCCAAGCCCTGTTGTATCCCAAATCCCTTTTCATTTTCCCTTTACTCCATAGACACAGGAGCTAGACTGAACCAGGCCACTCTGAGTTCCTCATTAAATCCCCTGCTCCTCCTAGCAGCGAAATAGATCTTTTACATGCGTTAATTGGGAGTAACAATGCCACAATACTAAGAGGTTATTTCTGGACGGTGGAAATGTGGGTGGCTGTTATTTCCTTCTTGGCACTTTTTTGCACTTTAAACATTTCCATAGAAAACTCAACACAAAATGTTCTGTAGAAACAAAAATAAAACGTTATCTTTTCAGAAGAGCTCTCCCCACTTCTCCATCTCTACATTATTCTCTCGAATAGCATCTCTTGTTTTCCCTTCTTTATCACAATTTGAAGTGCTATATACTTTATTTGTTTGCTAGTTTATTGTTTCTATCTATAAGGCCATGAGGGCATTGGCATATTTATTGTGTTGATTACTATATAAATAGCACCCAGGCCTATGCCTGCTACACAGGAAAAGTTGATTCAACCAGGTATCCCTCATTATCTGAATTCTTTTTTTTATTTTTAAATATATTTTACTGATTTTTTTACAGAGAGGAAGAGAGAGGAATAGAGAGTTAGAAACATCGATGAGAGAGAAGCATTGATCAGCTGCCTCTTGCACATCCCCCACTGGGGATGTGCCGGCAACCAAGGTACATGCCCTTGACCGGAATCGAACCTGGGACCTTCCAGTCCACAGGCCAATGCTCTATTCATTGAGCCAAACCGGTTTCTGCCATTATCTGAATTCTTATGCTCCAACTACTCATTGAAATGACTTGCAAAAAGTTTACTCCAGATTTATTTTCTGAATCAAAAACCCATTATTGCAAATCAGCAAGCAGACACCAGAAAAGCCTGTTTAAGGTGTGAGTTCAGGTAAGAGGATGTACACTGCGTTGCAGTCCTATCTCAGCTGCCCCATGCTGTGTGCTGTCAACATTCAGATGGTCAGCGTTCCTCATTATTAAGTGAAAATATCTTCTTGGAAAGTGGAGGAAAAGGAAGAGGAGGGTCCATATGCTGAATCTTCAAAAGAAATTGTAGATCATATCCCCAAAACCATTGCTGTGGCGAGTGTGATCATGACATTGACGGAAGACAGCACTCCGGGAATGCAATGACAGGCCCTGACTCATGCTATCTGGAGCTGTATAAACTTAAGCAAAGAGACGATGAACAGATGTCCACTTTGAGAGCTTTTGTTCCCTTCACATACTTTTATCCACAGCTTCACATGACAGTTCAGAGCCTTGCATGTCAATCAGAGAAAGATTCCTTGTATTTGGACTTGTAGGATGTGAGACATCCACCTTCCCATTCTACCTTCCACTCATCCCCAAACCCCAACCATGACTGAAGCTTCCATCTCCTTCCTCTGGTCACCAGACTCTGCTCAAGCAACTCTTCCATTGGTCAGTAACCATTATTTGAAAATTGCTGCGTTCTTTCATTTCATTATTCTTAGTGTGATTTTTTTATTCATTATTTAAAGCATCTTGAACATACTATTTCCACTATGGTTACTTATTTTTCAGTCATACTTTGCTGAGTGTTGAAGAAAGATTAAATTCATATCCTCTACAGTAGTCCTCTCAATGTCATCTTGGACCAGCTGCTTATTCTTGGGTCCAAACCCAGACCTACTGCACCTGAAACTCTGTGTCCCAGGATTCCATGCTTCAACAAATGCCCCACATGATTCTGATGCATGCCAGTGTTTGCAAAGCACTGCTCCACTATATAATGGAGTATTGTACACACAAAATTAGGTAGATGAAGTTCTAAATGTTTTTACATTACGTAAAAATCCTTGGTGGATGGTTATGGAGGGCACTGAGAGTATGCTAGTAATATTTGAAAAATTGCTTGTGGCCTTTGGATGGACTGGGAATACAGCATTTTTGCCCTTTAAAATCATAGAATATAAGTTTCCTGTATCTGAAAATTTACTACCCAATATGTTTTCAGGAATGAGTTAGATTCAGATAGCAAGGAAGTTCTGCATTCATATAATTAATATTGAGAGTTTGAGAGGAATCAGCCAAGAATTTCTTCTAATCATTAAGAGCCTGTCTGGTTGAAAGACTGCCCTTTTTCTTGCCTCACTTGTAACTGCCTCGTGATAGATATGTACAGGAACCAAAGGGGGAAAATCGTGGGGAGGGAAATAAAATACTTGGGGAAACATGTGGAGATTATTTTTAGAGTGTTAAGAAGAAAGAGTTCAAGAAATACTGAGGGAAAAGTCAAGGCTATTTGGAATGTCAGCTTGAATTCTCACTCCAAAACGTAACAATGGAGAGAGAATGGCAGTTTGCAACCAGAAATGATGTGAAGCAGATTCTTCAAATAATCTATTTCTGCAGGTCGCCATAAAGCACAACCAGTCAAGGACGGGTCTAAAGGAAAACTCTGGTCCTAGTGGAGTACCACTTGGCAACTTTCCAAGTGCCGACACTATTCGCTGAGTCTATCTATACTCAAGCCTTTTCATTTCTCATGACAGTCACGAAGCAGTCCACTGATTATATAAAGTTCAAAAGGAGTCAAACAGCACAGAATGATCCAAGGAGAAAATTTCTTGTGGAAAAGGGTGATCCAGAAAATCAGCTTTACCCTTCTGTTTCAAGTATGCAGAGTTCAAAACACACAAATGTTTTTAGTAACTTTGGAAAAATGTCTGTAAGAATGCCTATTCAGTTCAGGTAAATTACATCTAGTTTGGAATTCTCACAAAAGGACCCCAAGCATGTAACATCATATACAGAGAATTTCAGGCAAAATAATGCTTTTAATTAGGCACTTATAAAGCTTGGTCAGAGCATTTAGTCCATGACCGTATTTGTAGCCCTGACTGATTTCAGAATTCACTCAGCATATACTAAGTTACTGGAGGGAATCAATAGTAACTTTAAAGTAGGATTCTACTGTTCAGTAACTGCATCAATAGCTGTAAGGAATGAGGTAATGTGATGCAATACTCTTTGGTTATCTTACCTGAAAAGTCTATCCTAAAAATTCAGGAAGTAGGTGGAGGTTAGTCATGGCATAACAATTGAGGTAATATGTCTTGATATTGACAGCTTACAATATTTTTCACTGGATATACACAATGGAGGCAGATGATTCCACAAAATTAATATATGAAATTATATATCCTATACAGCAACCAAATTCTTATTACAGTACATGATCACCATTTTATTCTATTAAAACAAACCTAACTCATGTTGGTGAGGATGCGGAGAAAAAGGAACCCTTGTACACTGCTGGTGAGAATGCAGACTGGTGCAACCACCGTGGAGAACAGTATGGAGTTTCCTAAAAAAAAACTGAAAATGGAACTCCCATTTGACCCAGTAATCCCACTCCTAGAAATATATCCTAAGAAACCAGAAACATCAGTCAAAAAGGATATATGCACCCTTATGTTCATAGCAGCACAATTTACAATAGCTAGGATTTGGAAACAGCCTAGGTGCCTGTCAGCAGATGATTGGATTAGAAAACTATGGTACATCTACACAATGGAATACTATGCTGCCATAAAAAGGACTTCTTATCATTTGCAGCAACCTGGATGGAACTGGAGAACATTATGTTGAGTGAAATAAGCCAGTCAATGGAAGAAAAACACGACATGATCTCGCTCATTTATGGATAATAGAGAACATTATAAACTGATGAACAAAAAGATGGATACAGAGACAATAAAGCAACAAGCAGACTGTCAAATTATAGCGGGGAGGGTAGGGAGATCTGGGGGAGATAAGAGATCAACTGAAGGACTTGTATGCATGCATATAAGCATAACCAATGGACGCAGAACCCTGGGGGGGCCATATATGGGAGTGGGAGGACAATGGTAAGATATGTACACATATAATACCTTAATAAAAAAACAAAAAAACAAACAAACAACCAAACAAAATAAATAAAACAGACCTAACTCTATTCATAGGCACAGAATTTTTCTATCTGCACAGTTATCCCTCAAATTATTTCCCTTATTTGGATTATCTTTCATTTGCTTCCTAAAAATAGGTATCTCTCTTTCAAATCTTCAAAAAATTTATTAAAACCTCCCCACCCTAAAGTTAGTTGGCCTGATCTTGTTAAAAAAATGCTTATTAAGCACTTGCCATGTGGTGGGTGCTGAGCTGGGTCAGAATGTCTCAAGACTGCTAGATGAGGGAGCCACAGACATAATGGAACTCATATTCAAGCAGCACAGGGTCTCTGGGAGCACCTGAAAAGGGCACTTAACTCCATGAAGTCTAGGATTTCTCCTGATGTCCTAGAGTGTTATTACTATCTGTTCTGAAGACAAAACATAATGTATCCCACATTCTAAGGTCAAGAAGTTTTTACAGGCAATGGACAGCCACCAGAGGGCTTGCTCAGGGACATCAGTTCAGACTCACTCTGTTCCCTAAGTCTGCATAAGATGATCAAGAGTGAGAGATGTTGAAGGCCTTTTGGGTTAGCACAGTGTTCAGAAAGAGAGGCTAGTTTATCTCCCCTGTGTGTGTGTGTTGGAGCCAAGATAACTTGTCCATGAATGTTGGCAGGAAAGTTGGACTGACATTTCATTTCTGTTGGATACCAGCTTAGCCATTGGATTTGTCAATCAGTCCCTGGCTTCCCTGAACAAGAGCAAAGAGAACAGGCAAAACGTGACAGGACTGAAAAAGGAGATGGAAGCAGACTGCTTGCTTATCCACAATTTGGGGTAGGAAGGAATTTAGAGATTCCTGTGAGTTGAGTGGACACCTTGGAGGGTAGCAAGGCTTGAGCTATATTGTTGGTCTCCTTCCCCGAAGGGCTGCCCCGCAGAAAGAGGCTTAAGGAGCACACCATGTTTGTGGAGTGAATGTGGTCCAGGTGAAGACTGGTCTCCCAGGGTAGGAAAGATTGCAGTGGGGAAGACCCACACTGGTCTCCTGAAGGACCCACATATATGCTCTGTGAGACTCAGTTCGAGAGAAACCTGCTGTGAAATGGATGTCTGTTGTTGGCCTGCCAATGTTGGCCAGAGAAGCAGGGAAAAGAAGAGGAATGTCACCTCTACCAGTACAAAAAGGGACATCTGCTGTCTTCCTTCACCTTTCTTCTGCTCTAACAATGTGGAGAAGGTCATCTCTACAACAGGAAGGAAGGGAATGTGTAGAAAGAGGACTATGCACCATCCTTTGCTCCAAGCCTGACCTGAGCGTTGAAACATCAGATGAGTTTTGGGAACCAAAAGAGCCACATGCTAACCTGATGAGCTCAGGGAAGGCCTGCGTGGCAGTCTTGCAAACTCAAAGACCTAAAGTAACCACAAAGGATGGTTTGAAAATCAAATATCTTACTACCAACAGGTTATAGTGGGCAGTCATTGTCTAGGCCAATATTTTCCCAGACAAAGATCAACTTTGATCTTTACTGAGCTGTTAGCCTCCCGGCCTCTAAGATAACCTATCTGTGAGATATCTGAGTAACTTGTAGCTTCCTCTTTACCCCGACCCCTGAGGGCACAACAAATGGCCCTGAGACATTCCCTCATTGTTATTGTTATCAAGTTAATTGTCAACTGTTAATTGCCTTGGAGTGTCCTGTATCTCTCTGTAAAAGAAGCTCATGTCCATCATTTCACTTTTTACCCTATCCCAGAGGTTTCCCCGCTTCGCTCTGTCCCACCTCCTTACTCCATCACCAATGAATTTCATGTAACCCACCTATGCCCCTTTCCTTTGATTGCAATGTAAAAATAGAGAAACGTAACCCGCCATTCTCTGGAGCATTATCTCAATCTTTTGAGGTTCTCCTTCCCGGCAATTGTCGACAGTTTGGCTCAAATAAACTCACAAACATTCTTTACAGGTTTCAACGGTTTTTTCCTTAACAGTTTTAAGTTGACCTTGATATTGAAATTTGAGAGTGAAGAGGACTAAATATTTAAGCTGCATGGAAATTGTTCTGCTAATCAAAAGTGACTGGTCAAGATGTTTTTAAGGAGACGTGGGAGGCAGTAATTGGATAAAAACCAAACAGAAAAATCGAGACTCCTCCACAAACCAGCCCCATCTGATTAGAGGGCCCGGGAGGGCTTCTCATGGGAAGTGGTACCTTGAGATAAATGTTAAGTACTGCTTATGGGTAATTCTGAGTTTTGTCACTCTTGACACCTGGAGAGATTTTACATTTCTGTCCCCTTGATGTTACGCAGGGCCTTGGCCTGGTGACTATTCTGCCAATGGGTTGTGAATGCAATTGACATGTATCATTTCCAGGCCAGAGCAAACCCTGGTGGGTGTGACACCCAGCTTTCTGTTCCCTGCTGCAGTGGCTGTGGAAGCTTATGCTGACATACAGGTGCAGTCCTGAGCCAGCCCAAGTAGGAGGGCTGTGCCGGAGAGTGGGCTAGGCCTGCGAAGGACCTGGGGTGAAACAGAAACAAATCTTTGTTGTTGTAAGCTACTGAGATGGGATGCTTGTCACTGTAGCATGACCTAGCCTATCCTGGCTGATGCATAGGTTAACTGAAGCCCAAAAGTCAGCTGTTGGAAGCAGGAAGTGAGAAAAGTGCTGCAAGCAGTGGGAGCAGTATGTGGGAAGTCTAGAAGGTGAGAAAGACAATGGTACATACTGTGACCTGAGGGAAGTACAGACAAATAACTGGTGGTGGGGAATAGGTGGTTTGAAGGCATGAAGGGCAAGAAACAAGACCAAAGAATCTTGTCAGCCATATTTAAGAGTTTGAGCAATTTCACCCTAGCTGGTTTGGCTCAGTGGATAGAGTGTCAGGCCAAGGACTGAAAGGTCCTGGGTTTGATTCTGGTCAAGGGTATATACCTTGGTTGCAGTTTCCCTGGCCCTGGACGGGGTGTGTACAGGAGGTAACCAATTGATACTGAAGGAGACCTTTGGTGAAGGAGACCAGCAACATGGCTCAAGTAGCAACTAGAAACATAAAGTTCCTCTCTGTCTCTCCCTCTCCCTTCCACTCTCTCTAAAACTCAATGGAAAAATATCCTCAGGTGAGGATTAACAACAACTAAAGAGTTTAGGCAATTTTTCGACCGTGATTTCTGTAAGTGCCAGGCTACGATTTATTTTCTCCCCACTGCGGAGTTCAGTGTGAGACAAACAGGCACCAAATGCTGTACATGGCTTTGCTCCCACATTGAATTCTAACATTCATTTTTTTTTCACATGTAAAATTTTACTCCACTTACTAATTATTTTTCAGGTTCAGGGAAGGTATCAGAGATATTTGAAAATTGGACACTAATAAAAATAAAGTGGCTGGTCCACTAATAGAAACTTCATGAATATTTATCAAATGAATAAAAAAATGAATAAATAGAAGGTTGTTTTAATATGGCCACTAAGCTGAATGTGTCTTTTGGTTTCACAAATACAAGTGGAGAAATCTCCATTATTTTGATTTTGATTTATGCCCAACACTGTGCTTATTAAAGCAGGGCCCACGTTATACACATGCTCCAATAATTCATGGAGTTCATAAGAGATTAATAAACTATATCATATCAAAATCGCCATAATTCTATTGAATTGCTCCTTCTCAGTAGAGTTGATATTCATAATTTTATAAGATTCCAGACCCCGTTGACCTTCATACCCTGGTTTATGAAATTACCTCATCCTCTAAAAAATATTAATAAGCAATCTTTATCCCTTGAATCTGGAAGTATTGCTCCAACTCACAAAAGCTAAAAATAGAGAATTGGCCTTTTAAGTATCATGAGCACTAGATGCAGAAAGAAAAAAATATTAAGCTCACAGACGAGAACTTTTATATACACTTAAAAATACAAACTGGAAAGTAGAAAATGTCAAAAGAGTGATTATTGCACAAAGTTCTACGACGCCAGTTATTTATGATGCTGCCTCCAAAACTCCTGACCCTAGAATCAATTTGTAAATCAATTGGAAACCAATATCATCCAGAGTGCAACCCATACATTCTCATTTAGAAGCAGCTGGTATCTTTCCATTGTTTCCAAGCATCCTCCTGTAGATAGAGTTTCTGGATGTGGAATAGGGAAGGAGTGTTTGTCCCTTTTTATTTACATTGTTCCCAGGACAGGTTTTAAAGTTTCATCAAAAAGTTAAAAATGGAACTCCCATTTGACCCAGTCATCCCGCTCCTAAGACTATATCTCAAGAAACCAGAAACACCAATCAGAAAGGATATATGCACCCCTATGTTCATAGCAGCACAATTCACCATAGCTAAGATTTGGAAACAGCTAAGTGCACATTAGCAGATGAGTGGATTAGAAAACTGTGGTACATCTACACAACGGAATACTATACTTCTGTAAAAAAAAAAAAGAAAGAACTCTTATCATTTGCAACAGCATGGATGGAACTGGAGAGCATTATGCTAAGTGAAATAAGCCAGTCGGAGAAAGATAAATGTCACATGATCTCACTCATATGTGGGATAGAATGAACAACACACACTGATGAACAAAAATAGATCCAGAGATAGGGGAGGTGGGGGTGTTAGAAGTTCATAGAACTTGTATGCATGCATATTAGCATAACCAATTGACACAGACACTGGGGTGGTGGGGACTTACTCTTGGGGGTAGAAATGCGGGGGGGGGGGAAGACATGTAAAACTTTAGACAATAAATAGATACATATCATCCCTATTGTTCAAACTAATTACTCATATCAATTCCTTTTTACTTTTTTCTTTAAAAAACTTTTTTAATGGAAAAAATTTAAAACATGTACCAGACAATAGCATAACGAACCCCCACACACCCAACCCACAGCTTTACCATTACCAACTAATGGCTAATCTTATTGCATTTATACATCCACCCAGAACTCCTCTCCCATGAAATTCTGAAGTCAATTCCATGTAATTTGTAAATATTTCAGAAAGTAGAAGGTTCATATTTTCGGATAAGATATTCACCACTATTGCTCCCAATTCTCTCAGATGAGGACAACAGCAGGTCACCTGGTGGTGCCATTTACAGAGCCTGCTCTTTTTGCAGCTGATCTGAGGCACATACCTTGTCACAATAGCCACCCTACTTGGCAGGCAGGGAAAAGTGATGACCCACAGACATCATTCAACCAGTTCCAAAACACTTCTGTTTCATGGCAGAATCATCAGGGATCCAAATGCTTTTCATTAATTGTCAGTTTTTGCTTATAGTTCCTTGTGGTATCTTTCTGTTATCGATTTTTGTTTGGTTAATACACTGTAGCCTGAGATCTTAACCTGTGATTTCAATCCCTAATTTACTGTGACTTGTTTATACTTCGGAACATTGGTCTATTATGCTTAATGACCATAAGGTTTACACAGGTATTTACAAATGTCAGTTAGGTAGTGTTAGTTAATAATGTATAGGTTTCCCCTACTATCTAAGAGTAGAACTTTCCTATGAAATCTTACCTAAGCTTAAATGGCATAAAGCAAAGAAGCAATTATCATTAATTGATATGGAAAAATGTTGAGTGTTCCCAGACCCCCAAACGAATCTCCCAAATCATACCAAATAACATACAAAGCTTAAAATAACATTAGCATATAGTAAAGGCAGGAATGATATAACTGCACAGCCTGGATAAAGTAGAAATGGTGTATGTACAGTATAATTTCACTTACCAGAACTGAGAAGACAGTGAGCACACTGTAAGGCTGAGAGGTAGTGATGAGGGTCTGTTAAGCTGAGTAGCAGGAAGCTGCAGTGGTGGGAGGTACAGGCGACTAGGGTGTAAGAGAGAGAGTAAGAGGGTCATTTATTAACATCTAGTGGTCTAAATCTACCAGAGCAGGCAGGTCACTAATGTCTATGCCTTTTCCACATCTGCCTGCCTCTAGGTCCAAGGTTGAGTTTTGTTATCTGCTATGGCTGATGCAAAAGGCTTGACATGCAACAGTGTGCTTGACTGCTTAGCCTCATGTATTTTTCTGTCATACTAGTATAGCCGTGGGCAAACTACGGCCTTCGGGCCGGATGCGGCCTGTTTGGCTGTTCTATCTGGCCCACGGAGCCAAAAGAGCGGAGTGTTCACTTGCTCTCCCCTCCGCTCCTTCACCAGCAGCCCAAGATGAGAGTGCCAGCATGGTCAGGTTGCTTTTGTTCCGGCCCTCCAGTACAGTTTAAGAACCCATTGTGGCCCTCGAGTCAAAAAGTTTGCCCACCCCTGTACTACCCTGTTTCCCCGAAAATACGAAAGTGTCTTATATTAATTTTTGCTCCCAAAGATGCGCTAGGTCTTATTTTCAGGGGATGTCTTATTTTACCATGAAGAATAGGGTACACATTTATTGTTAAATGAAAAGAAAGGAAATTTATTACCTGTATATGGTACAGTAGTACGGTAGTTGTCAACACAAACCAAACTGTGAATCCTACAGTATCAAGAATTTACTTATTCAATGACAATCATGTCATCATCTTCTGGAACATCATCATAACAATCCAATTCCTGAATTTCTGGTGACTCCATTTCTTTCAGAATCAGTGGACCAAATCTCTCATGTTTAGCAATAGCACTGTCTTTAAATGAGTACTTCTTGTCAAGGTAGCCTGCTCGCAGTGCATTTGCAATGCAACTGTCAGTGATTTTCTCCCATGAATTCTTCACCCAAGTCACAGCTTCTTGCAGTTTAGGTTTCACAAAGTTTCCACGCTGATTTCTCTCCATTCACACAGCAGGGATGTCAGGACTCCATGTAAGGTCACTGGTTGCTAGACGCCAGTCGGGGCGGCCCTAGCGACCAGTTTATGGTAAATTAATTTTCATTCTGAGACAGAGCCTGGGGGCCTTATTTTCGGGGGATGCTTTATATTTCACTCATAAGGAAACCTGTAAGTAGGTGTTATTTTCGGAGGATGTCTTATTTTCGGGGAAACACGGTAGTACCTATCTTTGTAGGCACTCAAGACATCCTGCAGACCTACCTATATAAAGTAGAATTTGCCCTTTCAAAATTAAAGTCAGACTTTTCCGCAATCATTGCAGCACTGTCCATTGTAGCAAAAATCTCACAAAAATGACTCATGTTCAGTTCCTGGATGACTTCACCCATCAATCCACTCAAGCAATAGACTTTCCATTTCCCCCCCACTGCTGGATGCTGCCTAAGAGACCACTTGGCTACTAACAGAACCCATAGTAACTTTGGCAGCGTTCAAGATTCTTTCTGTGTGTCAAGAGTAGAAATGGGGGCCCAGGTCAATTCATCACCCACACAATGCCTTTATTTTGTTCACCAAGATCGAAACTATTACATCTAGTTTTATGTTAAGCCTAAGACCCTTACAATCTCTCTTAGGCTTCTGATACTCCAAGACACTTCTTGCTAACAGAGGCACAACATAAATTGATATAAAGCACAGACACTCACAGGCACAGTTCAAAGTGATGGTGGCTGTATGCTGAGATGCTGAGTCTAAGGAAGGAGCCACCCTCGCTGCTGGCGATCATGCTATTTGTATGACGGTTGGTTCACTGCAAAGCAAGTTGACCATTTACCCCCTTTTGTAAAAGCAAAAGCCCTCTTCTGATTTCTTTTAGTTAGCACAAATAGGTACTGGAGTGGCATAAAGTGATCTTGTGAAAAGCAGGGGATACCTGTATTTAATTTTTTTATATCTCTACTGATTTTTTTGCCACTTGTTCTAGCAGTTAATGAGAAAGAAGTTTACATTTGTGCCACTAAGATTATTGATCGCTGAAACCGGTTTGGCTCAGTGGATAGAGCATCTGCCTGAGAACTGAAAGGTCCCGGGTTCGATTTCGGTCAAGGGCATGTGTCTTGGTTGCGGGCACATCTGCAGTGGGGGGTGTGCAAGAGGCAGCTGATCGATGATTCTCTCTCATCGATGTTTCTAACTCTCTATCCCTCTCTCTTCCTCTCTGTAAAATATCAATAAAATATATTAAAAAAAGATTATTGATCTATCTCTACTTTTAGCTCTGTCAAGTTTTCCTTTATATAATTTTTTCCTCCCCCATCCTTTATATATTTTAAAGCTATGTTACTAGAGGCGCATTCATGTTTAGGATCATGATGCTGTTTGTTGTGTTGAGATGATTCTCTTATCATTATGATTGTCCTCTTTATCTCTAGTAATAATTCTTTCCTTAAAATCTACTTTGTCTGGTATTCGTGTGCCCAGAGAGTTTTCTTTTCTGTATATCTTTCCTATTCTTTAATTTTTCATATGGTATCATTTTGTCTCACAGATGCTAAGCTTGATCATTTAAGGTGGGTTCCACCGTATCACTTTAGTGTAAAGATACACTTTCTTCTGAAACCGGTTTGGCTCAGTGGATAGAGCGTCGGCCTGTGGACTGAAAGGTCCCAGGTTCAATTCCAGTTAAGGCCATATACCTTGGTTGCAGGCACATCCCCAGTGGGGGATGTGCAGGAGGCAGCTGATTGTTTCTCTATCATCAATGTTTTTAATTCTCTATCCCTCTCCCTTCCTCTCTGTAAAAAATCAATAAAATATATTTAAAAAGATACATTTTCCCCTTTGAAGTTAATAAATAATCTGTGATATACTTTGAGATCATATGAATATCTTGTTATCAAACCACCTCTCATTTATTGGTTTTAGTGTCCTTTGATGACTTTTGCCTGACTCAATTATTATATAATTGGTTGTAAAATGGTGATTTTTTAAATCTATCATTGATTCTGTATGTCTAAGCTGATATTCCTTTGCAAAAAAGAGCTTTCCATCCTCCCACCTTTACATATAGTGTTACTGTGGATCACCGATATCCTTTTATAATAACCCATCACCATCATTCCTCATTGTGATCCCAAATTATCCCAAAATCAGCCAGGGGGAGACCCCTCCAACCAGCTTATGTTCTTCTGATGCACCCCCATTCTTCTTTGGGGACTTCATTGCTCTTTGCACTCTAGGCTGCTCCAGATTCACCTTGTGCCTTCCCTTCCCCATGCCTGGATCAGCCATTTCCCCAAGGAGGATGGTGGTCTTCTTGGTGGTATCCAGCAGCCAGCAGTGCACAGGGATAACACTGGTGGTGTCTGTGTGGTTCCAGCATTGGGTTGTGATTTGGGGCATCTTTCCTGGCTTCAGAGTCCCCCAAGCATATTTCCTGGCCCACTGGGAATTTTATGAGCCACCCGATACCATTGACTCATTCCCTGTGCATTTAAATGAACCAGAGTGACTTTTGCTTGCAGGCAAAAACTTGATGGATACAAGTATCAAAGGATTCGCATGGCAAGCCTGAACTCTCTGTTCTCTGGGTGGCTGTGGGTAATCCAGAGCCTGCGTAAAAGCCTGATGTGATAATGGCTCACCGGAGCAGACTTGTTAACATTGAATAGCACTTTTCAGTTCCATGGTACTTTAAACATCATCTTTACTACCCTGACATGTTTGAGAGATGTATTATTTTCTTCATTTGAAAGACGGAACTTGAAGTAAATGTTATAAGACTATGTATTAGAACTAAAGTGGTTGAAGATAAAAGGCATGCTGGAAACTCAAGTAAAAAAATAGAAAAATATATCTAAATAACTTTTTTTTTTGAATTCTCATCAAGAAGCCAAATCAACAGGAGCTTCCCAATGTTACTATAAAAAACTAGAACTGACATAATTGCTCCAACTGGCCATTTATCTGCAGTTATACATGGAAGTCATGATGCTACTCCAACAATAATTAAAAAAGAGAGTGTGGAATAAAAATGAACAGGCATAAATTATCAAGTTAAAATGTTAATTTTAAAATAATGTTGATTTGTCACAGCCAATTGAATTAAAAATCTGATCTACATTAACTTCACTCTATCTTTGTAAACTCCCTATAACTACTCTTTACATTCTTACATGCTCTGTCTTGGTTCGGTGATTCTCCAAGAGGGTGAATTGCCTGGAGGTGGCGTGGAATAGTATATCCAAGTGTATTAGTTAACACTTGCTGTATAACAAAATAGCCCACGTGTTAGTGGCTTAAAACAACACACATTTATGATCTTAGAGTTTCTGTGGGTCAGGAGTCTGGGCATGGCTTCATGGTCTTTTTTGAGGTTGCAATCCTGGGTTTACAGTCTCATCTGGATGTGTGGCAGGGGAAGGACCTGTTTAGAAGCTCACTCTGTGGTGGGAAGCACTCTGTTCTCTGCTGGCTGTTGGCAAAGGCTGCTCTCAGCTTCTCCCACATGGCCACTTGCCCCATCAAAACCTGCAAATGGAAAAGTCAATAGAAATGAGCAAGACAGAAATCTCAATCACTTGTAACTAATCATGAAAGTGACCTTTCATCACCTTTGCCATATTTGGGGGGTAGAAGCAAGTTCAGAGGTCCCTCCCACACTCAAGGTAAGAGGATTTCACACGAGGACGTGGGGAATCATTTCAGAAAGCAGCCTACCACACCGAGGGCACAGCTCTAAATAGAGCCTTGGGTCAGTCCTTCAAAAATGGGATGTTCCCAGTGAGATGGAAAACAAATCTCGGCATTACTGTGGTCTATGAATCTGAATCACTCTTCCTTGACTTTCTAAAGAGTGAGTGCTTTGCTGAAACTGGAATTGCTGAATATTTTTGTTGTTTATTTTTGAGGACAAATATTTCTTTAAAAATATTTTTTATTGATTTTTTTTACAGAGAAGAAGGGAGAGGGATAGAGAGTTAGAAACATCGATGAGAGAGAAACATCGATCAGCTGCCTCCTGCACACTCCCTACTGGGGATGTGCCAGCAACCAAGATACATGCCCTTCACCGGAATCGAACCTGGGACCCCTGAGTCCACAGGCCGAAGCTCTAGCCACTGAGCCAAATTGGTTGGGGCAAGGACGAATATTTCTTTGAAATAAGTCAACTATCATTTTAAAACTACTATATTAGAGACTAAATTTTATTCATCCCAGAACCATATATACAGAGGGACAGGAAGGATAGAGAAATGTCCTATATTAGTTTTTGCTGCATATAAATATAAAATATTCATCAGCTTAAAAGTATTATCACTGCTCTTCCTGGCACTCCTTTCCACCCCATGCTGTGTATTTTATTTATGTATTTTCCTGTTAGCTAACAGTTAGCTAAAATTTTCTCTGAGGAAGGGCTTTGTACCTCATCAGGAATCTCTTTTATTAGATACATGCCTTGATTTTACCCTTTGAAATATTCTACACACTTTTCCTAAGCCATGCTTTTCTTCTCTTTTATGATGCTATTTGTCTTTAAAGTGCCAAGCCCTCCTACTTTGTAAGTTAAGGAAGGTTCCGGAAGGAGAGAAAGCTGTGGCCTCCAATATGTGGAAGGACACTTTACCTGATTGGGTAAGGTGTGTGTGTGTGTGGGGGGGGGCGGAGAGAATGGCCGGGAAATAAGTGCCACTCACCCTAGGCCAGTGGTGGGCAAACTCATTAGTCAACAGAGCCAAATATCAACAGTACAACGATTGAAATTTCTTTTGAGAGCCAAAATTTTTAAACTTAAATTTCTTCTAATGCCATTTCTTCAAAACAGTCTCGCCCAGGCTGTGGTATTTTGTGGAAGAGCCACACTCAAGGGGCCAAAGAGCCGCATGTGGCTCGAGAGCCAAAGTTTGCCGACCATGGCCCTAGGGAATTGTCCCCACTCTACCACCAGCACGAGAGGGGCCAGTCGTAGTGGTGCTGAGGCAGCTGGAACTGGAGGCTTCAGTGACACATGGGAGAAGGTGGAAAGCACAGGACCTGGGACAGGAGCACCAGGAAGATAAGAAAACCAACCTGGGAGGAATTCGGGAAGGGTCAGCTACAAGACTTCACAGGCCAGCCATCAGAGAGTAGGATGAGGAGGCTCGAAACCACCAGTGAGAAAAAATAATACAACCACCTGATACTGAACGTGGGGAAAGAGAGGTATTAGGAGGTCTGAAGTACCAGCACCCTCATTGTTCATGGTAAAGGAATCAATTCTGCCTAAAAGTGGAAAAGGTTGTTAAAAAATCCAACTCCAACAAATGAATGATAGATTTTGAATATTTTTTCTTAAACTCAGGAGTCTCTTAGGAAATGATAGCATGTGGTGAAGACATATTGATTAGGAATTAGTTTCACTTCAATGTATCTTTTTTCCTGTGGTATCCAAGTAAACTTAAAAGCAACCTTTTAATTAAAATAACATTATATATATATATATATATATATATATATATATATATATATATATATATTTTTTTTTTTTTTTTTTTTACAGAGAGAAAGGGAAAGACAGAGAGTTAGAAACATCAATGAGAGAGAAATAGCGATCAGCTGTCTCCTGCACACCCCCCACTGGGGATGTGCCTGCAACCAAGACACATGCCCTTGACAGGAATGGAACCTGGGACCCTTCAGTCCAAAGGCTGATGCTCTATTTACCAAGCCAAACCGGTTTCGGCTAAAAATTTAACTCTTTTATTAATTTCTTAAAATCTTACCTATCTGTAGATGTCTATCTATCTACCAATCCATCTTTTTGTGCTAGCCTCGCTCCTTGTCTGGAACTCACCTGATGTCAGTGAGCATTGCTTCTGGATGGTGTGTTGTGGGTGAATGTCAACTTCCTTAACTTTACGCTTTTCTAAACTACTTGGATTTTTCAAAATAAGCATATATTATGTTGACAAATATAATACAAGAAGGCTACTTTTTTTAGACAAGAAAAAGTAAGAGGGGAGAGGGGAGGGGGGAGAGGGGGAGACAGACACCCTGGAAATATATTAACAGTTTATTCTGTGTGTATACATGTGGACAATTTTCACTTTGTCCTTTACATTTTGTTTAGTTTACTAGTAAATATTCAAAAACTGTGTGTGTGTGTGTGTGTGTGTGTGTGTGTGTGTGTGTGTTTTGTCAAGGACATGGACACTTTTCCTCCCAAAGGACAATTGTGAACAGCAGGACCACTACTAAGAGAGGCGTTGTAAAAGGTTTTTGCTTTGCAAAACAATCATAATGAGAAGCTGGGGACGAATCCATGACACAGCCTCCTTTAAACTCTTCATGCAGAATCATGAGGGAGTGTATGGGTAAGGTTTATGGGACAGGGGTGTAAATAATGAACTACTCAAGTGTTGCTTCTCGTGGGTGGGTCACGTGCTGGGTGCCTCACTCAATATGCTTCCCCTGGCAAGCAGGTGGCCACCTGGGTGTTAACCCAGCGAGGCTCCGAGGACGTGAGCATATTGACTTAGAACTGGTCATATGGACAGGCTTCTATTTACCCGGAAAAATGCAGTGGCCTTCGGTTTTGTTATTACAGTTACCCTTTGAGGTTCATACCTACAAAACTTGCAGATGTAAGCCTTGTGTAAATTTTAAATCCTCCTCTTGTAAAAACTAAGTAAATGTCAACTCTGAAGTTTCTGGTATTATCACAGTTTCTTTGGAGAAGTGTTAAGCTTATCATAAAAGGAATTCCTGCGAGAAGAAACACCCATCTCTGTATTTTTTTGAAAAGCCACTGAAGGCTGTGAGGGGATTTTGGGCTTCAACAGATTTTAGTGTGTAACAATTGAGAAAGAGCCCCTGTGCATGTTTCCAGTTTAACACATTGTTGGAGAGTGGGAATTTTTTTTTTAGCACTGTTGAGGCCGTGAACTATGCCCCAGATGGAGTTGTCGGTGCTGATACCAGGCCAGGCCTTGAGGTAGGGTCTCATGGCCCTTTCCCAGCACGTAGACCTTCTTTCATAGAACACTGTCAGCTTTCTGAAGAACAGGATGACCCTGTGAATAACATGGTCATCAATGGCATGATCCTCATGTTGCTTAGGAAAAACTGTTTTGTCTTGGATTTCTTGTTCTGCAAAAACAGGATATGGTTAATGTGTTTAAAAGTGGTCCCGTACAAAGGGTTGGGGCTACTCTCTGGATTCCGTGTGTGGAGAAAGGCAGAGCAGTCAGCCAGCCGGCAATTAAAGGCTCCCTAAATTTTAATTTTGTCTGAACTCCAGTGGTCGTTCATTCATGTTCGCTCCACAACAACATCACTTCACTATGGAAGAATAAATCAGTTAATAAACAAAATGCATCGAAGAAATAGAACATTATTTTGGAAGATCCCAAGACTCAAATCAGGGAAAGAGCAGATTCATGATAGCTGCTCAAGGGTTGACTCAATGACCACAATGGTTTGGCAATTTATACTATCACCAGGAGAGACCATCAAGAAGCTGGGATGAGTCTCAAAGACTATCACTGGCATCAACCAATCAGAATGGTGGAACTGGAAGAGACTTCAGCTGCAAATGAAGGGAAGACTTTGGACAAGCTGTCTTCTGGGCAAAGCCTTGTGGGAAATCTTCCACATGAGTGGTGAGTTTCCAAAGTAGAGGGATAGTTCTTACTTCCTATATGGTAGAGGGAACTGGTTGTGCAATTCAGACATCTAGCAATTTTGAGAAACTTGGTCTCAGCTCTAAATTCATAAAAAACCAGTGAAGCAAGACCCATTTGGATGGTTCTGGAGGCTGATCTCCCTACTTGCAGGAGATAACAGACAACCTAGTTCAATCAGTTTAGTTATCTCAATGAACGGACAGGCTGATTCCCGCTACCGAGTCCGAAGGCTTCCTCTTTCTAACAAGGCTCTCATCTACCCAAGAAGCTCCCACTATGTTACATCATTGAATGTCCCCCGGCCTCCTGACCTTAGAAATACAGTATGTGGGGCATCCTGGGGAGGGAAGGGCCCTCACTGCTGGAATGCTGGCCATGGTAAGCACTGAGATAATGCAAGTTTGGGGGAGGACTGCACGTGCTTTGATTCTCTTCTTTGATACCTTTTCCCTCAATAAACACTATTTTTTATTATACCATGTGTCACTAGCAGTGTGTATTCTGACAATGGTTAGGAACTTGATTTTTATTTTTAGAGATTCATCTCCCAGTACATTTACTCATACCACGAAGCAAATGGTGCTTATTCAAGTGTACAGCAATGCTCCATGTTCCCATCTAACAAAACTCAATTCAATTTACAACCAGACTGATGTTGCATCTGATGTGTAATCCAAGTAAAGCTGGTTAATGATGATCATGAGCAACCTCAGGACTTGGAGCTTTCAAAGCTTTATTTCTTTTATCAGTACATTCCCAGGCTAGCTGCTCACAAAAAATATGACCAGACTTTGCAAAAGTCTAATCAAAGGAACTGTCCCTAAATCTTATAGTTACACTTTCTTTCTGATTTGTTACAGTCATATAAAGGCAATATTCTTTGTTGTTATTGATTATATATTGAATATTATATATTGAAAATTTATAATTTTCTCCCCAAATAAAAACAATACTTGTCATTGTAGAGAATGTGGGATACACAGAAAAGCACAAAGAGAAAAATATCCCCTGTAATACTAGTACTCCCTAGATAGAGATAACCCCTCTTTTAATTTGAATGTATATCCTTCTAGTCTTTCCCCTGTAGCTTTTCCAGTGTGTGCGATTTAATTAGAATTTGTATCTTTAAAAGGCCTGTGGTCATGACGCTGTTAAGATGCCATGATGGAACAACTGGTCACCAATAGCATGGAGCACCGCTTGTGGGCTGGGACTCATGCAGGGCTGGCAGGCTCGCAAGGTGGAGACAGGGCCTGAGAAAGGCATCACAATCAAACCACTGGTCACCAGGTGATGCATGGAGCACCTTTGGCAGACTGGGACTCGTGGATAACAAGGAGAGGTGGGACTGGTGGGACGGGGGCAGGGAGTGCCGCACAGGTCCCCAGGTGGTGAGTGGAGGTGCTCCTGCCATGGGGTGAGGGTCAGGGACACACTCATCAGCAGTGGTGTGGGGAGGTGGCACAGGGCACTGGCAGTGTCCACAGAGCGTGTGAGGTGTCACGGGGTGGACATGACTCTGATGGCAGGCTAGGCCTAGGGGCCCCTACATGCACTGAGCTTCTAGTATACTATATTTTTTTGTAGCCTGATTTCTTTCATTTGATAATAATGTATTATGAGCATTTTCCACATCATTAAACATTCTTCTTAAATAATTTTGAAGATTGTCTTGTAGACTACCATTTGGATCTTCCTTGAATTTCACATGTTTGAAAATATGTTTATAAATAACCTGATATTAATCATCCTTGTATATAAATATTGTATACTCATCTGATTATTTACCTCAAATTCCTAGATATAGAATTGGGTCTGAGTAAGTCTCAGGAAAATCAATTATTTCCCCTTTGTAGATGCTTTTTGTTGCCTTCCTGGATACTTGAATGAGTTGTTTTTTCTTTTCTTTTTTTTTAATTTCAAGGCTCAAAAGCTTAAAAGGAGAATATAGTTCAGTGTTGAATCTTCTGTATTATATTTTCCAGAATGAAGTGTAAACTTTCAATCAGCAAATTAATTTACTGCAGTATTTCAGGGAGAGTTCCTTGTATAATATTGATGGACATATGCTCTTTTATTAGTGGCCTTCTCTATTTCTTTTCAATTAACTTTATATTAAATTAGATCATCATTATTTGTATTCCACATATATTCACTTCTTTTTAAGTATCTTCAACCACCTTTTCATCTATATTCCTGTGATTATCCCAAGTATAGCTCTATAGCCATAATTAGGTTCTAGCTAATAACTCTATAAATATTTAAAAATATAAGAAAGGCCGAAACCAGCTTGGCTCAGTGGATAGAGCATCGTTGGCCTCTGGACTGAAGGGTCCCAGGTTCAATTCCAGTCAAGGGCATGTACCTTGGTTGCGGGCACATCCCCTGTGGGGGGTGTACAGGAGATGGCTGATAGATGTTTCTCTCTCATTGATTTTTCTAGCTCTCTATCCCTCTCCCTTCCTCTCTGTAAAAAATCAATGAAATATATTTTTAAAAAATATAAGAAAGAATAGCCATAGTCCTATACAGATTAAAAATATAGATGAAAACAAAGTTTCCTAGTTCATCCAGTTATGAATACTGATAATATCTTGGCTCATATCCTTTCAGACTTACCTTTGCTATCAAAGCGCACTTAATTTTATGCCTAACTTTTAAAAATACATTCTTTCTAATCTAGATATTTCATTCATGGCCTTTATTCTATGGAATTAATCACAGTTTTTCAAAGAGGTTTGTACAAAAATACTCCATTCAGCTTAATTTATAAATGTGAAAACCTGAACGTAATCTGAATCTATTAGAAGAGGACTTGTTAAACTTCGCTTTCTTCAGATAAATAACACCACACAAATATTATAAAGCATGCCTACATCTACATACTTTTATTTGGGAATATCCCCATACATATGATTAAGTGAATATTTTGTTTTCAAAATAGCACGTGATGTGATCTCACTCATACAATTTTTTAAAATTCAAAATCCACATGAATATGTATATTCTCAATTAAGTAACAGCCACCAGTGATAGTGGTATTTGTTACTGAATGAAAGAACTTTCAAAAGAGCCAGAGGACACTCCTCCGCAGAAGCAAGAAGAGAAGATCATCCAGAAAGTTGAAGATAGTGAAAGAAACCTCTGGGACAACTTCAAGCGAACCAACCTCAGAATTATGGGGGTCCCAGAAGAACAGAAAAAGCAAGATACCAAAAGGCTATTGGAAGAAATAGTGACAGAAAACTTCCCCCACCTGGTGAAAGAAATAGACTTACAAGTCCAGGAAGCACACAGAACCCCAAACAAAAGGAATCCAAAGAGGATCATACCAAGACACATCATAATTAAAATTCCAAGAGCAAAAGACAAAGAGAGAATATTAAAAGTAGCAAGAGAAAAGCAGGTAGTTACCTATAAAGGAGCACCCATACAATTGTCAGCTGATTTCTCAATAGAAACCATGCAGGCCAGACGAGAATGGCAAGAAATATTCAAGGTGATGAATAACAAGAACCTACATCCAAAATTACTCTACCCAGCAAAGCTATCACTCAGAATTGAAGGCCAGATAAAGAGCTTCACAAATAAAAAAAGCTAAAGGAGTTCATCACCGACAAACCAGAATTATATGAATTGCTGAAAGGGGTTCTTTAGGAAGAGGAAAAAAATAAAGATAATAGTTATGAACAACAAATACATAACTATCAACAAGTGAATCTAAAAACCAAGGGAATTAAAAAATCTGATGAACAATATCAACTGGTGAATATAATAGAATCAAAAGTATGGAAGGGGAGTGGACTGAGGATTCTCGGGCGAAAGGGGAGTGGGGGGTGCGGGAAGAGACTGAACATAAACTGTGCACCTATGGATGAGGACATTGGGGGATGGGGAAAGGGCAGGGGGTGGGGTGGGAACCTGGTGGAGTGGAGCAATGGAGGGGGAAAAAAGAGGAACGTTTGTAATAATATTAACAATAAATATATATATTTTAAAAAAACCTTTCAGGTATTTCTGCTTTTGTCATTATTTCTGTCTGCTGGCAGTCGGACATCCCTTTTGCTATCCGGGACTGGTGGCTCCTAACTGCCCACTGCCTGCCTGCCTGATTGCCTCTAACCACTCTGCCTGCCAGTCTGCTCGCCCCCAACTGCCCCACCCTCCGCCAGCCTGTTCACTGCCTACTGCCCCCCTTGCCAGCCTGCTCGCCCCCAACTGCCCCTCCCACCCCCCCCACTGGCCTGCTCACCCCCTACTGACTCCCCCACTGACTTGCTTGGCCCCAACTGACACCCGCCTGCTGACCTGCTCAGCCCCAACTGGCCCCCCCTGCCAGTGTGCTTGCCCCCAAATTCCCCCACCACTGGCCTGATCATCCCCAACTGCCCTCCCTGCCTGGTCTGATTGCCCCTAACTGCCTCTGCCTCAACCTTGCCACTATGGCCTTTTATGGGCAGTGGCCATGGAGCCTGCTAGGGTGACCAAGGAATCCAAGCCTCCCACCCGCTCAGGCCGGCTCTGTGGCTCCAGCTAGCTCTGTGGCTCTAGCCAGTGCCGCCATGTTTGTTGCATCAATTTGCATATTCCCTCCTTATTGGCTGTGAGCACCACCATCTTTATCTTGAAGTGACTATTAGTTTGAATGTTACTCTTTTATTAGATAGGATGAGTCAACTGTAAGAAATATTCTGTGTCCTTAAGAATAGGAAGATGGCTATCTCCTGCACAATCATTAATTTGAACACTGACACTGTGTCATTACCAGGCCACCACAGCTTTGGGTGCACCCTCCAATTAGCAGTCACAGGCTTATATGCTGTACAACATTTACAATGTCAAGTTGTGAAAACTATTCAATGTTTAATGTCTATTAAACATCTATATTGCACAAACTCACTCTCCAAGGATTCGTGAGTGAAGAAAAAGACATTTAGCAAAATTCCTTTGTGCTATTTATTTTAATCTCAGAATATGATTGCAAGGATAACTTCACTTGTTATTTTTCCTGTTACAGCACTTCCCAGCACACTGCAGAATGATACTCTAGGGGGTTCTGGAACCCTGAGTTCCAGGCCCCACTCTGCCCTTAAGTAACTGTGAGTACTTCTGAGAAAATGTTATGAGGGGAGATCCTGGGTAAAATCCCATCACAGGGCATGAACCAATTGATTCCTCCCATGTAATGATTTTTCCCCTTCCTACAAGAACATAAATTACTAATGAATGGTGACTTAGTAAGTTAATATACTGTACCAATCAATCCCTGCTGTTTAATACCATAGTTCTAGGGGCACTCTGTGCTTTTCTGTAGGATGCTTACATATTTGCACGGAGGAAGAATGAACAATATAGGTAAACACCTGAATGAAAGTCATTTTTCTAGCTCCATGTTATTTCCCTAATGTATTTAGGGTACCTATCTATGTTTATTATTTATAATGTACCAAGTGCTGTTATGAATTAACACACTCCTCACCCTTCTCCTATGTACTTCTAGGATGAGAAAGCTGAAACTGAGAAACCACGTAAATTGTCACGTTAAATGGCTTGAGAATGGTAGGATCAGGATTTGAACCTGGACACATTGTCCCCAGAACTCACACTTTTAACACTGTACTAAATTTAGTATGTCTTTCTACAGAGGGGTTAATTGCTGATGGAGCCACTGGTTGCTAGGCTCAGAGGAATAAGAGAGTCCAACGAAGAAGACAGGGACAGACTGGGTTGAGAGAGAATGAGCAGGGCAGGTCCATGTAGTCTCCCTAAGTCTTATTTGGATAGGACTGTGCCCAGGGCTTGCCATCCTTCAGTAGTGTTGGTATACAACGTCCACCTAAACAGTGGGGGTTGGGGGATGCTGGTTGATCCTAGTGGGTGGACAGAGAAGGGGTGAAAGTGAGTAGATTTCAACCTCCCTCAGAGCACCTATCAACTTGGTCTTGTGATGTGTCGATGTACTGAGCTTTGGGCATTGGAGCAGTGTTTCTGGGTCACCAGTGCTTAGCCATCATGGCTTAATGGGCAACATGTTTGCCTAGCATTTGCATCAAGCATTATCTGGGTAAAATGTGTCTGATCCGCATGATATCATCAATAGCTGGTATTGCTGGGGCCACATATATACCTGTCCAGCATTCTCCTGGAGCAGGAATGCTGGGGTCTTAGAGCCTCCCGAGATGTAAGCAGATGTCACTGACCTTCTGTTAGTCTAAGGTGGGCACAGCAGATGCGGTGTGTGCCACGCCCACATCCTTTGGCTCCTTTTACCATTTTTGTACCCACTTCCTTCTTGTGGGGGACCCTCACCCCCAAGAGCCAACACCTACATATTCCTGCTAGTGGCCTGCCCCTGGCTCCTGTGCCTGTGCAAAGACAGAGCTGGAGGCACCCTCACGGGTAGCTCTTGACCAATGACTTACAGTCCAGGAGAAGCAACACTGTGCTCCTGATGGGGACAGCTCTGAGGTGTGACCTCCACTGTCCCCAGAGCTCCCTCAGGACCAAGCCCAAGATACCCTCCATGGGCTCTGCTGGCTACTGCACCCCTGCTTGGCTTCCTTCCCTTTCCAGGCCCCCTTCACTTCTACCTCAGTGGGTTTCCCTGCAATAAAAGCTCAAGCCATTTCTAAGTCTGCCCTGGTGTTTACTTTCTGTCAGATTCCCATAGCTCTTCTGCCTAGTACAGGCTCTGTCAGTCAGGGACTTATATATAAAAACTAGAGGCCTAGTGCATGAAATTCGTGCACAGGTAGGGTCCCTAGTGGCTGCTGGATGCTGGCTGCTGGCCGGGGCCTCCCTTCACACCCGCCTTGGTCTGGCACCATCCGCTCACCTGCTCCACCATTCCCCAATAGTCCCATTCTCATCAGGGCCTGCAGCGCCTCCACTGCCACCTGCTGCCAGTGCCCTGTCACCAATGCCTGCCATGTTCTGTGCTGCCCCCTGGTGGTCAGTGCACATGCCATTCTGGGTCAGTCAAACTCCCACCCCTGGGAACAATTTGCACATTAGCCTTTTATTATATAGGACTAGAGGCCTGATGCACACAATTTGTGCAAGAGTAGGCCTTCACAGCCTTGGCCCTCACCCTCGCTGCCCTGGCCCTTGCAGCCTTAGCTTTGTCCAGGTCTTCTGGATGGTCATTCCACTGTTTAGCCATTCGGTTGATTGTATATTACACCTTTATTATTATAGATGCCTAGAAGGCTCCTCTAGGTATGAAAGGAGGGGCCTAAGACATGGTCAGGGAACAAGTAGGGATGTGTGCATTTTCCACTTCTATTCACATGGAAGTTTTAGCAAGAAAAAGAAATAAAAGGCATCCAAACTGAAGTAATCAAGGTTGACATGAACATATATAGAAAGCCTAAAGATTTTACACATATGCACACAATTGTGTGTGCGTGCACACACACACAAATGATAAATGCATCCAGCAAAATTGCAAGATATAAAATCAGCAGGCAAAAACCAGTTTCATGTCTATACATTACCAACAAATAATCCAAAAAAGGAATTTAACCAAAACAATTTCATTTGTGACAGCACCAAAAAGAATAAAATACTTAGGAATTAACCAAGTTGGAGAAAGATTTGTATACCAAAAATTACAAAACGCTGCTGAAAGAACTTAAAAATACACACAAATAAATGGAAAAACATCATGTGTCCATAGACCAGAAAACTTATTATTAAAATTACTATATTACCCAAAGCCATCTACAAATTCAATGCAATCCTTACCGAAATCTCAGTGGTGGTTTTTGTAGAAATAGGATCCCCTTGGAGAGCTTGATAAAACATGCAAGGTTGGCTGAACCCGGTTTGGCTCAGTGGATAGAGCGTTAGCCTGTGGACTGAAAGGTCCAGGGTTCGATTCCGGTCAAGGGCACGTACCTTGGTTGCGGGCACATCCCCAGTGGGGGGTGTGCAAGAGGCAGCTGATTGATGTTTCTCACTCATCGATGTTTCTAAGTCTCTATCCCTCTCAATTCCTCTCTGTAAAAAAAAAAGATCAATAAAATATATTTAAAAAACCAACATGCAAGGTTGGACTCCAGAGCTCCTGATTCAGCAGGAGGTCGGAGGGTGGGCCTGAAATTCACATCTAGGAACCTAAATTTTTAAATACTGACCTAAGGATATGTTTTTTGATTTTTTTTAAAGACACACACACACACACACACACACACACACACACACAGAAATATAGATATGAGAGAAACATCAATAGGTTGCCTCCAATTTGTGCCCTGACTACGAATCACACTCACAGCGTAAGTATGTGCCCTGAGTGGGAATCAAGCCCACCACCTTTCAGTGCATGGAATAATGCTCCAACCAACCGAGTCACCAGCCAGGGAAGAACCTGAATTTTAACCAGTTCTGGTGCTGGTTGTCTCCAAGCACATGATCAGAACCATGAATGGGTCATCACATCTCTTACTGAGAATGTTATTAGAGTTCCCGACTGCCTCTTTGAAAACCTAGTCAGGGTCAAAGCTCAGTGGCAGCCAAATCTTAGCAAGCCACATGCATGAACACAGATGAAGGGGGACCTTGAGTGTGAGCTGTTGCAGGGTGAAGAAATGAAGTCAAGGCCATCCCATATAGGAAGAAGAAATATTAGAAGAAAAAAACACACACCACACAGCTGGGCAGAGCTTCAAGCCACGTGAGGTGGGGATGGAAGCTGGGGTGGACTGCAGTAGTGGGCAGCCACCGGCCTGAGGTAGGGGGCATGACACCAAAGAACCAGAGGGAGACCACAGAACAAAGATTTCAGGTAAAGTTCACATTTAGATGGCACCGGCAAATGGGACTTCAGATACCAATGACTGAGCTGTGGCGTGCTGGGTTTGGAAGACCATGGAGTTCAATTAGTTCTCCACAAGTGCCCTGAAAGCCCCAAGGGGTGAAGGGGAGACAGCCCCTCACAAGAGTGGGACTGTGGCAGGATGGTGGAGCAGGTAAGCGAGCAGTGCCAGGCCAAGGTGGGTGTCAAGGGAGACCCCAGCCGGCAGCCAGCAGCCTCTAAGGACCCTTCCTGTGCACGAATTTCATGCACTGGGCCTCTAGCATCAAGCTGTTCTGCCTTGCAGGCCCATCCATGCTACTGGGAACACAGAGCTATCCATGCAGCAATCTGTCTTGTTCTGTACATGTCTGCAAGTGGGTGAGGGATGGTTTTTGGGGGTTGTAATATGTGCCATCCTTTCTGAAAAACCTGCTAGCCGTGTCTTGGGCTGGGTTCCCCAGAGGCAGGCAGAGATTCCTTCTGGGACGAGGATTCCTGTGAAAGTCATTTATCAGAAAGTGTTCCCAGAAAAGATAGGTGTGCGAAGGGGCTTAGACTGGGAAGGGGGTCAAGTAAGTGTGTGACACCAAGGTCCTACAGAAGGTGACTATGGCTCAATCCCACAGGGTAGCACTTGTAAAAGGAACTGCCACCCTACTGCTCAGGTGTTGGTCCAGGGTAGTCCCAGAAGATGTAAATTGGTGGTGCTTTTGGTTTTAGTTCATGTCTGTAGGCAAGGTGGGCTCCAGGGGCTCAACGGTGTCTGCCCAAAGGGGACGCTGGTGTCTGCCAGGAGCGTTAAGCAGCTGGGATAGGTGTGCAGGTGGGGTTCTGACAGTCTGCTCAACTGTGTCATTTTGTACAGGTTTCCTAGCTTTTCCAAGCCCAGGGTAACCCTTCTGTGGCTTGGCACATTCTACTTCTACATTTTCTTTCAAGACTTTCAATGGCTAGAAGTTCCTTATTTGTGCTGTGGCCAAATTTCTCCTTGTAACTTCTACCTCCTACTCCTGGCCTGCCCTCTGTGGCCACGAGATCACTGACCACTTCTTAAAGTTTAAACTAGTGATCTTTAAAAAAATATATTGTATTGATATTTTACAGAGAGAAAGGGAGAGATATAGAGAGCTAGAAACGTTGATGAGAGAGAAACATTGACCAGCTGCCTCTTGCACACCCCATACCGGGGATGTGCCCGCAACCAAGGTACATGCCCTTGACCGGAATCGAACCCGGGACCTTTTAGTCCGCAGACCGAAGCTCTACCACTGAGCCAAACTGGCTTCGGCCTAGTGATCTTTTAGGATCACTAGGGGTCCTTTTCTCTTAGCCCAAAATCTCCAGTCCCTTCACCTGCTCCCCATGTGAGAAAGCATTTCCAGTCCCTATCCACCTCTGGCTGGCCTCCCTGATTTACTCAAGAGCCTCTTAAAATGTGGCATCCAGACAGAAAATCAGCGCTGCAGTTGGAAATATTCTGATCTGAATATCCAATCAAATGCTGTTTGGTAAAATGTGTTGGTTACCAAGTCATCAGCTTCAGTGACCTGCTGTTAAGAACACCCTCTTGTGGGGATATTTTTGTTAATGTGGCCAGTCATGTGACATGGGGCAGAGGCCACCAACTTTTCCTGTCTAAGTCTTTGACCTCTGATCTTTTGGAGCTAGTGGGCTTCCTCTTTTTTGGGGAGAAATGTTAATAGTATACCCATACCAAGTCATTACTGAGAATAGCGAATTCAGGATATAGCCGAAATTACTAACAATCCTCGGTCACACTTTTGAGTGCATCAGAACCACCAGGAGGGCTAGTTAAAGCAAATCACTGGGCTCTATGCTCAGTTTCTGAAGAGGTAGGTTTGAAGTGGGGCCAAGAACTTATAATTCCTAAGAGATGTCCAGATGGTACTGCAAGGGACCACTGAGGACACTGCTCTATTACATTTCCTGGATGCTTGGTGTTGAGTGTTCAGAAGGTTTTAGCTGAAGGAGGCAGAAGAAGGAAAAAGACATCTGTTTTGTGTACCTGTGCCAAGAGCATGACAATTTGAGCCCTGTATATATAATCATGTCATGTATATATAATCGAATTTTAATAGCGGTATGGATGTAGAGTCAGTATCCTCCTTGTAAAAATAATAAAATGACACCCAGGATTTAAGTCACTTATTTAAAGTCACCTGAGGCAGATCTGAAATTGGAGCCCAGGTCTGTCTGACCCCAAAGCCGTTCTTCCTCACTAGCCACACTGCTCTTTAAGCCATCACCTGTGCCAGAATGTCAAAATCACTCATGATTAAAACACACACACACACACACACACACACACACACACTCGTCTTGAAACCCTTTTGCTTGAATTGCATGTCACAAACATACATTTCGCATACATGCAAAAAAAGGTTTTGGAAGAGGATAAAGATAACATGAAATACATTTTCTAATGCATATGTTATTGTTTGTAATCATACTTCCACAATTAACTTAGTTAATGAGTCAATTTCTTTTTTTTTCAAGAAGCACTTTTATTTTATTTATTTTTTCTTATATTTTATTGATATTTTTACAGAGAGGAAGGGAGAGAGATAGAGAGCTAGAAACGTCAATGAGAGAGAAACATCGACCAGCTGCCTCTTGCACACCCCCCCACCGGGGATGTGCCCGCAACCAAGATACATGCCCTTGACCGGAATCGAACCCGGGACCTTTCAGCCCGCAGACTGATGCTCTACCACTGAGCCAAACCGGTTTCGGCTAATGAGTCAATTTCTAATAGCAGGCTCTTCATGGAGGTTACCAGAAGCCATGTGTTGAAAGGAAGCATAAAGGAGCCAATAATGATAGAGGATAGAGTTAATCTGCCAAAAACTGTATCCTAAATATCAAACAGGCCCATTTTAGAGTTTTATGGGTTTGAGAAAAGGTCCCCAATGCTATGATATATACTAGAGGCCCAGTGCATGGATTCATGCACCGGTGGGGTCCCTCAGTCTGGCCTGAGGGTACTGGATCGAAACTGGCTCTCCAATATCCCCTGAGGGGTCCTGGATTGCAAGAGGGCACAGGCCAGGCTGAGGGAACCTATTGGTGCACGATCGGGGCCTGGGAGGGATTGTGGGAGGGCTCCAGGGCATGTCTGGCCTGTCTTGCCCAGTCCTGATCTGCCAGACCCCAGCAGCAAGCTAACCTACTGGTTAGAGTGGTTGCCTCCCAGTGGTCAGTGCATGTCATAATGAATGGTCGAATGGTCAGACACTTAGCTTATTAGGCTTTTATTATATGTTAGATTTTTTTTTTCCTTTAAAAGTGTATTAAAACATGAAATGCACTGAAAACATTACGTTAAGTCAAAGAAGTCAGTCAAAAAAGACTATGTATTGTATGATTCCATTTGTATGAACTATCCATAATCTATAGGGGAAAATAGTAGATTGTTTGCTTAGCAGTTGGGGATTGGTAATGACAGTTAAAGGTCTCTTTTTGAGGTGATGATCATATTCCAAAATTAGGCTCTAGTGATGGTTACAAAACTCTGTAAATATGCTAAGATCCACTGAACTGTTTATTTTAAATGGGTGAGTTGCATGGTATGTGGATTATATCTCAATAAAGCTATTACCAAAAAAGTACATTTGCAACTAATATTATACATGGACGTTTGTAGTTTTTGATTTGTTTCAATTCATACAAGTATTTTAGAGGTGAGAACGATGGCATTTGGGTTTAGCTACGTAGGGCCAATTCAGGGAAAGTGGAATGCCAAGGCTAACTAGCAGTGCCACCTTGATGTGGGAAGGGAGTGGGTGTTTGGAGGACTTTGGTTCTAGGTTCTGTCACAGAAGGTGCAGATACATGGAAGGGATCGTGGACAGAAAGTCACAGTCCCGACAAGGAGTGAGGGCTTCAGGGCAAATTTCAGGGTCCCAACAGACACACTGGAGTGTGTATCTGGGCCTTCAGTAGAAGCCCAGCCCTACAAACTGGAGCATGGAGGGGCGTTTGGGACCCCTGGGGATTGACTGAATGCCAAGAGCCATGGGGGGCTGGCTTAGGTAAAAGATTCCAGTTGCAGGGAAGCACCAGGTAGTAAGGGTGGCTGGATGAGGTGGTTTGGCCTTCTCAGAATTGAATCCACCTAGACTCCCAAGTTAGGGGTCCCCCCAAAGTCACCTCTGATTCTTAGGGATGCTAGTTCACAGCCTTACCAGGATGTGTCTTCAACCCCAGCTGTGTGAAGGGAAGAAAGAGAACCAGAGAGAAGGAAGGAAATGCCCCAACCAAGTTCCTCTTACTAACCCCTTACTCCTCTCACCCATGTTGCCATTCCCTATTTCGGTTCAATTCAACATTAGTCAAGCCAAAGACCATGAGAGGGACTGGATATACAAAGGCCAAGAAACAACCCCTGCCCTGAAGGGCTTGATAGTCTAAAGGGGGAGGGTAACTCCTAAAGATCATTCTCAACATAATGATCAGATCCTGTGACATCTGCACATCACCACGTGATCAGATCCTGTGACATCTGCATATCACCATGTGTTCAGGTTGGATTGCATGGTTGGATGGCCTTCTGCTTCTAGAAGGCCCAACTTAAGACACACACACACACCTACCACGACAACTAAAAAGTCACACACTGAAATATTATTTAACATACTTAATGTTGCACAGAAATTAAAGAATTTATACGTTCCATAACCATTATGTATGGAATTGATACGTTCCATAACCATTACTCAAACATTACATCAAGGGATGTTCTTAGATGAATACTTTTCTAAACAAGACCTTGTAAGCACATCCAATATGAGAATTTCTTCCGTTAACACAGTTCATTCATATCTTTAATGGCAAAACATGCTAAGGTAGCATGTTGGGTCAGCAATGAACACAAAATTGGGATGTCAAATTGGATTGTTGATGGCGAGAGGTTAAAAGTCTTCCTCCAGCTTTTTATTCTCAAATGTGGCATTTTGGATTTAACTGGATGCATGCTGATGGGCAGGTCTGCTCCGATTTGGGGTTAAAAATACGCTGTCTAAATAGCTGTATCTAAACTCTATCGCTCTGAAATTTGGCTTAAATAAATTGCGCTGCACTATTTTTATCATACTTGAGGTCACATAACGTAGTGGGGAGGGAGCAACGGATACTGGTCCAGACTTCGGAACTCAATGTCCAAGTCACCCAGACAAACTGTACTCCCTCTTGGGCCCGTTTGTTACATTGATTTAGAAAGAAAAACAAGAGATTGTGGAGTAAAGGGAGAGGGTTTGGCTGAAGGATCTCAAATATTCTTTCTAGCAAAATTCTATTAGGTTGAGGCAAGGCCATCTAATTTCACCATCTAGATAGATCTGTGCGCAGTGAATCATGTTGGTATTTTATTTTTGAAATACGACCTTGAGTACTTAAAAAGGAAAAACCAACCATCAACCCACCTTCGCTCTAACATTAGTAATCGGAGCACTTCAAGCCTCTGAAATTTGAAGCAAGCCCTTAACCTGAGCCCCCAACCTGAATTTTATAATGTGGATATTTTTAAAGTCACAAAGTAGTTCCATATTTGACAAGAGAGCAAATTACTTTTACTAATATCTTTATGCGCTTCCAGGATTATTTCTAATTGGAGACCTTGTACGCACTAATGCATATCAGGCAAACAGTGATCAAATTTGATCCGTCCTTGTGTTGTTTCTTCCCTATGAAACAGAACCCCAACTGTGAGAAATGCAAGTTCATACCCTCAAAGGGTTCACAGATGGCCAGAGGGGTTGCATTACAAAATAGAAAAATTCATTCTAGATGAAATAAAAACACGGAGTAGCCTCCACACCGGCCAAGGATGGTGACAGTGATTATTTACTTATTTAAGAGCAGAATGGAGGAGACGGGAGAAACGCTTTCCCAGTGTCTCAAGATTGGGGTGGTTTTAGGCATCACTCCTCTGCTGTGGGTGCATCTTATAAAAATAACTTCATGGAGGAGGGGGCGGGGGCTAGGAAACTCAGGTCACCACAGAGCTTAGCAACGTTCCTGTCCATTATGGCCTTGAAGATGTGACAGGCAGTAATTAGACCAGAGCCTGGAAAACCAAGGAGAGAAGCTGATTTACTCAGGAACAGTTTTCTTAAAGCAAGTGGTCATTCAAAGGCAGACAACTCAAGTCAGCTACAGTTTCCTTGTCCACTCTGTCAAGGGATGGGCCGGGCAGGGTCCACGAACAGGAAGCGCGCAGGGAAGCGGGGATGGGAGCACAGCCCTGATTGCAAATTGTGAGACCAGTGGGAAAAGCATGGAGTAGCTCAGAGCCTCGCCAGCTGAGTGCAGGTGAGGGTGTTACCTAGCGCCGCCAGCTGGGAGCCCAGAGTCCTCTGGGCGGGGTTCCCCGCCAGTGGCTCCTCTGGGCACCCTGGGCTCCGGGGGTGTCAACTCGCAAAGTCGCCTCTTAATCCTCACTCTCGGCTCGCTGCATGAAAGCACAAAATTGGGAGCTGGATGCTTCCTTTCCCGGGACACAGCGGGGTGGCCACGCCTCCAGCCCAGCGGGCCGCCCCTCCCCATGGGGACCCCGGATGGCTGGAGCCTCTTCCGTGAGAGCTTCTCCTCCAACTCCAGCCGAGTTTCGGACACCCCATGGAGACCAGCGGCTCTTGGACAGCGGGAGAGAGGTCCCGGGCCGGGCCGCTCCCTCCAGATCGCGACTCTAGGTCCGCGTCCAGCAGCCGAGGGGAGGAGAGGCCGCGCTATTCTTGTCGCTGTGAGCTACCGGCCTGTTATGAGCAGCTCCCAATCACGCCTCCGACTGGCCGCGCCGACCCGCACCCCCCCCCCTCCTCCCTAATCCCCTAGGCTTTGATTTGATCTCCAGCGCGGAACAAACTCCCCTCCCCGCCCCTCCCCCCCGCCCCACAGCCAGTTGTCCCCTGCCCTCTCGGATGCCCGCAGAACCGGTCCTCTTCATCCGCCCTCCGGAGGTCAGAGCCCTGTCTCGTACTCCCGGACGCCCCGGGGCGGGCGACACCTGCGCCCGATCGGAGCCGTCGGAGGTCCGCTGTCCTCGGGAGCAGGGCCACTCGCAGCTCGGCCCTTCCAGGTGATGGTGCGCGGCCACTGGGGGCCCCCGGCGCGCAGGCGTGGGCTCCCCAAACCGGGCCGGTGTGGGGGCTTTGGGCAATGCACTGGCAGCCCGGGAAGCCGCCCAAACCAAACCCTGCACGTCCCGGAAACCTCCGCGCCCTCCGCCACTAGGGGCTTCTGGCAGCCGGTGCGCACCGAATTGGCTCTGAGAGGGACCCGGGGAGATCTACAAATGGGGATGAAGGGATGAAGGAGCCCCGGGTTTGAAGCTGAGCAGGACAAAAAAACGGGCCCCTGAGGCTCGCCGGGGGGGCCCCGGGATGCCCCAGCCCCCCGCCGGCCGCTCCCCACCGCGGGCACCATGAGCTACTTCCTGTCTTACTGCAAAGCGCACGGCGGCGCGCTGCTCAGCGGCTACCAGGCCCTGCGCGCCGAGGGCTTCCTGTGCGACGTGACTCTGGAGGCCCAGGGCAGCGAGTTCCCGGTGCACCGCTCCCTCCTGGCGTGCTCCAGCGACTACTTCAGGGCCCTGTTCAAGAGCCACACCCTGGAGTCGCGGGCGCGCGTGATCCACCTGCACGTGCCCTCGGCCGCCGGCCTGCAGCGCCTGCTGGACTTCATCTACACCGCCTGGCTGCCGCTCTCCATGGACACCGTGGAGGACACGCTGGAGGCCGCCAGCTACCTGCAGGTCACCGAGGCCCTGGGCCTGTGCGGCCGCTACCTGGAGCGCCTCCTGGCGCCCGAGAACTGCTGCTTCGCCGCCAACGTGGCGGCGCGCTTCGGCCTGGCGCCCACGCTGGCCGCGGCTGAGCGCTATATCGTGCGCCACTTGCGCCAGCTGCTGGCGCGGGGAGCGGGCGCCGTGGGGCTGCTGGAGCTCAACCCAGGGTCGCTGAGGGCCGTGCTGGGGGACCCCGACTTGGCGAGGGTGCCCGAGGCCCGGCTGCTGGGCCTGGCGCTGGCCTGGCTGCGCCGGGAGCCCGAGGCCGAGCGCCTGGCCCACTGCACGGCGCTGCTGGAGCGCGTCCGCTTCGGCCTGGTCCCCGCGGACGTGCTGCGGCCCGTGTACTCGGGCTCAGGCCTCGAGCTGCCCGCTCGCGTCAAAGGCCTCATCATCCAGGCCCTCAACTACCACACGGCGCCCTCCCGCCAGCCGCTCCTGCAGGGCGAGCAGACCAGCGTCCGGAGCCCGCAGACCCGCATCCTCCTGGTTGGGGGGCGCAGGTCGCGGGAGGTGGTGACCGTAGAGGTCAGGGTCCCCCAAGGGGCAGCCGGGGTCAGGGGCGCCGCCGTGGAGCCGGAGGAGGAGGAAGAGGAGGAAGAGCAGGAGGAGGAGGCAGCGGAAACGGACGAGGAGTGGGAGCTCACCCAGGACGTGGTGGCCTTCGACGTGTACAACCACCGCTGGAGAAGCCTCACCCAGCTGCCCGCCCCGCTGCTGGGGCACAGCGTGTGCGCGCTGGGGAACTTCCTGTTCGTCCTGGGCGGGGAGAGCCCTTCCGGCGGAGGGGCCTCCTCTCCGCAGGCCCACGGCCCACGGGAGGTCACGGCCCTCGTGCACCGTTACGACCCGCGCTTCCACGCCTGGACGGCGGTGCCCGCTATGCGCGAAGCGCGGGCGCACTTCTGGTGCGGCGCCGCGGCCGGGGGGCTGCTGGCCGTCGGGGGCCTGGGCGCGGGCGGCGAGGCGCTGGCCTCGGTGGAGCTGTACGACCTGCGCCGGGACCGCTGGACAGAGGCCGGGGCGCTGCCGCGGGCCCTGCACGGCCACGCGGGGGCCGTCGGGGACCGCGGGATCGTGTACATCTCCGGGGGCAAGGCGGGGAGGGGCGAGGGCGGCGCCAGCAGCTTAAGGGATGTGTATTCCCTGGGCCCCGGGGACCGGGCCTGGAGCAAGAGGGCGCCCATGGGCACGGCCCGCTTCGGGCATCACATGGCCGCGCTCCGGGGCGCCGTCTTTGCCTTTCTGGGCCACTACGAGCCCTTCTCGGAGATCGAGCGCTACGACCCGGGCGCCGACCAGTGGACTCGGCTGCGGCCGCTGCCCTACGACCGCTTCTGCTACGGGCTGGCGGTGGTGGAGGAGACGGCGCTGCTGCTGGGCGGCGTCAAGTGGCGGGACTCGCGCCAGGTGCCCACCCGCAACGTGGTGGGCTACGACCTCGACCTGGACCGCTGGGAGGACATCGACTGCGCGCTGCCCTGGGCCTGGAGCGGCCTGCAGTGCGTGGTGCTGCAGCTCCCCGAGGGTGCTGACGACGAGACGGAGGGAGAGGCTGCAGAGGCCCCAGAGTTAGTGTTGGGCTTACCGGGTTAGTGCCCTCTCAGATCCCCCAGGAGGAGGAGGTTGTGTCTGAGCAGGTTTACTGAGCAACCGGTGGGCTTTTCCTAAGAATGGGACTCCGGGCACTGAGTGGCTCGTCTGAAGGTCAGGAGGCAAAAGGGGGTTTGGCCAAAGAGGAGCATTTCCCTTTAAGCTGAGAAGGGGAGACAGGAGAGGTCAAAGGGAAGGGCATGTGAATCAGCTGCAGTGAGCTAGCGATTTCTAGAAATTCTCATGATGCTGGGCCCGGGATGGGCTTTCAGAAATAAAATGGGGCCCTGTGTTTCTTCTCTCAGTTAAGTGTTTTTTCCTAGGTGCTAACTAGTGATTACATTTGTGCCTAACAGATTGCCAAAAAGGGGACTATAAGAAAGTATACGCAAGACCCAGAAAATCATTAATTATAAAGGCTGTAATAAATAGTCCAAGAAAATGGCGTTATCTGAATAAACAGCGAAGGGAAAGTGCCTTGGTTAAATAGGGAGAAATGTGATTTTATGGTCTAGAACCCTGATTCTGCTCTAGTTTAATATAAACATGGAACCGAGAGGGGAAAATGATCTCTAAGAAAGCACCTTTTATTTTATTTTTTTATAAAAACAACCTGGCTTACTTTTTTTTCTGTCCTTCATTCTTACTTCCCCCTTGTCTGCTTTTGTGCTGAATTTAGGCAGTTCATTGCTTTTAAGTTTTGTTTCAGCAATACTTAGCCATAATGATCAGACTCCTTGGTTAAGCGGAACATCTAACAAAAACAAAACTTGTCTTTCTTTCATCCTTTTAAAATGTTCATTCTGAAGACATGCTGTAGGTTATATTTTTAAAACACAATTTATTTGTGCCCCTCCCCCCTCGCCTAATTTCCCCAAAGACTGGCAGAGAAAGAGAGAGGAGTAGGTGACGTGTCCCAGTTTGCGTCAAGGAAACAGGAAACCAGCTTGATGCTACAGGGGTTCAGGGAAGATGCTTGTATATGGAACAGAGACTTCTGGCTTGTACCCCAGTGGGGCGGCAAAGTCAGAACTCATAACTGGGGAGCGGGGAGGAGCAGTTGGGGGGAGGGAAAGCTGGTGGCTGTATGATTGCAAGACAAAGAAATACGGTGAGGACTCTGAATAAAGTATGTGCCTTCGAAGGATTCATTAAGAGCTGAATTTATTTGACTTCAGTTTACAGCGCTGCCTCGCTCCTAGATTTGAAACTAATGCAATAAAATGTACAGATATATAGTGTTAAAAGGAATCTTTCATGCTAGGCTAGCCACAAGTCTTTTGAAATTCATTAGTTTAATTTTACCATGTAAAACAACAGAGCTGACTTTACATAAGGAAAAGCTGCTTAGTAGCAACACGGCTAGTCTTTCCATCAACTGCTTGCTGTCTGCAGGAGACACCACGGCCCCTGCATTCATGACACATCCATCAGGTACAGATATTTTTTTAAGCGAATGTACACATTTAGTCTAGTAAACGTCAACAAGTGGAAATACCTGTAACAAGCACACTTCATTTTAGGACAAGAGGTGTTTTTTGTTTGTTTGTTTGTTTTACATATACAAAATCCCACAAATGTGTGTCAATATCCATGCAGTAAATAAATGTTTGTACAAAGAGGTTTTTTTTTTTTTTAAATGATAAAAATATTACACTGGACCCAAAATCCCATACAAACATGAACACGTGATTTCTCATCCGTTTTGACTAAATACAGGGTTACTGAAAATGTGCGGAAGAAAGGCCACTTTCCTGTACAGTTGTGCAAAGTCTGCAAAACGATAGTGATCCAACGGTGGTTTCAAAAGCAAAGAAAAAAGATTCCCCGCTGTGGAGTTTTTACTTTCTCCTCGACGGCAAAAAAATAAAAAAATAAAAAAAAATTCACTGGCATATATCTGAACTCTTAGAGATGAAAGTACATTCACTGAGCTGGACAGGCAACAGTAGAAAGCTGATTAGAAGTAGAGTTTAGGATACAGAAGAGGAGGTTTCTTTCCTCCTCCCGAAGAAACAGCAAATTGGGGCTTGTACGTTACGCAGCCAGACACTAAAGCAGCACAGTCACTGTCATGCTGGGTCACTTTGAAAAAAAAACGAGATGCTCATTAAGTGGAAATATAGGAAGAGGACGTTTTCATAGACTTCATCCACTGTATAGAACAAGTCACGAAGCCAGTAGAAGGCTCTAGAAATTGTTTCTCTCGTATAATGCAATGGAAAAGAACTCTGAATGGCCATCATCCTCTTGCTCCTCGGGAGAGAGGTACCGTTTTATTTCGCAACATTGTTTTCTATAGTATAATACACATCCACCTGTAATTACACATATTTTATTTCCCTGCCTGAAGTATATAACTCCGTACGTTTCATCAGTGGGCTAGTGGGAAAATTGGAAACGAACTGGATAGTTGGTTTAATTTCAGTTTTAGACCTTGTAGTGTTTTTTTAAGAGTTGCAGTTTAAAAGCACGAGTTTGGGCCGAGATTTTGTATATAGATACCTGTTAGCTGCCTTTCTGGGTGAGTTACGTGTGTTTTAAAAAAATCCACTCTTAAATTCCTCTGTACACAATCAGCATATCATCGCTACAAAAATAAAGGAAGATTTAAACCAAGAAAATAAAGCAGTTCTATCTTCCATTTTGGTCTTTGTTACAAAAACATCTTACAAAGCTTTGCCCTGATACACCGTTAAGTGTCCCCATAGATTTGGAATAGTATTCCCATTAACCAGCTTTCACAAGTCAATAGACTATTAAGACGAATATTAGATACCTGAACTTTTCTTATGTTGATGCTCTTCTATTTTGCTTAACTCTTTTAGGCGCGTCTACATTTCACAAAAATAAAACTACAGCTTACTTTGTGCAATGTTTAAGAAAACCCTCAGAACATTTTAATAAATATAAAAAAGGTTTAAATTCTTTCCCACCCACGACGATGTCTGCACCTGAAAAAATGGGGATTTACTTGTGAAGTCGTATTTATATAAAATTAACTTAAAGGGAGAGAAGACGACCTTAGATAGAAAACTGCCATTTTTCTACTTGAACACCACCTGTCTTCAGGATAGTCTGCAAAAGTTCATTTGAAATCATTGAAGACAGTTGTTTCTTTTTGCACACGGTAAACATAAGCTGAGCACTAATTGCATATAAAATATACAAATGCTCATTAAAGACAATGGCATTATGACCATATATGGTTTGTTTCATATAGTTTGGTAACACTGAAGTATAGCTTGTCAAGTGTCCCACACACTGACATAAAAACTACCTTATATACTTGTTCAAAGTACCAGAAGGTACCAAGATGGGCTGAGGACAGAATACACTTACACATGCGTCTCAATGTAAGAATGAGTGTGTGTGAGAGAGGAAGTGATTATATCTACTTCAGAAGAAATACTTAGTGGGTCATTGGAGGTGGTGCTTTGACAGACATCCAAGAAAAGATCGAGGTACATCTGCTTCCACTGTTGGAATTCTTTAGATGTCAAGTCTGGATTGTCTAGGACTTTGTCAATAATGGCCACTTCCCCTTCTCTGGCCTGAAAAGCAAAAGGATTCAATGGTTAAGATGTGGACAAACTTAGGTTCAAGTTTAAGATAACAAGGTAATAGGCAAAAAATTAAAAAAAGCCCATAAGAAATGGCTCTGGTATATCCCAACTCAGGTATTTAGACTAAAATTCTAGTGTACTTTTTTCTATCCCTAAAGGTATGCCCTGTATTGCCTAATCTCTGTGGCTTATTTTCTCTCATTTATCATCTCTACATATGGAAACCTTCCTCATTATTTAAGGTCCAGTTCAAATGCCTCTAATTTCCTAAAGTCTGCCTTCAACAGTTGGGAAAAATGTCCTCTCCCTCATTGATGCCCCCATAACACTTTATCGCTGCCATTGAGTGGACTTACCACATTTTGTTTCGAGTTAATTTTACATTGTTCTTTCTCTCCTGCTAGGTGGCCAGTACCTATATTTTATGGGTCCAAGGAAGGGGTCGGGAAATCTAGGGAATGTTCTGCAAGAAGTGGGAAGGCTCGCTTCTGGACTAGCCATCCCTGAGAGGGAAAGACCGCCACAATCAAGCAGTTGTTCTGGTCCTTGGGGCCTGACAGAGACGGGAGGGCTCTGACCAAGGATGCTTTGTGTCACCATGTGCTTGGTGAGGGGCCTGTTACAATTGCAGGAACCACATACCCAGGGTTGCTTGGGCGGTTGTCTTTCTCTAATGGGAAGTTTCCATTTCCTGTTCATTTCCCACACTGAAAAGAGTAGGGCTCTATAGTTTGTTTGTATTTTCTAACCAAGAAGGGGCATTTCTTTTCTTTTATAAAAATTAAATTTATTGGAGTGACATTGGTTCATAAGATCATGGGGGTAAGGGGGAGAGATCAACCAAAGGGCTTGTGTGCATGCATGTAAGCCTAACCAGTGGTCAGGGACAACAGGGGGGTGGGGGCATGCATGGGGAGGGCTCTGGGATAGGAATGGGGGATGAGGACAAATATGTGATACCTTAATCAAGAAAGAAATAAAAAAATAAAAAAGATCATATAGGTTTCACGTGTACAATCCTATGACACATCATCTGTACATTGCCTTGTGTGCCCACCACCCCAAGTCAAGTCATCTTCAGAGGGCCGTTTCCATAGAGTGGCTTTTTTTATCATCTTTCTTTGCCCCCAGAGAGCAGAGCACAGCATCACATAGCTGGTGACTCATCAATACTCACTGAATGGAAAATACTCTTTTTTTTGGGGGGGGGGAAGGATCTACAGAGCATCAAAGATAGGGGTGAGGGGCTGAGAGGAAGAGGGACAGAAGCAGGTCTCTAAAATATGTGAGTCTGACCTGCTTCCAAGTGCCTGCCAGCTGTTCTGACCAGGCAGTTTAGATCTGAATGTAGGGCGAGGGGAGGAGGGTGGGTCTGTTAGGTGAGAAGGTAAAGGTATCTTTGGAGTAGGATTGGTCACCAGAATTATTCTTACAAATATTATAGCTCTTTTTTAAAAACCTGTAATAACATCAATAATAAAAATTGAAAAAAAACTTAAAAAATTGGTCATTAGGTTGTCCCACGGATTTGCAATAGCATTTGCATGAACACCAATTGAAAGCTAATTGACTGAGAACTTGACTGCCTGCTCCAGGAAATACTTTTAAATAATGAATTTACCATTTTATCTTTTTGTTACTCATCTACGTTTCAAAATCATAAAACCTCAGCAGCATCCTATTTATCTGAAATATTTCCCAAAGGAGCCCTTTTGTCTGTAGGATAGTCCCCCCCCCCCTTTTGATTTTCAAGGGTGCAGGGCCTGTGTGCAGGAGAGTTTGTGTGGCATGTCCTCTAAACACCCCCTGTCCCTCCCCCCCCAACTGAGAATGTTCACTTTTTTTGCCTCCTTGGACTTCCTGCCTCTCTGCTCCCCTCTCCGCACCTCCTCCCCACGCCCGGGTGGGTGGCATAATAATAAGACCAGAGACAATGTAAGAACTTGTGGAAATGTATACTAGGGAAATAACATGGGAATTGGGAACTGATAGTGTAAAGAGAACAATTATAGAATTTCTACAGAGAGCATGAATCACTGTGGCTTCAGGAAATAGTCCTGAACTATTACAAACCCTTTTAGCACCCACTACTGTATTCCTTATGCGTTCGTTCTGTGTTCTTCTAATAGCTATATTACTTATACTGCATGGCACATTTGTCTTAGGAAAACGAAAGACAGTAATAGCACCAGCCTCGCAGTTTTGGAAAAAATGATGAATCACGTTCTCCTAGAACGAAGTCACATAACATTTAGTCAGTGCTTAGAGATGCTAATGAAAAGTTTAGATTATTTCCTCTTTATTAAAAGAATAGCTTAGCTTCAGTTCTTTCCATTTACCTATTCCCCCAACCCCTTCCCATTTTCTACTTCATCTAGTGAATCTGGTAATCACCTTTGAATTCAGGAAGGAATCTCTTAAAATAAATTTCTCCTTCCATTTCCTATCTTACCTTTAAAGTGCTTTTGAGAATTCTCAGCCTGTGCAGTTTTTCATTCATCACAGGATCATTACATCTCTTTATGAATGAGAGCTTGTATTCCATCTTGGTTGAAATGCGATGTTCTCCCAGTGGTGACAGACTGGCTTGCTCCAATGCCCTGTATAAATCTTGCAGTGAGTCTCCTAACTTTTCTCCCCTACTTTCACCTGCAATGGCCAAAAAGAGAGAGAAATGAACCCAGTGTAATGAATAGTTATTTGATACTCCAGAAATCTACTAAAATATCATCTGGAAAAAAAACCCAGGATAATGAATGATTGGAAATACACTCTATCACATTAAAAAAAAATCCCAACAAACCCACAGCTGCTAGTTACACTGAGTAAGATTAGCTCCAGGCAGCCGATTGTTCTAGAAAGATCAAATAATAGGATGCTTTGACTAACAAAATATACTCTTGAGTAGCAAATCACCGTAAATATCTGGAGTCCATTATAAGTTCAAAGAATTCGAGTACAAAAGGTACACAACATAGAAACAATCCTGCACATAATTTAATATTATAAAACATTAATAAATATCCTTTATCATTATATTGGTAAGCATAGAAATACTGATTAATATGACTCTCCCGGTTTGTCAATAAACTGATTTTTACCTTTTTTCAGACTTCATAAAATGGAATGGCATTCATTGGAATTTATTTTATTATAAAAATCATCCAATAGTGTGCCATCATTATTAGGTTCAATGTGACTGCCATAATAATGCTCACCACACTGGAAGTATAGTGAGTGACCATAAATTATCAATAATAATGCTTTCATCAAATTAAATATGGGAATAGGTTTATATTCAAATTGAGGAATTTGGCACACACAAAGAGTTTGTAAGCATTATAAGACTTGGGAAGAAAACACTCCAAGTCTTATTTCACAATGAAATATTTCACAATTAAAAAAAATATTTCACAATGAAATATTTTTGTGAAAAAAAAATCTTAAGAGACTAATTCAGGAAAGGGCCTCAGATCTATTTGAACAAGTCACACTCCCATCCTATTCTTTAATTGCCTGAATATTGGTGTCATATCTTTCTCAACAATGATAAACAAAGATGAACTTGGATTTCACTTCCGGTGGTAGGTAGAATTAGAGATATATCATGTTTCCTTTAACAGAGAGCCAGATTCCTATTTGAGGAGTACTAATTGTATTGGCCCAAGGAGGGAATGTGGAATGTTGTTCATTCTACCATGATCCGTGTGAATATTTTAGGCTTTCTAACATAGTTCAAGGATTCTCTGGTAATAATAGTAGTTCATATTTATACGTACCAAGAAGTAGGTAAATGCATAATGTTCATAATCCTTACAACAAAACTAAGAGTAGATATACTTGATTTTCACTTTATAGTAGGGAAGTACCTTGGTCAAGATCACAGTAACTGGTGGAGCTAGAATTCCAACTGGGCAGTCTAGCTCCAGAATCCATAATTTTAATAAGAACTCGATTCTGCCCATTTTGTTAATCATCGTTTGAACTGTGTATTTAACAGTAAGTGCTAATGAATTTGTGAGACTCCCTTAAAGTGCAGTATTCTTAATTTTTTTTTAGAGTGTACCCAAAACCACCACCAAAGCCCGCAAACACAGTGCCTTGACTTAAAGGGATCACTTTTAGGATTAAAAAGCGTCATTTAAGTTTCCTGTTCAATTTTTGGCTCTGTTGCTGAGGTTAGCCGCTATGAGTAGTATGCTTATTGAGCTCTGCCATTGGAAAGTTCCTTCCCTCCTTTTTATTATTGTTATCATCAGCACACGCCATTTCTAATCCCATGAATTTTAACTTCCTAACAATATATCTGCATTAGAACTATAATCTAAAAAACACAAACATCCCTTTAAATAACAGCTTTTAAATTCTCTGTTGGCTCATCCATGAATGTTTGCAACACCTAGAAGATTCTGATGGGCGGGTGGGCGGGGGACTATAAAAAGGAGTCACTGCTTTGTGGGTTAAGAGCAAGGTTGAAACGGGAGAGGGAATTTTAATTGAGAATTGCTTGGAGGCAGGAAGGCACAAAATCGTAAGGTCATTCAGAGTACCTAAATGGAGTTGTAAAAACAAGGATACATTTGAACAGCATAATTCCATTTCAGAAAAGCACAGGCCGGGAAAGGACCCAGAGGAATTATTTAGCAGGTATCATTCTCTTAGCCTCAAGGCAAGATTGCATCCAAAGCTCCAGAGGGGGAGAGAACAGCTGTGAATTATAGTAGCTTAGGTATCAGCGGCCTAATGTATTATTAGTTTCACAGTTTTTGAAAGAAGGGGGAGAAGAAAAGGGATTCAGTTTACAATTTTAGCATTTAAGGGAGGCAGACTAGTTTTACATAGTCAAGTTTTACTTACAAATAACCTTTTTTCATATTACCTCAAACTGTAGGGAGTATCTATTTTGTTTAACACATTCTTACACAGTTTTCTTTCTCCCCAGTTCTTAAAGTTTGTGAACTACTGGGCCAGTATGAAAATGGATTTTTAAAAAAAGTTTCGATGCAGTTTTACTTCAAGAAGGATAAAGGGTACAAGCATAGCTCTTCAATAAATAAAAACAGAAAAGTCCCCCTCTCCCCCCGCTCTTGCCATTAAGGGGGAATAAAAGCATTCAACCAAAGGACAACACAATTCTACAAAGAATCCAGTTTGACAGATGCGAGAATAATTGAGCAGAGGTTTATCTCTGGGTAGTGCACTGGAACAAGAAATCACAATGAGACGGAACACAGAAACATCTCCAAGTAGAGCCACGGAATAGCGCGGCCCCTCTTAGAGATAAGTACGGCCCCGTCCCCTCCCCCTACACATGTACACATGTACACATATGCAACATCACAAGACACAGCAGTGGGATGAGGGAAGATGAGGGATTGAGATGCCAGGCTACCACGAAATGCCACCAATCACTGAACATTTTAAGACTAGACAGTGAGTCCTTTTGTTTTCAAAGGAGGGGGGTGAGGGGAAGAGCCACATTATAAATCTGATTCATTGTGCTCAACAGTCAAAACAACACAGAACTCAACATTCAAGACAAAAACAGACCTTTATTTTCTTTTATAATTTTCAATTGGTTTCCTTGAGCTTTTTTTCCCTTTTCTCTCTCTCTCTCTCAGATGAATACCAATTAAGTCAATGGTGGCTACTGTTGCAACTGAAAATGCGAAAGCACCTTTATTTTCTTCTCGTTTTGCCCTCTTCTTCTTCGTCTCCTTTTCACTTCTCTTCCGGTTTCTCTCTCTTTTGAAAACCCTTGCTTTTCTTCTTCCAGAAGAGGTTTGCTTTGGAAGAGCAGGCAAGCACTTGGTGAGGTCTGCTTCCTTATGGACTTTCCACATGCCAGTTCAGCCACTGGAGTGCTGGCGGAGTACCAGCTCTTTTGCAATTTGAATGAATGTTTCTGAAAGTTGGCAAAGTGTAGAACACCACATGCAAACCACAGGGCATCTATAGGAACCTTTGGTGATTCCTAGTGAGTATATTGCTCCTACAAAAAATTTTTTAATTGGTATCTAATTTATTCAGGAACTCTGGGCCTTTGCAGGAGTTAATTCCCTCCCACATTATATTTATATTTACAACATGTGAATTGGTTTAGTTCTGTGTCAGGTAACAAACTTTTCTATTGCAATTTTGTGAAAGCAAATGGAACATATAAAGTTTTCCTTCCTATATAAAATTTCATTGACTGATAGATTTGAAGGTCATAAGAAGTTATTGATGAATTGGTTCTGTACCAAGGGAGGGTCATTTCCGGCTGCGCCATCTGTGGCAGGGGCAAAAGAAGATCCTTTATTGTCTTATTAATACTGTAGCTGCCCCAGGAAATATTGTGACCCTTATTCCTATGTGGTGAGCACCACAGTTCACTGTTTGGTGCTTTCAGGTTACATATGACCTTCTGGTAGTGATAAAGAAGAGGTCAAAGAAAAGGTTAACTAATGCAAAATAATAGTTCGTTAGAACTTTCTTGCAAATGGATTATTAGAGGATGATAATATAGTTCTCAAATACTAAAAGGTGTTCAGTTGATGCATTCCCTTACATTCATGCCCAGCGGTTTCCAAACATTTTGATTGTGCACTTATCAGTTAAAAACACTTCTGCTTTGGATAACTTATATACATGTATTACTCTATGTTGATATGCATGTAATAAAACAGACACAGAAAAGAAATTAAAAAATGAGCTATAACAATTGAGGGCACATTCCAATGTTTTTTTTTCTTCCTGTGCCTCCACGGCCCCATTTGTACCCCATTCAGAGACCCAGACTGCGCCTTTCCCTGAGCGGAGAACCTTCCCTCTTATTTGCATTTCCCATTCTTCTGTCTGGCACAGAGTCTCAGGTACCCAAGATTTAAGCTGAATGATGGTTTTCTCTGCTTTATACACACAGGGCTCCAGAGAGGGCTCCATGTCGGGCGACTGTGCAAATCTCATCACAGTCTATTATACAATTTTGCTCATGTTCCTTTGGTGACAATTATGGAGAGCGGAACACAAACTTGGCGACCCCCAATTTCATGCTGGTGTCTTTCTCATTTCCCCAGGACTGTAATGACAACGTTGAAAGAAAAGTAAAAGATGAAAAGAAAACGCGACAAATATACCCGCTGGGCTCTTGAAGAACCAAGTCAACATGTTTTGGTACATGTTTTGGAAGGGAGCTGCGCTCTTTTAAAATTGGACAATGATGTCTTTCTGGAAGCAGTCATTCCTTCCACAACTCAGCTGGGTAATGAGCACAGAGAGCTCGGGAGAGCTAAGTCACAAGGGGCAGAGAAGGCTGGACATAGTAGCATTAGTCACCGGTCAAATGTGAGAGGCATTCGTTCTTGTAGAGCCACAGAGTGTCTAAAGGGTTCCAGGCTAATGGTGTCACGTATGTGGAGCACTATTCTTGTCATGAAGGTCAATTAAACATTTGCATTGAGACAACGGGAATACTTTCTGTGAATGCTAATGTACCAGTGCTCCATGATGAACAACTTATTTATATGTAAGGTGATAATTAAACTTTTAATGGATTTAATGTGGATGGGTTTAATGTTTATAGATTGTATGCTAAAGATGACTGTGCATTCAGGACTTTACACTGTAATGTGAATTGTCTTATGATTATACATTAGCTCTCTTAATGTATGCTTTTATATAAGTCAACTAGCTATGCTTAGCATTGTAAAGCTGGGGCGGGGGAGGGAGGGTTAGTTGGTTATACCAGAAAAAAGCATAGTATTTTAAAACCTGGCTTTTACTCAACTGCTTTGTAATCAACTACCCTTTTCATTTTAAAAAGTAATTTGTTTTTTCCCTTAGTCAAAGTATAAATTTCTCTGATAAAAAATTAATTTTAATGAGGAAAACCCCCCTACTTTAAAAAGTACAGGTTGAGTGAATCTACCAGTATTCTTAAAGTGTATTCTTAAAGAACATGTGTGGTCTATTCCTATGTAAGAATGATCTTGTGCTTCACCGAAATCAAGTACAGCCCATACCAGTGTCTGTCAGTCCCTTCTGCACAACAGTAAAGATGTGACAGAAAAGACAGAGCTGGAGATTTTTCTGTACTTCATTCTCTATGCATGTCAATTCTGCCAAATTATGTGGTTTAATGCCACAACTGTATGACAGTGATTGAATTTCCAGGGCACTATTCAGTAGTTGCTATGATGGATAGTTTCTATGATGGCGAAATCTCGGTGTCCTTGGCATTGATTGATTGGCCCACAGGAAAGGTTCTTTGAAGGACAACCACAGACACAAATGATCAATTCTGGGTTTACCCGTGGAATTTAGAAAATTTAACTGATAGACACACAGAAGTCAAGGTACCTGGTTCTTAGGCAGGGATTCATTAAGGGGACAGTTTAAAATCAAAGCTAAGAGATGATTATCTTTAAAAATCAATGTGGAGTTATAGTCCTTAATGAGAAAAAACTAAAATACTTCATATCCTAAAATTTCACTATAACAAACAGAGAGGATGACCCAAGACAATCCTGCTAGTATTAAATACCAACAAAATGTTTTTTTGATGGATTTCTACATACCGGAACCATCATTTTTATATATATACTTAAAAAAACACATTAAAACGGTTAGAGCACAGAAGCAATTGTAAGGCAGAGCAATGTGATTTTTATTCACAACACAAATTCCATTTGTGAGAAAGAAGCAGAGATTACTTCTCTTCAGAAAGATATTTACTATCAAGCATACTTAGCAAATTATTTAGCTATCTGAAAAGATCTGAAAGCAATTGGTCATATTTTATTTTTTTAAGTAATTTATATTTTTACATGTATTCACATTATGCAATACCACACACTGCGGCGACAGGAAGAAAGAAAACATTTCCAAATACAATGTTAAATTATCTGTTCATTGCACAGTATTAAATATCCATTAATTAGCATTGAGATTATTACAGAGTATCTTATCCAGCTAAGTAAAGGAAATTTCACATCCACTACAGAAGAAAAATGAGCAATAGTGAGTCATAAGGGACCCAGTTACATAGTATTAAGTAATCTGTGAAGCTCTTTTGAAAGACATCCAGACAAAATACTTTTGCAAAAGTGAAAACCACGGCCTATAGATTAGGAAAATTTTACAGAAAAGAATAGCTCATGCCTGTCCTATGAGGCAACACCATTTGTATACAAGTGCCAAGAAATAAGGAGAAAGTTAGGATTTTAGCTGAGGGATCTAACAAAGCCTGGCATGAGGATTTTCCTCATTAGTGTCACCAAAAGCAATCTCTGTGTTGCACCTGAATACACTTGATAATAGAATAAACATAGTAAGTTTCAGAGCAGGTTGTGTATACCTTGCCTTAATAGATTACACGTAATTTAGTACAATACAGCACGTCAAGTTTTAAAAATGCAAAATACACTCAATACACAGAATTTGCTTCCTCTGCTTTGCCTTCAAGAGGCCACCAAAGAGTCCATTAAACAGCCAGGGTTTTCTAGTTATCGGAGCTGATCCCTCTCCTTTCCTGGTGTAAGGAGAACACAACTGAAGTGTCACCACACAGAGCCCTTCCCCAGTCAATCCCCTTCCCCTTCTGTTCTCTCACAGAAATGGCAGTTTTCTGTCACTGTGCTCCATCTTGATTGGCTTTGATCTTATGCTAGTCCCAGTGTAGAAAGCTCGCATTCTTCTTAAGAGTGGCCTGCCCCTCTTAATATCCCTTTAGGGAGGCCCCCAATCCAAAACACTTGATGATCTAAGCTCTTAAAAGTCTGTTCTCTGTTATAGACAGCAAGGTCGAGGCCATTTTAGTTGCTTGCAAGAGGTTGATGTGGAGTCTGCGCCGTGCCGACTCTCTCCGATCTAAATTCTCTAAACATTAGCTTATCAATCTGTGAGTCCAATGGGTTGAGTGCCAACAGAAGTGGATCCGATTTGGCATGGAGAGGTTCTATCAACTCTCGCAGTGTATTAGCCTAATATGATAAAGCAGTGATACAATATGATGAAAAGACCTGCGGGTGCCATTATTTCTAAAGCACATTAGTATTTGTACTAGAAATACCATCATGCAATACCCATGAAGAGAAAGAGAAAAAATATGGCTAGAATTGCATATGGTTTCAATACCATCATGTTTTTCTGTTGGCATGCAAATCTATTGGGCCATAAACGGGACACTTTTGGCTTTAAGCTTGGTTATTTGGAAAGGCCAATCTTATGTATAAAAAATAATACACAGCACAGATAACATATTTTCCCACCTCTATACTTGTATATGCATATCTATAATTTTAATGAGAAAAGTTCGTTAAAAGTATTCTTCATACACATGTGAAATGAACAGTCTTTCAAGGAAATTAAACTGTATTTCTATATGAGATCTTTCCTCAAATTCATCCAATGAAGAATTATGAGGAAAAGTTTTCTGGTCTACCTTCTATCTAACTACTCTGATGTATATTTGTTAACCACGTGCTAATCGGTGAGATAAAAGAGTCAGCTGGTGTGGCTCCAATGAGGAGGCCCAATGCTGACCAACACAAGATTAGGAGAAATGAAAAGCTCTAACAGGACAAATGTGATGAAAGGGTGACTTTACAACAAAACACAAGCCACATGCCAAGGAATTAAGAAACTAGAAGAAACTAAAGTTTCTGAACGACCCGGGAAACGAAAAAACAATTGGGATAAAATAAGCTGTAGTCTCTTTTAGTTCATTTTTTTTTTTTTTGATTTTGAGGAATCCACCTACTGCCATGAGACACAAGTGTTTTTTCTGACCCACGGCAGGATTCTATCTGCAATATCCTGTAATAGCTTTTGAGTATATTAAGAAAAAACAAGGTGTTGTTCACTACTACCTGCCTTAGAAAATGAGAAGGGTGTGAGTAGCCCATAGCAATGTATCTGGAAAACAATGCAAGTATAGTTCAGAAATCAGCAGAACTAATTTTTTTTTATTATAGCATACCATTCTTTTATAGAAAAGGAGCTGAGAATGAAATAATATTCATATGTAAGTCAAATGAAACAAAAGACAATACCTACTTTTAGAGGAAATTATAATATTGGAATGCTAGCTCTGGCTTCTATCACTTTGCTTCATAAGGTCATGGAATTTCTTTTTTTCTTAATAATTTTTAACGTTGACACTATTGCAGGTGTCCCCCTTTCCATCCCCCCTGCCCACCTCTACCCTCCTTTGCCCTTCACCACATGGGGTATGCACATATGGTCTCTAGCTAATCCCTTCGCCTTCTTTATCAGTCACCTCACCCTCCCCCCCCCTCAGGTACTCTCATGGAATTTGGAACAGAAAAGTCGCAGGCAATCTAAACTTGGGCACGTTAATTTCTAAGTTTGAACTGTTCCTAATTTATCTATGCAATGCAAACATTTTGTTAAGTTGTTGTTTTGAGCACACCCCTTATTTCCCCTCAGAGAAAAATGTTACATGAGTAGTTTAGTTTCTAGTGCACTTAACCCATACTAAACCAGACCTAGAGGCCTGGTAATCAAGACACGATTAGTTACATTTAGGAGGTTATTTCTATAGCATGGCCCAGTTCTACTCCAAGATACTAGAAACACTTGCTCAATTGAGTGCCTTACCAAAGTGCAGGTTGGTGAGGGGAGGACTGCTATTTTCAAAAATGATTACATTTAATTCCCAAAGTGTACATACAAGGTGGGACAAAAGTAGGTTTACAGTTGTTTGAATGGAAAATAAAACAATAATCTACACTAATAAAAGAGAAAAATGCTAAATGACCATACCTTTGCTACACCCACAGCCAATCAGAGCGAGTATGCAAATTAACCCAACAAAGATGGTGGATAATGTGCATATGCTGAGGGAGGGAGGAGTGAAGACTGAAGACAGCGTAGAAGGAAGAGGGAGGGAAAGTGGAAAGCAAGATAACTGAGCGAGGGAAAGGGCATGTGGCTTGTGCAGCAGGTGGCAGTGGGCGGGGCAGGGCGGGTGGGTGGGGCTGGGAAGTCTTGCAGGAATCTTCTTGCAACGGGCCCCTAGTTACTAAGTAATAATGCAAGAATAAACTGTATTTTGTGTACTCACAACTGTAAACCTCTTTTGCTCCCATCATGAATTAGCATAAGAGAAGATAGCCTCCCAGGGAAAGGTATCTCTTCAAGTAATAGTGATCAGGACCACTGGCTGCCAAATCTCAGGGCTGGAGGTCTGCTTGTTAAACACAGATTTCTGGGTCTTACCCCTAATCTACTGAATTAGAATTTCTGGGTATGGAACTCAGGACTCTGCATTTTAATCAAACAACCTTGTGCCCACTATGGTTTGAGACCTGCTTCAGACCAGTGACACTGGGTAGGGCTGGTTGGAGTGATGCCAATTTTTGTACTTTGGAGGCCTGTAGTTGGGCATGTCACATAGCATTTCATTCTTAGATGTATCACCAGTATAACACTGTATTACATAGCTCAAATAATTTCAAGGTTTTTGCCATGGAATCTGATGGAAATATCTTGGTCTACTGAGAATACTACTAGAATAAAGTCTTTACACCTATTCTTTTATGTACTATTAAATAGTTCCTCTTTATTTTAAATATGTTTTTATTGATTTCAGAGAGAAAGGGAGAGGGAGAGAGAGATGGAAAAATCACTGATGAGAGATAATCACAGATTAGCTGCCCCCTACCAGAGATTGGGCTGGCAAGCTGGGCACGTGCCCTGACCTGGAATTGTACCCTGACCTCCTGGTTCATAGGTCAATGCTCAACCACTAAGCAACACTGACTGGGCTAAATTGTTCCTCTTTAAAAAAAAATTAAATTAAACTTTAATATACAATAGTGATATTTAGTGATGAGAAAATATTCAAAATGCATAAAGTTAAGGAATAAAACAAGAGTATGTTAATAATATATATATATATATATATATATATATATATATATGCTTATATATTGCATATAAATTGTAAAAAATGATAAATGAATCATGTGCAATAGCTAAAATTTACTCATTTAAGCCACACAATTTTATGCTATATTAAAAAAAATCTTTATTGTTGAAAGTAGTACAGATGTCCCCTTTGTGTGTGTGTGTTTTTCTCCTGTTGACTCCTTCCATCCCTCTCAGGCTTCACCACTCTATTGTCTGTGTCCTAGATAGTTCCTCTTTATTCTTGAGGCAAACAGAACAAAAATGAAGATACTTCCAGACTCATGCGCATTAAACCCACTGTATGTATTTGTGTGTGCACTCTGAATCTCAAGTATGAGCAGCATTGGCAGGCCAGGAGGGTCAGATATGATGGACTAGTACATGGTTATTCTACATGAAATTTCTAGGACACAAAAACAAACTTGCTTTATAAGGACACTGTTCCATGAAAGCCTATCTTTTGTGAATCTCCTATTTTTTATCTTTTACTTTTTTTGCAAGTCCCTTTCTGGTTCTTAACACTCTACCTTTCTCTAACTTTGTGTTTTTATTGGGCTTTCTAGCTCTTGACAACTTCATTTATCCCCAATCAAAGAGTCAAAATAATTCAAACCAGTTAAATTATTTATAATGACAGACTAATTTGATTCCTGTTTTTTTTTAAAGAACAAGAAGAAATTGCATACACCTTAAAAAGCAAACAAATTATGTGGCTCTTGATTGTTTTGTGTGTGTGAATATCTTGATTAGAAAAATATTCCCACCCGACTGGTGTGGCTCAGTATCAATGGTTAGATTCCAGGTCAGGGCACATGCCTGGATCTCTGGTCCCCCAGCAAGGAGTGTGTGTGTGTGTGTGTGTGTGTGTGTGTGTGTGTGTGTGTGTAGGGGGGAGTAGGGGTGTGTGTGTGCAGGAAGCAGCTGATGAATGTTAATGTTTCTTTCTTATCAATTTGTCTATCTCTTTCTTCTCCTTTCCTCTCTTTCTCAAATCAGTAAAAATATATTTTAAAAATTCTCCACTTACTGCTATTGAAATAAACTTCACTATTTACCAAGCTTTTAATCAACTGCATTTTGAAACAGCAGCAACTGTTTCTAAGCTACCCTAAGAAAATCAGTAATATTTCTATTTGGCATATTACTTAAACATTTATTGAGCTTTCGTTCATCACTGAAACCTCCAATTGTGAGGCCACCTGCCGAGTTGTATAAAAAGAAACAGCTACTGTTTCCCTGTTACTAAACCCCTATGTAATGCCATGTTGAGTCATGTACAGGATGACTTATTCCATGGATCTGCTTCCCCTGCAAGCTCTTCACAGGTTGAATCTATATAGGCTATGTTGAGGATCATGTTTCTTTCCCTTTCTGTCTTATGAATTTAAAAATCTCACTAAGGGCGGCTCAAATAATAAGCAGGAAGAGAAATTCTAGAAATACAAGTTTTAGAAATGTAATCTGGCTTCTAATATTGTACCTGCTAGGAATAGCTGATGATCCCAAATCAAATGCCTTGGGGTTAGATTATAGGGTAAGGATGGAGGCAGAAATGTTTGCAAGAGAAAATCTTTTCCTTAATGAATGAAAGAGAAGAAAATATGTGGAAATGGAAAAAGGAAATCCTTAAGCCAGAAGAGCACTTGGAAAGATTCCTATTTCTGTCTGAGTTTTAAGAAGAAACTTCGTTTCATTTATTCACTTCCATTGTCAGTAAGCTTGAGGGCAAATTTAAGGGCAAAGCCACTGACTACTGGTCTTAAGCTGCTTGCAGATAACAAAGGTCACCAACAGCGGACATCCCAGCCTATCGAACATAACACTTGCTGAGCTCATGGGAGAACAGAACTGTTTTGTGTGCTTAAAAAACACATATTTCTGGAACACCATTATCTGGAGCCTCTCCTTCTAATGTATGTGCTCATATTTAAGGTTTTCTTTTGGAAAATGAGAGTATCTAACACCATGGAGAATCATCAGTGATAATTACTTTCTCAGTGTAAATATTGAAAAGAGGGGACTGATGCCTTTGGTTCCAAATGATAAATATGAATTGAGGGCTTGATCTGTCATAAAGGTTGAAATATCAGATTGTGAAAATTTGTTCATTTGCTGATTTTAAAATGTAAGGCCGTAGAAGGAAGGAATTGACAACTCTTTGTTTTTATTTTACGAACGACAAGTAAAATTTTCATGATAAAGTATTCTTTTTCAAAATAAAGTGGTGAATTGTAAAAATTAATATAGTGCCATACTTATAGCACGTTTAGCAATTCCAGGTAAAATAAAATATTTGATGAACTTTGCTACAGGCTAAACCAGATAAGGAAATACTGTTTCCAGATAATTAGAATGTTCCTCTAAATTGCCAAATCACAATTCCATCCTCTTTGTATAATTCACAGGAGAGAGAGCATTTCCTTATGAAAGTAGTATCTCATCTTAATGTACCTACTGTTATACTCTGACCTTAGAGTGCCTTTAGGACTTAACTAGTTATTATGAGTATATCACATGTTCTGGCTTTTTCTGTCTGCATTAAAATCCACTATCTGAAATAAAGGCAAACCTAAAATATACTTTAAAAGAAACTTACCTATTAGCAACAATTGAAAAGGTCTTTTATATGTATTAGTCACGGAAATACTAGATATGTTAAGTCAATTGACCACCAATTTATTTTCAATTAAGTGCCTAGAGATATTTCAGAAAAATGTACTATGGAATTTTGCCATATTATATTGAATATAATTTTGCCACATTATATTCAAATGTCACCATTCAGAATTTAAAATAGAAATGGGAGGGATTCAATTTTGTAGATATGTAAATTTCAATAAGGATTTAATGTGCACCTACAGGTAGATATATCAAATGTTAGGGATAAATATACAAAAATGATAGTCTGATTTCAAAGAGTTCATGATATAGTTGTATGACCCCTACCCCAATTGCTGTCTTAAAATTTTATAGTTAATAATTATCATTAAAATACTGTTCTACTTTATTAAGTACATGTATATGTGTACACACACACACACACACACACACAGATTCAATTATATAACTAAAATCTAAATATACAATTACCCTAATAATGTATATTATATGTAATTACATTTTTATATGTAATTACATTAATAATGCTGTATGACTATGTTAATTTTAATTAAACATATATGGAAAGTAAAACTATTTGAAATTCACAGTAAATTTAAAGGAGACAAAAAATGAATGTACATATGTATGTATATATAAAATACAAAACAACTTAATTATGATGCTTACAATGAACTTTAAAACTGAAGGGGAATATAATATGCCACCCTAAAATATGCCACTTGGGCACCTGCATTATTCTGAGCTGAAGGTAATTAAGAAGCAGCAAACACAGAAAAATCTTTGGCTGTTCCCCATCTACCCAAAAGCAGGATATAAATTTTTCCTTTGAATTTGTTCCTCCTTTCTTCTTCCATATCAGAAGAACAACCCTTATCATTAGAGACAGAAATTTGGCATCAAGATGGGTCAGCACAAGCAAAACTTACTGAAACAACCCTTATCTCATGTTAGTTTCCCCCATATATTTACTTTTCTACAATTTACCCACCAAGAAGCCCCAAACCCCTTTCCTTTATCTTATCACTTTTTCTACAATTTATCACTGTTTGTTAAAATGGTATTTAGGGCTTCAAGTCTAACAGCTTATTTGGGTCTTCTTTTCTCTGAAGGTTTCTGTGTACATAAAAGCTAAAATATTAACATAGTATACAATTTATATGCCTTTCCTCCTGTTAATCTTTTTTCAATTTAATTTGTGGCCCCAGCCAAAGAACACAGACTAGAGAAAAAAATTTTCCCCTTTCCTATAAAACATTTATATCAACTCTAAAACCATTCCATCTTAATGCATCCCTATATTTAAACATTTCATAGAGTTATTTTGAGATTAATAAAAGCATCCTGTTAAAGCCTGAGACAACCATCCCTATAAATTTTTCTTTTAGCAACGTGGGTGGATAACAGTTTATTGGCAGAATGGGTTGCTATTTTATGATTAATATTACTTATTGTAAAATAAGCTCTTTAAAATTCTCATTTCTAGCCTAAACCGGTTTGGCTCAGTGGTAGAGCGTCGGTCTGCAGACTGAGGGGTCCCGGGTTCGATTCCGGTCAAGGGCATGTACATTGGTTGCGGGCACATCCCCGGTGGGGGGTGTGCAGGAGGCAGCTGGTCGATGTTTCTCTCTCATCGACGTTTCTAGCTCTCTATCTCTCTCCCTTTCTCTCTGTAAAATATCAATAAAATATATATTTTTTAAAATTCTCATTTCTCAATGAAGTAGTTTCAGAGGCAACATATACCTAAAATCTGAGACATTAACACACTATAGGAAATAGACCTTTTATTCTCTAATGCTTTAGAGATGAACAATGCATATTTTTAATTTATGAGAAATTTTAACCTCTACTACCACCTTACCTGGTTATATTTAAAAGATAGAATTAAACAGATCACATTCTATCTGGATGATAATTGGTGTGAAGTAACTCAGTGATGAGAATTGCCAATGGGGTGAACAGGTAAGTCTTATATGACATAACACTTCATCTGTAACTGTGACTGGTCTGCCAAAATGAAAAGGCAAATTGGGACCAACCACACCCAACTTGTTTTCTTGTCTTTTTCTTTCAATGGGTCCTTTGACCCTTCCAACCCTACTAGGACATTCTCTTTCCTACCAGATACGTAGATATGTGCTCTAAAAAGCAGTTCTAATCTTATCTGAACCTAAAACCACTTAAGTGAATGTGTGATAAAAATGATTTTACTTCCATGACCCAAGATACTTAATTTGTCCATTGCATTTTAGCCTAAATTCTCCAAATTGGATACTGTGGGAATAACAGGTAAGAGTGTTTGTACCTGGAGAGTTGGGATTATAAAGATACGTGTAGTATACATACTCCATCAGAACCTACTCATAGTAAACAAAGGACTTTGCCCTAGGTCAAGTTGTTGAGCAGCAAACATCCCCTGTGATCAGTAAATTTTGATGTTATGCAAATTGTACAATGGTGCAAGAATTTTTAATTTTTGAAAATCTGATCTAAAATAAATATTTATATAGAAGGCATTTCAAATGAACAGTAACACAGATCTTTGTAAACGTTTAGGTTATAGAGTCAACCCTATTGTTATTCTAAATTCATACACTATCCTTAAAGTACTGCCATCTTGATTTTGATGGAATTACTTAAAAAAATCATTCAGTGTCAGCTTCATGCTATCCCTCCTGATGAAATGAGGAAAAAACTGAGGTATTGATTTGCAAAAGTGAATGAAATACTACATACTTTTCAATGGAAGTACAACAGTGGGCGTGTGGGTGAGTATGTGTGGGTTTGGTGCAGAATAAGTAAAGGAGTGATTTCTGCTAAAAAGTTATTTATTTATGTATGTATTCTTTTAAATCTATTTTTTGTTAATCCTCACCTGAGGATATTTTTCCCACTGATTTCTTTTTTTTTTTTTTTTTTTTTTTTTTTGGAGAGAGTGGCATGGAGGGATGAGGGGGAGAGAGGAAAAGAGGGAGAGAGGGGGAAAGAGATGTGAGGGAGATACACATGGATTGGTTGCCTTCTGCAGGCACCCCATGGGGGGTGGGGGCAGGGATAGAACCTTCAACCCAGGTAGGTGCCTTTGACTGGGAATAGGACCTGAGACCCTTTGGTTCGCAGGTTGATGTTCTAACCACTGGGGAACAAAGGTCAGAGCTTGTGCTAAAATTTTAAAGACATTATTTCCTCTCATGCTGTAATATCGTTTATGATTGTAGAAAATTGAAGTAGATTTCTGCTTACTTATTCTGGCTGAGCTTACAATATTACAAAAATTACAATATTGATTTCTCCCCTTCAATAACTTCCAAATGTTAATGCTTTATTACTAACTTCCTTAGCATGCCAACTTGACATTTGATATCATTTGCTTATTAACAACTCTGGCAAGGAGGAGAAGCTTTGGGGCCACTGCCAACTGAATTTCTTAGCAATAAAGACAACAAAAATACCTTCCCTAGCAAAGTAAATGTCAAGAAAGTTAAAAAGAAAATGTAAAATCAACATCATTAAAATGTCCATACCACCCAAAGCAATCTATAGATTTAATGCAATCCCCATTAAAATACCAATGGCATATTTCATAGACCTAGAACAAAATCTCCAAAAATTCATATGGAATAAAAAAAGACCCCAAATAGCCACAACTATCTTGAGAAAGAATAAGAAAGGTGGAGGGATCACAATACCAGATATCAAACTATATTACAAAGCCACTGTTCTCAAAACTGCTTGGTATTGGTACAAGAACAGACATATAGACCAATGGAATAGAACAGAAAACCCAAAAATTGACACAAGGCATTATGCTCAATATTTGACAAAGGAGACAAGAACATACAATGACATCAAAACAGTCTCTTCAATAAATGATGTTGGGAAAATTGGACAAATACATGCAAAAAAATATGAAACTAGAGCACTAACTTACACCAAACACAAAAATAAACTCAAAATGGAAAAAAGGACTTGAATATAGATGGGAAACCATAAAAATCTTAGAAGAATCCATAGGCAGCAAAAGATAAGACATATGTCGTAGCAGTATCTTTACCGATACAGCTCCTAGGGCAATAGAAACTAAGGACAAAATAAACAAACTAAAAAAGCTTCTGGACAGCAAAAGAAACCATCAAGAAAACAACAAGAAAGCCCACTGCATGGGAGAACACATTTGCCAATGTTATCTCCGATAAGGGCCTAATCTTCAAAATTTATAGGGAACTCATACACGTCAACAAAAGGAAGATAAACAATCCGATAAAAAATGGGCAAGGAACTTGTATAGACACCTTTCAAAATAGGACATTTTGAAGGCCAGGAGACATATGAAAACATGCTCAAAGTCACTAATCATCCAAGAGATGCAAATCAAAGCAACAATGAGGTACCATCTCACACCTGTTAGAATGGCTATCATCAACAATTCGATCTCACAAATATATGGAATATAATGAACAACATAAACTGATGAACAAAAACAGATCCAGAGACAGAGAAACATCGATCAGAATGTCAAACCTCAGAGAAGGTAGGGGACAGTGGGGGTAATGGGGAGAGACCAACCAAAGGACTGTATGCGTGCATATAAGCCTAATCGATGGACAGACAACAGGGGATGAGGGCATGAATGGGGGTGGGTGGGAGGTAATGGGGGAATAAGGACACATATGTAATACCTTAATCAATAAAGAAAAAACCCACACAATTTGATGAATGACAAGTGCTGGCGAGGATGAGGAGAAAAAGGAATCCTCATGCACTGCTGGTGGGAATGCAGACTGGTGCAGTCACTGTGGAAAACAGTAACTCCCATTTGACGCAGTAATCCCATTTCTAGGAATATATCCCAAGAAATCAGAAACACCAATGAGAAAGGACATATGCACCCCTATTTTCATAGCAGCACAATTCACCATAGCTAAGATTTGGATAGAGCCTAAGTGCCCGTCAGCAGATGAGTGGATTAAAAACCTGTGGTATATCTACACAATGGAATATTACGCTGCTGTAAAAAAGAAAAAAAACTTACCATTTGCAACAGCATGGATGGACATGGAGAGCATTTTGCTAAGCGAATAAGTCAGTCATAGAAAGATAAATATCACATGATCTCACTCATTTGTGGACTATAATGAACAATATAAACTGATGAACAAAAACAGATCAGAGACAGACAAGCATCTAACAGACCATCAAATTTCAGAGGGAAGACAGGGGAGGGAGCTAAGAGATCAACCAAAGGACTTGTATGCATGCATATGAGCATAACCAATGGACACAGACACTAGGGTGGTGAGGGCATGTGCTGGGGAGTGAGAGTAGCCAGGGAGAGAGATCAATGGGGGAAAAGGAGACATATGTAATACTTTAAACAATAAAGATTTTAAAAAAAGAAAAGAGAGAAATTGTAAGAGACATTTATAAGAACCTAAAACAGTCCTTTAAGTGTTACTTATCAGAATTAATGTTTTTATTTATCTCCAAATTATTAGAAATCTAATCTCTTAATAGCATTTTCATAGTTTCTGTTTTTCACTCTACAATGACATCATAGACTCTTCTCACAAATCCCCACTGTTAAAGTCATATATACATAAATATATACTATGTAAAACAATAAACTTTAAAAAAAGAAGACATTAGAATACAGCTGTAATGGTGTATATGATCTTCCAAAGATAATTTATCAGCCCTATTTGGATGTGCTATAACTGGATTTATAGTTATGATGAGAGGTCTAGAATAACTTGACTCATACTGATATTATTGTGAGAAAGTGAAGAACTAATGTAAAGGACAATTATTCTAGATTTAGAAACAAATCTAGACAACCCCAATCTAGAATTTAAAACATTCTAATAGCACTGTGAAATATACATTAAATGCATTTACTACTATTTAGGAACACCTGTCACACAATTTGAAATATAACATTACTCCACAGTGATTGACCAACCAATGTATATACCATATTCACACAAAAAACCAGAACATGACCAAGGAAAATGTCATGATGACATTTTCTTTCCTTCTTATTGTAAATCTTGAAGCACAGAACTAGAAAGTTCTGTTTTCTCTTCGTGGAAAATCAATAAATAACTTCAAAAACAGAAGCTGGAATTCTTCCTTAACCAAACAATACACTTTAATTATATAACAGACCCTGGGGATTAAGGTCTTAGTTTCAGCCATACTAGGAATGGTTTCAGACCTTAGTTGTGTGGGTAGATCTGGTCTCCATGGCAATGAAAAAGTCAGCCTGGGAAGTAGAAAGAACTGTGGTACATTGCTCCCTCTAAAAACAGACAAGCTGAAATCAAATTCAGCTTCTGTATTTAGCATCAACAAAGGAGGAAGCTCCAGTGAACTTGAACCATACCTCAAGAGTTGCCATGGCAATCTCCTAGGAAAGGTGGGTCACAGATACCCACATCAATTACTACTAAAAAGTCAAATCAAAAGTCAGAATATATGAGTTAAAAGTAGTAATTTATTCACTAGTTCTGACTTTGGTTTTCTTAAATAGGATCTAGGAGTTGAATGTGCAGAAAGTGTGAGAATTTCACTAGAGTTCACTTTGGGAATAAACTTTTATTTCGTACTACATACTGCATAATACAAGTGAGAAATATAAAGCTGCAAACAGATGAAAGTGTGAATGTTGAATTCTTAAATAATTCCTTTCAGGGCACATGAATCCACTTTTCAGATTTTAAGAAGTGATAGGCATTAATGTTTTATCAGGAGCGAAAACACAGCATATCAAATTTAGCATCTGAGAGTAGGAACTGGGAAGATCAGGGGCATCTTCCAAATTTACTCCCAAATCTGCTGCTTTTCTACATTCTAAAAGATTTAAAAAATAAGTAAGAAGATCCTTAGCTGACACAAGAAAAGGCAGACATATTTGGATTGTTCTAAAGAAGATGAATAAAGTGGAATTTGGAAGGAAAAAGTAATATAGCCAGGCGGTGTTCAGCTTAGTGGTTGAGTATGGACCAGAAGATCATGGTTCCATTCCTAGTCAGGGCACATGCCCGGGATGCAGGTTTGATTCTCAGTGTGGTGCATGGGGAGTGCAGGAGGCAGCTGATTAGTGATTCTCATCATTGACGTTTCTATCTCTCCCTCTTCCTTCCTCTCTGAAATCAATAAAAATACAAATTTTAAAAAAAGTAAAATAACTTTGGCCACCACATGAAATACTTTCCAAACTGGTCTCAAGACACTCTTGGGATGTCCTATCTAATAAAAGAGTAATATGCAAATTGACCATTACTCCAACATACAAGATGGCTGCTCCCATGTGGACACAAGATGGCTGCCACAAGATGGCTGGGACCAGGCGTGCAAGGGAAGACAGTTGGGGGCAATCAAACCTGCAGGGGAGCGCAGTTAGGGGTGACCAGACCAGCAGAGGAGGGAAGTTGGGGGCGACTGGGCCTGCTGGGAAGGGCAGTTGGGGAGACCCAGGCCTACAGGGGATAGCAGTTGGGAAGGACCAGGCCTGCAGGGGAGAGCAGTTAGGAGTGACCAGACCTGCAGGGGAGGGCAGTTAGGGGAAAACAGGCTGACAGGGGAGCAGTTAGGAATCAATCAGGATGGCAGAGGAGTGGTTAGGGGCAATCAGGAAGGCAGGCAGGTGAGCAGTTGGGAACCAGCAGTCCTGGATTGTGAGAAGGATGTCTGACTGCCTGAACATTCCTCAAGGGGTCCCAGATTGGAGAAGGTGCAGGGTGGGCTGAGGGACACACACACCCCATGCATGATTTCGTGCACTGGGCCTCTAGTGTGTGTGTGTGTGTGTGTGTGTGTGTGTGTGTGTGTGTGTGCATCCCAATATTAAATCCCACAAATTAGCTATAAAAGTAATCATGTCAATGTATAAAATACTAAGAGCTTTGACTCAAGTTGTAAAATTGTTTCACAGTTTATACATATAGTGGTACAAAGTCTTTGGACAATGGTTAAATACAATTTGAAAAGTGCACTAATTATAATTTTTAGTAATGAAAGATAAAGTGATGTGCAGGTTTTTGCTTTACTTGTTGGAGCATATTAGTGGAGATCTTGACCTGCTATGATAAAAGTTAAAAATTTTTGTTTCCTTTATATTGGTTTAACATATAGAGAAAAAGGAGACTTTTTTTGGCTAAATTTTAACCTGAATTAAAATAATAGATTTGAAGAGGCAATATGTGATTGAGAGCATGCACTCTGCTGCCAGAATGTCTTTGTCTGGAACTGCTACCTGCTATTAACTGGCTGGGAGTCCTGAATCGTATTATTTAAATGAAGTTTCCTCTTCTACAAGATAAGGATAACAGTATTTACCTCTGCGGACTGTTGTGAGGACTTAATGAGTTATATTATGCAAAGACCTTAGAATAGTGTCTTAGAAAAGTTAGCACTCATTAAAAAAGTTAGCTATTATTTGTGATAGGTTCATGTGTTCAATAAACCTACAAGACTTAAACAAAACACACCCTTCTATAGATGTGTTGGCTTTTCCTTGGGGGAAGGCAATTCTAAAAAAAAATAGCTTCTCTCTCTGCATGAGAGAAGAATGAAATATTCAGATTTATAGGCATGCTTGGCCTTACAGATTGCATCTCTAGTCTAGACTAGCATACCTTTATGGACAGTATAAATCATCAAAATGTCTTTCACTCAATGGAAAGGTAGAGTACATAGGAATGATAGCTTTCCTGAGGCAATAGTGATAGTAAAAGGCCAAATACATATAACTCAATCATTCCATTCAGAATATCCTTGAAGTCATACTTATGATTTTATTTAAAGCTGACCAGTTCATGATGCCATAAACCTGACTGAAATAAGTTAATTGAGATTTACTTTAGAATGGAGTTAGCAAGTTAAAACATCTTCAATTTTCACTTCCTTATCATTCAAGTTATTTTCATTGGATATATTTCACTAAGTATCGGAAATATATAATAAATCATTAATATAAGTTGGCTTCTTTTTACATATCAATGGGTATTTCCCCCTTGCCATTAGCTTATTTTATACATGACTGTGGCAAAGTGTTCCAAAGTTTTTTTTTAAAAAAAGATACAAACATAAAGAGGGATATTCAAGAGTTGTTTTGAAATATAAGAGCCCTCTGTGTAGGAATCTTGCTGTCAAATCCAAAAACATCACACATTTCAGTTTGTCATCACGGTGAACCATGTCCCCTCTGAAGTATTACAGCTCTCCCTGATTATAGCATCTTTTCATTCTCCCTTCCATTATGTCTAATCTTTGATCTCATTAAGAACACAACCCCCTCCTGAATTCACTTCCTTTCCAATCTACACCACTGTCTAGACCCCTTAATTCCCTGGCCTTCTTGCATATACACTACACATACACTTTCCAATCTTCAGCCTTGTGCTTTCTTACTCCTGCCTGCTACTGAGCATTATTAGAGAAAAGGGTATACCCATGATGATTGGCACTGTTCTAAACTTCTGTTTCCTGTTTTGTTTTGTTTTTCCACCCAGGACTACTTGGCAGACCTCTTATTAGTGTGTGGTTAACTCAATTTCCAATTCCCCATTGGGTGTGCTCTATGCTTCCATTAAATTCTTTGAGACTTTTTCTACCTGTGGATCTTCCATTGAGTGGATAACTGGCTCTACATTTGCAGAGGGGATAAAGCACTTCTCATCTGAGATAGTTTCCTAACTGGTCTCCTTATCTTACTTGTATTCTCCCACACCAATACATTTTCGGCACTGCTATCGGAGTGACCTTTCTAAAACTTACATCTCAATATGTCACCTTCCTGCTGAGATATCCAAAGCCTTTCCATCATGTTTTTTTAAAGATATAATCAAAACATCTGAGTATGTAATACTAGGTCCTTCAAATTTTAGTTATAGTATACTTTTTTGTCTCATCTGTACCTATCTGATACTATATGCCACATTTCTGTCAATTATTATTTGTTTTTCTTCATTTTGCCCTCGCTGATCTTTTTTTTTTTTTTTTTTTTTTACTACATGGACTGTAACCCCCCTTATTTTGCTCTTTGTGAAATTTTATTTGTCCAGCTTAAATGTCACATCTTCTGGGAGGTCCTGTCTGATTTTACAAGGCAGAAATAGTGAAGAACTTTTAAGTCCTTTCATGGAACGTACAATGTTCATCTTTTAAGATATTTAATATGCTGCACATTTGTTGCAAAAAATGACATCTGGATGTTTTTCTCTCCCATTAGATGACAAGTTTACCAATTCTGTGATTGTTTTTCTTTTAGTACTTAGCAGAGTAGATGCCCAGGATATCGTGGTAGTGCCGTATTACTAGTACTTTAATTAAGTCACTAAAATACATTTTAATTTAATGTATAATTATATGAGGTCCAAGCTGAACACCGAATAAAGAATTCTACTGAACAACTGGGTAAGATACTTTAACCTCAGTAGATTTTTTCCCAATTTTAGTAAGATATAAAGTCTTTGATATGAGATGTGATGGGAGGGAACTTTAGGAAGGTAAGTCACTGAGGCCAAAGAATGCTATTTTTGGCATTGTTATGTCAAGAAAGAATGATCTAGACTATCACTTTTATGATGTGATAGTCTAGCTACTTGTTAAAGGATGTTTTCTTTGAATGCCCTAGATTGCCAAGTTAATACTAGTAAATATAGCCTACAAATACTCTCTAAAGGTCTTCTGTTGACTGAGGCTGATTAGAAGGAACTACTGCAAAAAATTATCTTATCACCTTGTTATCTTGGGGAGATGTTGTAAGGTTTGCAGCCAAATTGCTTGATATGGTTTTACTGCTATGTCTAAAATTTAGTCTTTTTAGAAGAGTTTGAATGGCTAGGATTCTGTACCACATGGATCAGGCAAAATAGTTATTATGACATAACATTAGGTACTGTTTTAACATTTTAAAATGCCATATTACATATCTATTCATTTCTATATTTCCATAAAGTATTGAAAAATAACAGTAGTCAAAATTTACCCAAAGATTTGAATGATTTATCCATTTGTTCATTCCTTTCAAAACTTTCATAATATAGCATGCTTTTATTGTAATAATCTATTTTTAAAATGGAGTTAAGATTGTTTTAATTCTAAATAAGCATTCTCCAATCACTAAAAATATCTGATTTCTGATAATATCAGTGGACCAATTAAGTGGCTTCTTCAAATATTCAGTTATCTCATCAGAGACAGTTATAAAATGGGAATTAGTATTCTCTCCCTTTCTCAAATCTAATGGTCTCTATCACATTTTCATTTAATTGGGCAACACCTGAATTATGAACTAATGGGGGTAATTTACAAGCATGTCAGCTATCTGCAATTTAAGACCAGCTCTGATTTTAGAAATTGGGCAATAAATAAAATATAAGCTCAGTCAGATAGATAAATTGATACACAAAACTTAGGGGGAGCCTATTCCTTTTCATATATAAAAAAAAGGCTTCCACATTGCTCCTCATTCTTTAGCCATAAGAATTACAATGTTATAGACACATTTATCATTTTAACTACACTAATTTCAATCACAAATGCAAGAAAACGTTTTTGAGTTTTTAGTCATTGGTCAAATATACAACCTGTTAAAATGTTTGGTTTATGATTGCTTTTAATATTTCACCTTCAGGATGATAACCAAGCCCTGCTTAGCGAGCTTTTTATTTATTTACTTACTTACTTTTTTATTTTTTAAACCCTCACATGAAGATATTTTTTTCATTGATTTTTAGAGAGAGTGAAAGGGTAGGAGGAAGTGGGGAGAGAGAAAGAGAGAGAGAGAGAAATATCGATGTGAGAAAGACACATCGATTGCTTGCCTCTCACACATGCTTGGACTAGGCTGCAACCAAGGTACATGCCCTGGATGTGCATTTGAACCTCAGACCTTTGGTCTGTGGGCCAATGTTCTCACCACTGAGCAAAACCGGCCAAGGCTGCTTAGCAAGTGTTTGATGATTGTCAAGAAAAACAAACTGTTATGTCTTTCTTTAAAAATAAACAAAAACTTAAACAGAACATGATAGAATAGCTTCATATTCTGTGAAAATTTTTTATTAACTGACTTAAAGCTCCTAGTTGATGCCAATCATCTCAATAGTCTAAAAAGATAGTTCTGAATATTAGTAATGCATAGGACTTCCTTAGACATTTCAGAAACTGAAGAATGATTTAATGCCACCAGCAGAAACATTATTAATGCTTAGGTAGTGAATCTTTCAAGTAATTTGGCTGTCTCATTATCATTGTTGGGGTATATTTATTAAACCCTAAAAAACCTGAAAGTCATTTATAAACTCACTGCTCAAAATAATAGGTGGTATTGCTAAATTTTAGCTGGAATTATAGAATAGTTATTCCATTCCCTCTTTTTTAAAAAAAATATTTTATTGATTTTCCACAGAGAGGAAGGGAGAGGGATAGAGAGTTAGAAACATCGATGAGAGAGAAACATCGACCAGCTGCCTCCTGCACAACCCCCACTGGGGATGTGTCCGCAACCAAGGTACATGCCCTTGACTGGAATCGAACCTGGGACCTTTCAGTTCGCAGGCCCAAGCTCTATCCATTAAGCCAAACCGGTTTCGGCTCCATTCTCTTTTTTATTCTCCATATTATAATGGATCAGAAACCAATTTTTGGATACCCGTGTCTTCATCTTTCAACCGTATGCAGTGTTTTATAAGCTATAAGTTCTTCAAATAGTTTTATTTAATATTTATTTAATCTTGGTTCCATACAATGAAGTACATGCTATAAACCTTGTTTATTTTTCAAGGGCTACATCTAGTTTGTTGGTTTACTTGTCTTTATCTTCAGCTAGGTTAATTATTCAGTTGGGAAAGGTATTATCACTAGCTATATGCTAAAATCTTAAGGAACATGAACAATGTAGTTCAATGTTACTTTTCATTAAATCATACATTATAAAATATTACCATGTTTTCCCTAAAATCATAATAAAATAGAAAGCTTTCAAGAAATAGACAGGTGGCCCTGATCGGTTTGGCTCTGTGGATAGAGCGTCGGCCTGCAGACTGAAAAGTCCCAGGTTTGATTCAGGTCAAGGGCATGTACCTTGGTTGTGGACACATCCCTAGTGGGAGGTGTGCAGGAGGCAGCTGATCGATGTCTCTCTCCCATCGATGTTTCTAACTCTATCCCTCTTCCTTCCTCTCTGTAAAAAACCAATAATAATAATAATAAAAGAAATAGACAGGCAGCACATTTCTAGCACTGGTTATATTATAGCAAGATAATCTAATACACAAAAATACTCAGATGTCACCCCATAACCTTTTTAGAGCAGAAACTGGTAGTATAGTTTTATTTTCCTACCAAGACAATATTTTATATAAAAGAGCTTAACATGAAGAGAGTTGAATACAACTTGTTTTGATAAGATAAAGGTATAATATATAGGGGATGTGAGTTGGGTTACAATATAGAAATAATAATACTTTGGAACCACTGAAAGAAGTTGATCAAGGAATATGGCTAATCAGAAAGAGGAATCCACTCTAAAAAAATAAGATGTTCTTATTTTGTTACCCTTACTAGAGCCTGTAAACAGCTAAGGTCTGTATGTTTCTAATATTCTATACTGGCACATTATGGTATTTATTGAGGGATGCAAAAATAAAGAATTAAAAACCTTGCGAATTGTCTTAATGAAGTCACCTAATTTTCATAGCTCCAGTTTTCCCATTATGTGCAGTATAAAAGCTGACAGATGAGTTTCTATGAAACAGTATGAAGATGAAAAAATGTAATGCAATAGAGCCTGAGCACCAATACTTTGTAACCAATATACTGATTATAGAAATTAATGCATTAATATGCAATTAATACATATAAGTAATTGCTGTGCACATTAAAACCCTGATAATTTCATGTCTCAAAAATATAAAAAATGAGTAAAAATCTTTTTGGAAATCTTACATTGAACAACAGGAAAGAACTAAGTGGCATTCTAGACATGAAGGGGACTAGAAGAAATTCTGTATTTTATGTTTTTCTAATGGCGAGGAGAGAAAACACACAGTCATATATGGATGCTAGATGATAAGAAATAGGATTTTAAAACTTCAGACAGAAAAATACAAATTTTCAATGAGCAATTGTGTTTTTTTTAAAAATGGAATTCTTGTAATACAACTGTAAACTGTCCCAATTAGCAAGGGAAAAGAGATACAGCTAAAGTCAACAAGAATGTTCCTTAGAAAAAGCTTTGGTTTAAGGAGGAGTTCTATAAAAGATGGGAAAAGAGGCTCCTAGGAATTAGCAAGCAGAAAATAATACCAATTGCTCGTAAGAGGAGGCCAGGAAGGAAATGTGCAGCTGTGACTTGTGAAAAAACTAAACATGGAGGTTTTTTTTTTTTAATTTAAAAAAATACAAAAGAAAGTAGAAGCATATGGCTTCAATATTTCAGACTTTTTCTACATGGAGAAAATTCTTCAACAAGCACATTAAAAAAATAAATGCTTCTCGATATAAGAGCCTACTAAGACCCCCTTTGTGGTCTCTTTGAAGCAGTGGAATAATCTTAGGAACTGAGGGATCTTTTTGAAAATTAGCTTAGGGCAACTGTCAGAATGTCTTGAACCTTACTGCTTCAAGAAAGTTCTCTTATTCAAACAAAACTCAGCATGGGTTCTACTGCAAACACAATGATAATTCTGACATAGGAACATAGAGAAGTTTAGAAGAGATTGTGATTGGGAGTAGTTTCATTTTTAAATGTCAACTGAAGGACTAACATGGATTTTAGACAAATTAAGTATTTTTAAATGGATTTCCTCCCCTGGACAGTAGCTCTAGGTTGGAAAGCCATTGGCAGTGTGACTTGCATATGATGAAATTTTGCACGATTTCCATATGAATAAAACACTGTAATATTAATTGAATGATATTATTATTAGGTGAATCCAGATAAGGGTTTTGAACGACTGAATAAAATTAACATTAAAAATTTCAGATCGAATGGTGTAAAGCTCCATCATTGTTCCTTTTATCTTTAAAAATGTTCTTTCCTTAATCAATAAAGCAGTGAAAAGCAGAAAGGATACTTAGAATGCTGGAGGGTTATTCAACAACAGGAGGAATGACTGACATCAAAGATGATAAGACAAATCATCTTAAGAAAGACTTTGGACTTTCTTAACAGAATTGAATACTGCTGGGTGAAACTTGAGAGATTAAAATTTTAACAAAAATAAATAGGAATAGTAGCACTTAGGTTAAAAAATAAAGTAAGTGTGGGATGCAATTTGTGACTTGCTAACATTAAAGCATTATATGAGCCAACAGTGAGTAGGTTAAGCTAACGTAATATGTAAACAAAAGTATGGTGTCCAGATCACTGTAATAATTCCAACACACTTGGAATGGGGATATAGAAGGAAACAAGATGTCAGAGATTTAAAGTTGAGGTGATTATATGCATGTAGCTCAGAAATGGGACAGCACAAATTGTTTGATAACACAATTCCATTGTATGTTTTAGACATGTACAATGTGCAGGGCACTATGACGAGACCAAAGTTGAGGTCAGTATATTGAAGAGAACCATAGAACCTTAGAGTTACAAGAAGCCATCAAGTTTAACTTTCCTGCTAGCTTGGGAAGCCCTGACTGGTAGCTGGTTTCAGTCCCTTCCTTTTTAAAAAATTGCTTAATTATATTTTTATTAGGATACCAGAGGCCCAGTGCACGAAATTCGTGCACAGGGGGTGTGTAACCCTTAGCCCAGCCCACACCCTCTACAATCTTGGACCCCTTTAGGGATGTCTGACTGCCCTTTTAGGCCCAAAACACAATCCAGGACTGCTGGCCCCCAACTGTTCACCTGCCTGCCTTCCTGATTGGCCCTAACCACTTCTGCCTGCCGGCCTGATCACCCCCTAGCCACTCCCTTACCAGCCTGATTGATGCCTAACTGTTCCCCAGCCAGCCTGTTTGCCTCTAACTGCCCTCCCCTGCAGGCCTGGTCCCCCCTAACTGCTCTCCCTTGAAGGCCTGGTCACCCCTAACTGCTCTCCCCGGAAGGCCTGGGTCCACCCCAAATGCCCTTCCCTGCAGACTTGATCGCCCCCAATTGCCCTCCCTTGCAGGCCTGGTCCCTCCCAACTGTCCTCCCCTGCTGTGTCCACATGGGGGCAGCCATCTTGTGTGCTGGAGTGATGGCCAATTTGAATATTACTCTTTCATTAGATAGGATAATTACATTTTATTGCAATCATTCATTGGCTCAAGATGTGTGTGTATGTGCATGCATTTTTTCTCATATATTCCTTCCTTCTTTCCTTCCTTCCTTCCTTCCTTCCTTCCTTCCTTCCTTCCTTCCTTCCTTCCTTCCTTCCACATTGATCAAGGTCCTACTACATGCCAGGCACTGTACCAGATCCTGGGGAAACAGTGTAGAGCAGCACTACGTTGTCTCCTGGGGAAGACACTTGGTGAAAGCATGGCTAGCATTAGTCGAAGATGTGCCCTTAGAAAAGCCTCCAGCTGCTCCGGAGGATGTCAGATATGTAGGCTGTGGAGCAGTCAGCCCCTTCTTAAATACTGAGTAACACGGAGTCCACTAAACTGACAAGGTCATTTATTCCACTTGGGGGCAAATGCAATCACTGAAATGTTTTCCCCCAGATCCATTTAAAATTAGCTTCCCTGAACCTTCTACCTATTACAACCTGTGGAACTTCAAAGAGTCCCCTTATCCCTTTTGTACATGCCAGACTTTCAAATAATCACTCTGTATTTTTCTAATTCCCAGTGTCAAGATGCATAATTAGAAAATTTATAAGAAGTCAGCTTTTGTAACAATATAAGGAAGAACATTTAAACTAGAGCAGTCCGATATGGAATGCTCTATCTATGTGGACAGTAAGCTCTGAGTCCATAAAATATCCAAGCAGAATCTCAATAAATTTTCAAATATATAAAAAGTATTTCTGTCTTAGTTGAGAGGGTGAATATTTAAAAAATCTAAGTTCAACTGTGAGATGGCTAATTATTATGCACATTTACATACAGCATGGTACGTGTTATATGCCTACTCCAACAAAAAATAATTTGTCAGCAAAATGAAGCATTTACCTTAATTTAAAGAATTTAAAATGACTTCTATAGTATTTACCAGAGAGAAACCACTTGTAGCAACAGAAAGAAAAAAAAAAGGTATTATATATTTAAAGAAGCATTCAAAGTTAAGGCTAACTTTTATTGTTAATAATCCTCACCTGAGAGTATTTTTCCATTGACTTTTAGAGAATGGAAGGGAGAGAGAGACACACACATGGACTGGTTGCCTGTGGCCAACGAGGTACATACCCTTGACATGAAATGAATCTGGGACCCTTCAGGATCTACCTACCGAACCATATCGGTTAGGTCTAAAGCTAACTTATTATGACTAGTTATTTAGCTAAGCTATTTTGGCATTTGTACAGAATTGTTTTTGAAATGGTAAACATCTTTCACACCTTTCCTATCTCCAGTACTGAGGCACAATCCTTCTAAGTAGGTTAATAAAAGATCATCATGAGACTTAGAACCCAGGATGCTAAATTAAAAAATGGCTGCCCAGCAACTACACAGGGTGTAAAAAGATGCGTTGAGAGGTGGGGCTTATCACTGTCAGGATTGGCAGAAGGTCTATATGAGACACACACTTGATTCTAAGCTGTTCTTCCTCCCTGTTCTTTTTAGAAAAGGCATGAGAAAACCTTGTGAGCTGGCATTGTTAAAGAACAAGGAGAAAGCAGCTAAGATGCTTGGAGGTAAAGGTATAAAGTTTGAGTTTAGTCATATTGAAGATATAAACTCCTTTTTCTCCCTAAGAATCCTAAAGTGAATGATTGCTTTAAAATATACAATTCATAAGTTACAGAATAGACTCTAAATTAGTCCAACTACAACAATTTAAGGAAATAAATATAACTAAAGGAATCAGTAAGATAACAGATGAAAAAATTGGGAGGTCTTAAATGAATAGATCTTAGACATCAAGTCAAGGTATTGTATGAATGAGTTATTAAAGTGAATTTATCAAAATGAATAAAACTTCAGATTCAAAATCATGGAAGACTAAGTATTAACAATGTGAAAAAAATGTGTTAAGGTTAAAGTGTCCCTAAAATAGATATTCAAAATACAGTACAATTTTCCTGATTTGACACTTTGCTAATGTTAATAGCTTTTTTCTGATAATCAAATTCAATATTAGTTATACTGTAAAATCAGGAAGCATGTTTTTGATCATCAAGAAATATTAATTTATATAATGAGGTTTAAATATTAAAATTATTTTTATGACTAACTGTAACTTTTGCACTTAGAATATATAGCAATGGGCACTTTCTCCTTATTGGATAACATATTACTGAGAGTATTTTTCCATTAAAGGAAAAATTTTAGAGTATAATAAATTGAGCTATTAAGAGCAAATATTAGAGCTAAGTTGAGAGACTATCACTACAGATAGGAACATCTGAGGGGCCAGGAGGATGGAACATGTGAGAACACTGCAAAATATAAGTAAGGGAGATAGTTTAGTAAAGGTTTAGTGTTCTGTAACTTGTAGTCAAAAGTCACAGGTAAACTCTGACCACCACAGTGGTTCTGAAACTCATTCCTGAATTCTGCATTTGTGATTTTGAAAGTTAGACTTGCTATGTTTTTTGGCTCTGGCTTAAGTGTTCTCACCACAGAGCTTTGGGATAAGCTGGCATTGTTGGAAGACCTCCATAAAGAAGGCTGGCCCAAATCCATATGGCACCAAGGCATGAGGCAGGTAGGCAAGGAGCTTTCAATGTGTGTGTGTGTGTGTGTTTTGTGTAACTGTGCATGCGCATCCTTTGTCATTTCTTTTCACATTTCTCCTTGCTCCATTTTTCAAAAGATCAGCAGGTAACTATATGCTGGTTTCTGAGGTGACATGTGAGTTATCTCACAAGACTGTTGCTTGTATTATAAACTAATGTCACATAGAAAATATGGCAGAGGTAAAACTCTAACTGAAAACCAACTAAACCATACCATAACTTTCTACTTACATTGACTTATAGGAAAAGGGTGTATGAGGAAAGAAATTCATACAAGAATTAAATTTTGAAACCTGAACTTTTAACAAAAATTATCTCTGGAGAGTAAAAAGGAGAGAAGGTTTCTTTTTATGTTAATCTTTGTTTCATTCATGTATTCATTCATTCATTCATCTGTTAAGAAATAAGCAATTTAATACTTTTCAATTAAACAACAAAAGAAAACCATATAGGGAAATTAAAAATTTCCAAGGTATGTTTTATGATACAATCCTAATATGTCTTAAACTACCATATTCTGGTAGTTGGTAAACACAGGAGGTGAATTTAATATGTAGAGGGGAAAAATAAGACATTTGTGACCTTCAACTTTCTCTGGCTAGGGTGCCCAATGTAAACGGAGACAGAATTTAGGACAGGTTCTCATAACATAAGCTAGGAAGTGCTCCACTGAGAAACTGACAATATGTTATTAATAAGCTGAAGAAAATTGGTTTGCTTCTTTGATGTGTGAAAACAGTAACAAGTAATAGTGTGTAGTGGAACACGAACATCTTTCCTGGTAAAACAAATTATAAGTCATACTTGCCTTTCTGTACTAGTGAGGGGTTGTCATTCTTTAATGGAGGCTTTAGTTCTTATCTGACCACATCTTTGCTAGGCAACTCTGTAGCATCAAGAATACATTCTTTTGCCTTTGAATCTGGCTTCATTACTTAACATTCCTGAAATTATTTTCCTGGCTGATGCAGGGTTATTTGTTACTCACTAAAGTACAAGTTGCAATTTCAACATATTTTACAAGCATATCAGAATGAAGTTAAGACGATGGGTGTTTTCCACAAGCTGCAGATTTTAAAAAATATGTTTTTACTGATTTCAGAGAGGGGAAGGGAAAGGGAGATAGAAACAGCAATGATGAGAGAGAATCATATATCAGTTGCCTCCTGCACGCCCCCTACTGGGTATCAAGCATACAACCCAAACATGTACCCTGACGGGGAATCCAAACGTGAACTGCTGGTTCATAGGTTGACCACTCAACCACTGAGCTACATTGGCCGGGCCACAGGCTACAGATTTTGGTAGGAAAAACAACTTCTTAGGTTTTCTGGAAGATATGGTTCCTAACAACGAACGGTTATCTCACATGCTATATTCTTGTGGCCTTCATTTTTTCAAATGGGAGTGAAATAGGTAGGAAAAGAAGGCTTTCAACAATACAGGAGGTGACTATAAATGATCAATAACACAAAGAGTAGTGATTCTAGTTACTAGCATCCCAGCGTTGTGGTTCCCAATAGGAAGAGGGTATGCTGAGCCCACGCAGTCCTGTCCTTCTCTTCACAAAATACCCCAAAGAGTTTTGCAGTGTTTTGGTTCCCATTTTTGTCACACAATAAATAAAACAATAACTACCTTTAACTATTATCTAATTAAGAAAATAGAAAACAATTCGTGGCAAAAGGGACTAGCCACTATTTATTCATTCGCTCACTCACTCATTCACTTACTGATTTATTCATCCAATAGTGCCTGGCCTACTAGGGGCCGTATACTCTCTTAGGCACCAGGTGTATGAGATAGGAATAAAATCCCTGCTTTTTTTTTTTATAAAAAAAACCTTATATTCTGGTGAGTAGAGATGGAAAGTAAATCAGTAGACAATATTTGATATTATACTCAGAGTGATAAAACTGTGAAGAATATAAAACATACCAGAGTAACATACCAGAGAATGGATAGTGATGGTGATGGTAGCGGTGGGGGAGGGACAATCTGGGTCAGACTGGGTTATCAGGGTGGGACTCACTGTGGGGAAAATATGTGAACTGAGACCTGAATGGAAAAACCTATAAGTACATACTTCAATAAATATATATAAGGTTGGTGCTATTTGTAATTTAAGGTTCCTTTTGACTTCCCAAATGTCCAATGTCAAAAGGGAAAGGAGTAGTGAGTGATAAGAATGTGAAATGGGGGACGTTTTTATTTGCGCACCTAAAACATATATTATGTTGAAACATACAAAATTGGTGATATTTCATAATTTTGATCTACAAAAACATTTCATTGGTTCAACTCAATAGCTGGAGGTGAACAAAGTTAGGTCATATAGTCAAGTAAATGTTATCTGGTGAGGTTTGTCAGGACCAACTCACTACTTAAGTATTATAATTGGCCTCTTTGCCTAAATTCAAATCTGCATAAAATCTATATGTTACATAATGATAAAACATTTATTGGACAGACTTACAGTGTGTCAGGCATGGAAACTGTTTTCTGGCATTACCTCATTAAATCCTCATACAACCTCATAAGTACTGGCACCACACTATAACAATGAGGGCATTGAGGTCTAGAGGGAGAGTGACAAAACAAGAATTTGAACTGAGGAATCTCTCCCCAGACTGTAATCTATGTTCTGATCACTTAGTGCTTTTAGGAAAACATGCTTTATTCATTTCAAAATTCAACAGTACTTGTATCTAACTAGATACATATTCAGTTATCTCATATTTATCCCCTTTTAGATATCTAGCATTTTGCTACTGCCAAGACTTAAATGATGTGATGTGGTCTAGGGTATGTGCTTGTATATGTATAGTTTTCAAAGGGAGAAACACTGAACAAATTATTTGAGGCTATAACATATAAAACAGGAGAGTCTCATGTAGATAAGCAGTTTGGTACATATCTTTTTTTTATGATCTTAAAAACAAATAAAGGTTATTCTGAACTATTCAAAATCATTCCATTTCCCTTTCCATTTAAGCATGGGCATGTGGTGCAACCTTGGCCAGTGAAACTTGGAGCTAAATCTTCCTGAGGGAGCTAGGTCGTTTTCCTTGATCTTATAAAAAGGACTAAAGATAGGGCCTGATCTTTGGCTGCATGGATGCTATCTTATAAGAAGTGATGCTTGGAGCTGTTGGCATTACAGAAAAGTTAACTGAGAGTCCTAACACTGCAGAGCTATGAAGTCACTCCAGAACAAACCCACCTTTGATTTTCCTATAACGAAACATGATAACACTTCCTTATAATTAAACCCCCAAAATGAGGTGAGATTAAAAATCCAACCTATAACCAATATCAGAATTATGGCTAGAATGGATAGACTCTATATCCGATCTTTAGTGTTTTATGTCTTCCTAACAGTCTTCAAAATCAGTCAATGTGGTATTAAGAGAATATTTGTTTACGACTTTCTAGATTTTTCTGTGTTCTTTATATATGTAACAAGCCAAGAACGATGTCCTTAAATTTCACAAAAGTGGCGTATTTAAGATTCTCTGCTATTCTTTCTCTAACTTTAATGAATGCCTTTCTATTTCCAATGCTTATATATCTTTTTCACCGATTCCATTTAAAGCCAAACTATAATTTAAGATATTGTTGATGATTATACTCTTCTAAATTCTTTGTGCTTTTTCATAATTTATCTTGACAATAAATAAGACCATAAAAAGCACTGCAACATTTTTCTCTGTTTTCAACTTGCTCACTTTCCCCTTTAACACAATTTCACACTTTAGAAATATCTTTCCCTTGCCCACACACTTCCTACCTGAATGTTCTCAAAAATAAAATTCATGGCTTTTAGAGACTCTTCAGGAAATTACTCTAGGACCCTTTAAAATGATTGAAGAGGATTAATCTATCTTTTTCTGCACTAAATTGGTAGTCATTATCCAGCCTCTCAGCCTAGATAATTTAAGATATTAGGCCACCGCGCTGCATCTTTTGTGCAGCTCTTATGTTACCAATGGTGTGTGCAAAGAATGTTAGATGAAAAAAAAATAACTTTAAAATACATTTCTCTGCAGACCTAAATTGGAAAGCATCGATAAACATCCTGACCAGATAACCTGAGATAGATTATAGCTGCCAGGTAATGGGTTTTATCCACCCTCTTCCTCCCCATCCACGCTCCCTAGGTTTTGCTTTAGATTTCTAAAGCCACGCTAATAAATGTGTAAATTAAGTGAGAATACTGGTAGGTTAGATCCAAGGTAATAAAAAAGAGCACATTATAACTTCATCAAGTATACGAAGGCACCGAGAATGTACGGAATACTCTTACGATGGCCAGGAGGGAAATCAGCAGGATCAAGGGATAAAGTTTTTAGAAACCTCGTCTAAATTGCCTAGCATGGCAAAGGAAAGAAAACCATTCCAGCAGACTTGAAGCTGCACTGACCGAAACAGTACTTTTGTGTTATGACAGATGATTTCAGAATGAAAAAAAAAGTTTATATTTTGTCCCCCACTTTTGTGATTTACACTCCTTGAAACTTGCATAGGTTGACATAATTTACAATTTAATTTAACTGAAGTATTATAAGTCCCGTACCTCAGTAAGTTTCAGAACTGTTAATTGGGATAATAGAAAATTACTTGTCTTCTTCCAAATGCCAGCAAAGTAGGTCAGGATAATTAATATGCAAGCTGACTTTTCAGTCAAAGGAAAACAAGACAGGTCTCATCTGTGTACTTTTAGTACCATTCAGCTTAGGCTAAAATGAGTTCAGCCTGAGAAAAATCAGTGTGACAGTTAAATAACTGAATTTTAAAATAAGACAAAAGGTGGTTCAATCACGAGGACACAGAATGAAGTCTGTTCTAAAGAATGCTAAATTTACACTTCATAAGCAGGTCCAAGTTGAATATCTATAAGGAACCTGAAAAAAACAACCTACGCCACAGATTTAGGCACATCTTGCTTCTTAGATTGCTTTGTAAGCTCCTAAACACTATATAATATGTTATATAAAGTTAAATATAAATGATAAAGGGATTTGGTTGATGACAATTCTTCTCCATTAAAGCAGAAGAAGAGAGACTGTATTTTTATGTTTTAGCCTCCATTACTCCTCCTGCCCATCATCTCCTGACACTTCTTATTTTTTTAATTTCTTGATAAACTGAGAAAAACGTTTGGAGCTGGAGACATTAAACTTATTCCTCTGCAGGTCAGTACTTGATTAGTGCAGACTCACTTCAGTAGGTCACACCGAATGCTGACCTGGAGCAGGATGGTCAGTAGCTCACAGCTGGTGGACTTTGATTCTAATAGGCGTGGTTGCCTGCTGACCCGTGCAGTGGCACAGTGAGAGCTCCGTATTGGAGGGCATGCCATGCATCTGAGGCTGATGGAATGGTCACGGCTTCTTTCCCTGGGATAATTTTTACTCTGTTGACATAACGCCAAGCAACTTGATTTGAATAAGCAGCATGGACTATTTACTCCTAATGGCCGGCCCAGGGCAGTCATGAACACAACAACCCGTAACTAGACCTTAGAGATTCTTTTGCAAACACATATTTTAGAGCTGATGTTCCCCAAATGAAGGGTTCATCAAATGGTACACTCCGGACTATTAGAAACAGTAATGCAGAAAAACCATCATTAGGAAGGCGAATATATATTCCATTAAATAAGAAGCATTTTTCTAGGCAAGCATGAAAAGCACTGCTCTGTTGAGGATAGTTGGAAGGACACTGGAGCATCAAGTGGCAAGATCTATGGAAAAATACCCGGAAGGAAATGGGGCCGTGAAAGATAGCACACGGCCACCTTTGGAGAAGCAGGGCTGACTGAACTAGCATGAACTGCCCCACAATATTGAACCATAGAGTCCACATGTGCAATACCACGTTTCCTCACACACTTCCTAGGGCTGTTCTGTGCCATCACAATTATTCCACAAAGAGAGAGTCCACTGAAAAAGATGGAAAATAGTACCGAATAACTGGCCACTTGAGTTATTTGAGAACCCGAAGGAAACTCGCCCCCCCCCCCCCGACTTAAGAGTGTGTCTCTATGGCTAAAATAAATCATATCAACCCAACAGCAAAAGAAAAAAAAAGAGAGAGAGACACTAGGATAAAAAAAATTGAAATCCATGTACCTAGCGACGCTCTGTGGGCTACTGAGGCCAGAAGGAAGGGGGAGCACAAGGGCGGGGCTTTCAGATCCTAGCACATGCGCCTTGTGCCGGTAGTACTGAACAATCCTGACATAGTTATAGCAGTTGTGCGGTATCTGGATGAGAGCTAATATGAAGTTTCTAACTCACCTTTAGTTAAATTTTGATAATTATCTCATTAAAAATGTTTTATCTGTTTGCCAGAACTCCTACAGAGGCCTACCATAGTTCCTAGACATTTCTGCTACAGTCTCCTCCATGACCTCTAGTACATGTTAATGTTGCGAGGGCTTGACAGGTAATTGATGGTAATTGCCTTTCTGGCACCAACCATATACTTCTGTAATGTTGCTGATGGAGATTATGGCTAAACTATACTTTACATGAAAACTGTTTTAACACATGCATTTATTATAAGAAACTCATATTTGATGGTATAACCATAATTTAATTTTCACTAAATAATGCAATAAAGAACCATACCATAAAATGAAGTCTGTTTTCTTGTTAATAATTGCCAAAGGACCCTTATTTTGAAATGAGACTCTTGGCCTGCTATTAACCTGTGAGCTTTTAGCTATCTTCAGTTGTGATGAAGAACTTACACAAATATATCCTGTCGTCAACGTGTCATGTACTCATGAAATGGGCTGAAGGATGAAGTCTGTTTGCATCCTTTAAAAAGAGTAGTCTCATGCCCTAGTACAGTGTTTCCCAAAGTGCGGTATGCGTACCCCCAGGGGTACGGGAAGAGTGTGGTGGGGGTATGCGTTGCACCGGAGTTTGGTGGGGATATGCACTGCACCATGCTTAGCTGCGCCTAATTCTACATTTTCATGAGTCAAGTCAAGACAGTCATGTGTGGCGTGAGATGTTCCAGTGTGCAAATAAATTTTATTTATAATATAACTTTTACTTATAGTTTATTATGAATAATTTTATTTTTTGTTTATTATTTTGTGTATGTACCAAAAAATAAAAAAAAATAAATATATTTTGATTGTTACTAAAATACATCCTTTTTTTGACGAGGGGTACTCAGCGTTACGAAAATTATAGAAGGGGTACACATATGTCAAAAGTTGGGGAAACACTGCCCTAGTAGAACCAAATTAATAACTGTGGTTTCAGCATCAATGGCTCAGGTTATATGCACTAACTGGCATAGACTTCATATTGAATGAAGTGATATAAACAGTTTTATACTATTTCTTCTATATTTTGGGGGGTATTTAATATTAGAGATTTATAGCCAGTCCTAGATTTTCTTTTTAAATAACTAATTTATAGCTGTTTCCTTAAGCTAGCCTACGTTTCTAGTTATAAAAAGATGCTCAGTATTACATGGTGGATAAAGAACTTGCTAACTAGTAAACATATTCTTAATAACAACAAGAAATAGGGTTACTTAATTGACTTGTCTCTCTTAAGAGTTGATTCATATAAATTGAAATTTGTAATCATCATCCATATTAAGAAAGTAAATGGTTGCTTTTGGGCAAATTGGTTTCTAGACATAAATTTGGCTAAGTTGATAGAAACACTAGTGAATTTTTTTTCTTGGGAAAAACTTGGATTTTAAAGGCGCGTGTGTGTGTGTGTGTGTGTGTGTGTGTGTGTGTGTGTGTGTGTGTTTACTTACTCTTTCAATCAAGGTTCTGTGAACACCCTCCTTGAAGCATTAATAGTTTCTTAGCACAGACTTAGTGGGCAAAAACTGTGGACCAAAGGATGATTCATGCAAGTGAGAAGTGGCTAAGCAGAAGAAGATAAAGAAAAGAATACCATTGACCTTAAAAGGCCATAGATAATTGGAGAAAAAAGTTATTTGCTCTAGCTATGGGTGTCCTGGGATATAAGTCTCATCACTCATCTTTTCCCCACAAGCTACTTCCATTCTGAAAGTAGGACACCAAGGGATACCTAACTTCCTATGCAGCAAGACCATTATTTTAAGGAAAAAAAAGGGAAACAGAATTCTATTTTCTTAAAATAAGAAGTTTGAAAAGGTTAGGACTCTGGGTATACAGGCTAACAATCTCCATCAACATACTTACTTTTGTCTCCTATGTTTTCCCCTGCTGCCTCCCCTTCCTCCTCCTCCTCCTCCTCTTCCTCCACCTCTGTGGGCTGCACGTCATCCTGCGGGTCACAGGCACTAACCGGCGCATTCAGACAGCAGTGGTTGAACCCGCTATCGCGAGGCAGAGTAAAGCTTCGAGGCTTGCCCCCGTTTCCATTTAACACTTGCATCCGCTCGCTCTCGGCTAAGGGGTACGGCCCGTAGTGATCCTGCAGGTGGCATTTCTGAGTCGGGAGGGTGGACTGCCGCCTGTGCTCTGGGGACAGGGCCGCGGAGTCGGAGAAGACAGAATCCTCCAGAGGCAGAGTCTGAAGATAGTGTAAGCCTGAGCTCGTCAGGGGCGTCTCAATTAAATCCTGCCAGGAGCGGCGCTGGCTGGCCGTCTTGCGAATGGGGGACACCGCACTGGTCCCAGTCACTTCCTGACGAAACTCCTCATGAGAGGACTGAGACTGCGAGGTCTCTGTGGAGGAGAGGCGGCTGTGTTTTGCTTCCACGTAAGGACTGGCGCAGCTCATCTGTGGAAAGGAGCCTCAGATCAGTCTCTACAGAAATAACGGACCGCTTCCATCACCAAGGAACACATCAGTTTCCCCTGGGTAACATGGCTTAGGTGAGAGTTAATGACTGTCAAGCTTTCAAAGTTAGGCCCCAGCTGCCATTTCATGAGACTGAGATGCAGAGGTATTGAAATGCAACTGTTTATACCAGGCTCTCATGAAATATCTGACAGATTAATGGAAAGGGTGAGTGGGAAGAGATCAGCCAATGAACCTGTGTGCATAGATGCATGGCCCGTGGACACAGACGATGGGGTGGTGAGGACCTGGGGTGGGTACGGCAGCGGGCTGGAGGGGGTCAGTGGGGGGAAAAGGAGGGCCTATGTAATCCTTTCAACAATAAAGATTTTTTTTTTACAACAAAAGTACAAGACAATGTGAGTACATATGTAAGAACTATGCAGCAACTGAACAAATGATCCAAGGCTTTAAGATCGTTGAGCATTTGAAATCCTGAACAATGGTTGCCAAATTCCTACTTCCAGATTTTATGGAGCTTGGCGAGGAGTGTAAGAAGAGAGACTTTGGGATGTGAAAGCAAAGTGCCTATGACCACCAGAACCCTTCCTCTTCTTCACAGGTGCATGTCCGCTCCTATGGGGGCCACGGCCAAGCCTTGTAGTCAACCCTGGGGCATTTTCTAGAGTTAAAAACGTAGGTAGTGTGAGATTATACCCTGAGAGGGATTAGCATTTCCCTTGAGCACAGGCATTTCAGGGTATATAGACACAAAAGAAAAATGGGAGTATTTTTATCCCTGAAATTTAAAGTTTGGGACTATATGTTACAGTAAAAAGCACAGCCAAGAAAAAGAACTGGAAGCAAGTGAGTGCTGTAACAGGCCTGCAGGCAGAGCTCCTGGGACAAGCCTTATTCTCGCTCTGGGGCTAACAGCCCAGCGCAGGCCTCTTCTGGCAGGAGGGGTCCCGTTTATTCAACACGATCATCACAACTGGGGCTGAGGACAGGCCTGGCTGAGGGGAAAGTGCATGCTGCCCCTCAGGGGGAAGGAGAACTCACGTGGCATTTTCTGTGGGCAGTTTGTATTCTCATGCGCTACTAACAACGTGAATAGTTTCCTGCTTGAAATGCACATGCTGCTATGATTAAAGAGCTATTTGGTATAGCTGCGGTTTCCCTTTCTTCCTCTTCTATGAATATTTTAAAGTTATTACTCAGACTCTGATGTTCTAGGGACAGAGGGGAGATATGATAAAAACTATATCTCGTCACTGACTTATTTCATTTCCATAGCTCATACTCGCATTCTGTGGCACTAGGTAAACTTCACCTTTAGTAAAGAAATGTGCATACAGATAGAACGAATCTGAATTTCCCCCCACTTTTCTCTTCTTCTCCTTAGGTAAGAAACATTATATTCAAACATTTTATTAAAAATATGACTTTCCTTTAGTTATTAGCCAAAAGAACCCATCCACTTATTTCAGAAACATTTATCAAGCACTTAAGTGCCGGTGCTGAGCTAGGCCAGGAAATGTATAGATGAATAAACTATTTTCAAAAAGTTCACAGTCCAGTCCAGTGAGCTGTGTGCAGGCCCAAACATTCCGATTTAATATGTTTGGATTGGTCCTGAACATCTACATTTCAAAAATGTTCCAGCAGCGATTCTTATGCACAGCCACGGTTGAGAAGGCCACGGTCTGGAATTATATCAACATCTTGCGTGGCACCTCTCTTACCGAAAATCTCCTGAACTTATATGGAGGTGGAATTAGGTTGTTGTTCTTGTCCCAAGACAGGCAGATCATGGTACCATGATCACACAGTGTATTGTCTAACCTGGGGCACTACTGAGATACTTTCACTACTTCTGATGGGAAATGAGCAGAAAGTGGGATAGTCTCAAGCAATCCAGAAGTTGTTTAACCTATCAAAGATCAAAGTATATACACAGAATAATTTATACAGGTTTAAGAGGTCTGGAGCACCATATAAACATATACATTAAATCAGACCCCATGGCTGTCTAAAAATCTAAATGCTAAAAGATGGTCAATATAGATATTGTAATCTTAATTTCATGAGTTGATTCTGAAGGATACAGGTATCAATTTTATAAGTGTGAAATAGGTAAGGTCAATTAATTTTTTCTATATTTTTTGGTTATTTTCAGAGGCTATTCTGACATACACACAGTATGTTTTCTTAATAAAATTGGTCATCCCACCTCTTAATTTTTTTGGAATACTTTGAGAAGGACAGGTGATGGTTCCTCTTTGAATAATTGGTAACATTTATCTGTAAAGCCATCTGGTCCGGGGCAAAAATGTTACCCTTTGCGACAGCAAGGAGGGACCCGGAGAGCATGATGCTGAGTGAAATGAGCCAGTCAGAGGAAGACAAGCACCATATGCTTTCACACTTATGTGGAATCTAATGAACAAGCTGAGCTCACAAGCAAAATAAAGAGACTCATAGAGGCCAGGCTGGCAGCTCTGGTGGTGGTGGTGGTGGGGTTTTGGGGGGTGGAGGGGCTGAGCAAAATAAAAAAGAAAGAACTCATAGACATGGACAACAGTGTGGTGACTGCAGTGGGGAGGGGGTGGGTGGAGGTAGAGGGGTAATAGGGGGGATAAAGGGTGATAAAAATAAAATTGCATTAAAATAAATAAACAAATACATAAAACTGGTCAGATATTTATTATGCCTGGAATCGGTGGTTACTGTTTCTCTTGATTAACTATTCTTTGTACCCTTCCCTTAAAAATTTCCCTTATTGCTTTTAGACTCCCCATTTTCTTTCCTCTGTGAAGATGAGGTCTAACATGCAATTCACCACATATCTTTTTTTTTATTAATAAACACACAAAGGGACATTTTAGGTCAAAGAATCTGATGCTGTTTATGTCCCTGTTGGTAACTTACGGAGGGAGGCCGCGGGTATGTGTCATAGGGTGGCGGAGGACTGTCCTGTTTGGGTGTTGATGGAGTATCTGCTTCTTCCTTGTCACTCTCACTCCAGTAATCTGAAAATTCACACACACGGATATATCAACATTCCATTAAATGTTTCTAGACATATTTTCAGAAACACACAGTACCAGCTAACAGAAGGAAGTTTACATTTCACTCCTACACCCTGCTCCCCAGCCCCCCTTACCCCAGGCCCACCAACTTTTATTTTCACCTGGGCTCTGAGAATGAAGTGTACAATTAATTAATTTCAACCTCCTTTCAAAGCAAGCAATTGTAATAACCGCAATTTTAATGAGTTAAGAAAAAGACATTGCATAAGCCAAATCAAGTTCAGGGTTATTTGAGATTCCAGACCAAATTATTCTATAGCTTCAACTAATGAATTACATCACACGATGCCCCTTAAAAATGTACCATTTTATCCTAAAGATGAACACGCAAAGACAAGTAATACATATATCGCTGCAGGTCTCTACAGATATAAACATCTCCAAAAATAATGTTCTCAGTTCTCTTTTCTGGCTTCAAGTCTCTGGTTACCTAACCATCACTGTTTCCAGAGTCATGCTGACATAAATCTCTATAACACCACACTCCCACCTCTACTGGGAAACATGGCAAACCCTGATTCCTGCCAAATGCAAAAGGGCAAATCTGCTGATGTGGGCTGCAAGCTCCAAACCTCCAGAACTACTTAAAAGGGTAGAAAATGTAAGCTGCCAGACAAAGTGACTTGGCTGACCTCAGGCAAGAGAGGAGGGGGAAAACTTGAAGATATACATTAGTTGAATAAATAAAATACAGCGAAAGGGCAATGATCAGAATTTGTTCCACAAATAACATCTCAACCAACCTGTCATTGCTGGGCTAAATCTTTATCTGATTTACAAGGAAAAACCCAGAAGTGTTATCCATATGAATTTCCGATGATAAAAGAAGTGAAAAGGTATTAAAACAGAAGTTTCCTTGTTCTCATGAAACTCTAAATCACAAAAGAGCCATCAGAAGGCTTGACTAATATTCAGATTTCTGTGAAAAATCATGGCATATATTTTTACAGGATCCCTCTCCACGTAAGAATTCTCACATTGTAGCATTTTTACATGTTTTCTTGTGCTGCTGATTAACAGTGATAAGTACAGCTAACATTTATTGAGTACTTACTATATGCTGAATAGAAAGTGGTAGAACTAGGATTTCAACTAAGAACTTGCCTTGCTCTATACCTCAGAGCTAAGCCACTGGGACTTTTTGTATGACACACTGGGACTGTATATAGTCTCTCCTCCTGCAGCTTTATAAGTCTGGCTACTGTGAATAGAAATTCCTTAGCAATGGAGATTATTATATGTAGTCCTAAAAATACACGGATTCTGAACATTCTATTCCTACTGTAATAATTTCCTTTGTGTAAAAGATAAGAAAAGACTATTTAACCTAAATTTGATAAGTTTTTTACATTGGATCACACTGGTGAAGGTCAGTGTACGAACACTCCTGCAAATCCAAACTGACAGAAATGGACGCAGCAAACATGGTGAGAAAACCATGAGCTATATATTAGCTATACACTTGAGCAGCTGTAGGTTCAATTCTTGGCTATAACACTTACCATTTTTGTGCCTTTGTGATGGTTACTTAAACTTTAGGAGTCTGTTTTGTCCTCTATAAAACAGGGCTAATCATACCTGCCTTTAAGAGGGGTGTGTGTGTGTGTGTGTATTAAATAAGGTAATATATATATCAAGAGCCTTTGAACCTGAAAGCACTCAATAAATATTGGTTAGGACTCCTGGTCCACTTTGTAGCATGTCAGGGCAGTCTGACCCAGATCACTTAGGAGATAAATGCCCGGTGTTCATCTTCTCAGACATTAGTTTTTCCTTATAGCAAGTTCTAGCCCCCAAGAGTGAATTTTAGAACTCCGGGGCCTGGGTTGGGTAGTTCTGTGGGATCTTGAAATACTCCTGGGAGTCACTGCTGAGATGAGGGGCTTTGTGGCGGAGATGCAGCACCTCCTCCGCATCCCACCCCCAAGCAGCGGGCTGCCAAGATCACTCTGCTTTCACCCTTCCCACCTTTCCCAGAAACTGGCCCCCTCTGCTGGGTCTCTCTCTGACCTTTGCACCTTTGGAGTTTCAGAGTCAGCACCTCAAGTGGCTCTGATTAGCACACTGAGGAGAAAACGATCACGATCTTATCAAGATCTCTACAGCTGTCACTGTGACATACTTGTGAGAGCCTCTTTCTAATTTCCCCCCGGTTAAATTAGGAAGCACTTTAGTCCACTATTTGATGTAATTCTTGGTTTACTAAAAAGCACCATCAATCTATAGTTTTCTTGGGTTGTCTAATAAAAGACTGAAATACCACTTTGCAAATTGACTTTACTTCTTATACTAATCTGTATGACTCTGAGAGGGCACTGACAGAGAACGGGCTACATGGCAGTTTTAGTCAGGCTGTTTTGGGGTTGTGTGGAAAATTACAGGCACACGGTTGCTCAGAGACGGAAACTAGTCTGATTTTCATTCTAAGAGAAAATTAATTTTTCTGAGCTCTATTTAGCAGAAAATAGATGGATACTTTAATGTCTCTTGCAGTGAATTCAATTTTATAAGTAACTAATCATAAATAAACAGTGCCATCACTGGAACAGCAACATTTCTGCATTACTTCTCATGTTGATAGAAAAGGATAATTTGAAAAAAAATTGACTTTTTCATCTAGAGCTATCAAGGAAATACAATATATTACATTCATTGTTATGTAATTAAGGCTCTGAAAAGACCTAATATGCAATTGAAAAGAATGTGTTATGAATGTCTAACTTGAAGCTGGAAAAATATAGACAAATGATTAGCAGATAATTTGCCAAATTGTGATCTTGGCAGAATTTAGTGTAACCCTGTTTTCTCTAGTATAATGATGAATAATGAAAGAGAACCTCGCATCCTTTACACATCTGTAGCTAAAGACAGTAATTCACTAAACTCGTATTTCAGTCAATGAAAGAGTGACGTCTAAGCTGCGCTGGGTACTTAAATAGATACAGTGTTTGGCAGTTACTCCATTGCATCGTTGTGAAATATTCCCAATCCTCAAACAGCTATATTTTGTATGAAGTTTAACTTTGGTACTGAGAATGGCACTCAGGAGATGTCAAATAACTGTATAAAAGTGTGGACTAGCCGAAACCGGTTTGTCTCAGTGGTAGAGCGTTGGTCTGTGGACTGAAAGGTCCCGGGTTTGATTCCGGTCAAGGGCATGTACATTGGTTGTGGGCACATCCCCGGTGGGGGTTGTGCAAGAGACAGCTGGTCGATGTTTCTCTCTTATCAATGATTCTAGCTCTCTATCTCTCTCCCTTCCTCTCTGTAAAATATCAATAGAATATATTTTTAAAAAAGTGTGGACTAGACACATGCATTCAGTAGCTTTCTATATAGACTACTACTATTCATGCAGGGGTAGAAGGTCCATGTTTATGAGTTATGTTAGAGTGCCTGAGGAAGGTGCACTCTGAGCGGAAATCCATATTACTTCAGATTTCAGTTGCACTGCATTACCAAGACAGACTTGAATTGTAACTCTTAGCTTCTGCATATTATTGTCTACCATACTCCAGTGGGCACTAATATAAACTCACATGAGAGACCAGGGCAGCATGAATCCATGAAATGAAAACTTTTTTGAGCTTGTATGTATAATACAACTTACCAGTTCTTTCATCCATAATGAAATTTGGCCATGTAATACCATTACAAAAAAAAATAATTCACCCAAATCAAGACCATGCTCAGCTTTAAAGCAATGCCCAGTAATAACATACAGGAGGTAAGCCTGAAGATCCAAGCCTCTGTGGTCACACAAATTGACTTGTTTCAACCATTCATTGTACTATCGGTATATCACCCTAACTTTGAATTCTTCCATCTTAAAAAGGTCAGAAATGAATCTATATGCATCTTTAGAGAACAGTTTTATGCCATCTAAATAAATTTGAAAAGGCTTATATTTTTTAGCATTCTCCCCACAAGTTTAAGCCTATAAGTGAAGTTGAAGCATGAAAGTGAGGAATAATACTTTCTTAAATTAAAAAAATGTTGTATTTATTGGGGTGACACTGGCTAATTTAAAATTATATAGGTTTCAGGTGTACAATTTTATAATATATTCTCTGTGTCTTTTATCGTGCGTTCACCGCCCCAAGTCAAGTCTCCTTCCATCTCCATTTATCCCACCTAGATTCTCTCCCATCTCCCCCCAACCCCCTTCCTTCTGGTCATCACTGTGCTGCTGTCTGCACTGAACAAACTGAATCTTTTTAAAAAAATATTGATATTTCACAGAGAGGAAGGGAGAGAGATAGAGAGCTAGAAACATCGATGAGAGAGAAACATCGACCCGCCGCCTCTTGCACACCCCCTACCGGGGATGTTCCTGCAACCAATGTACATGTCCTTGACCGGAATCGAACCCGGGACCTTTCAGTCCTCAGACTGACCCTCTGCCACTGAGCCACACCGGTTTCGGCAGCACTGAACAAACTTTGAACAGTGAGGAAGCGTGGCCTGCCATTCTCTGTCCTGGCTGGGGTTGGCCTGCGCAAACTGATTGGATGAAGACGGCTCCCACACTGTTTGTTGAAGTACATATGCTGATTCCACTGCAGGGATGTTTTATTTTGTTATTTCCTTGACTCTACATTTTTCTCATCCTGCGAGAACCAGTTTAGATAATGGAGCCGACAGAAAGCCTATCCCCCGACTCCCCATCTGGAGGGAGTCTCTCCAGTGTCGTAGTCATGAAACTTGATTGCATTTTATTTTCTGTGTTGTATGAATAATGTCCTTTCTACTAGAATTCTATGTAATTTCGGGTATGATGAGTGTCTATCTCACCTTGATATAACCGAGTGCTACCTACTGGGAGACCTTGCACAGAAACACTTAATATTGAATAAAATACCTTCTCTCCTCCACAGCAACGTTCTGATCACTTTCTCCAGCTAGTATTTCTTCGTTAATCTTACCTCCTTCTCAGGCTTTAATTTTTTTTGCATCGCCTTAGCAAATTTTAATCAGTTGTATATTATGCAAAAATTAGCACTGATGTACTTTGTACCGCTGTTTACTTTTCCTTAAGCAATTTCGAGTGTGTATTTTTGAGAATCTCAACAAGATGATAAATTCCCGCTGGCAGGAACCATATGTTGCTGTTTCTTCGAAATCTCCTGCCCTATCTTCTCACCCTGCGCTTCTCTACTCAGCCCTTCCTCGCACCCGGGGCTCTAAACCAGAGATTATGAACTACGGCCCGGAGGCCGATGAGGAGCTCGGCGTGTATTTATAGGGGCCTGTGAAATAAGAAGGGGCTTTACATTTTTAAATGGTTAAAAAAACAGCAACAGAAGAATATCTTTTGAAAGGTGAAACAGGATATGAAATTCAATCCTAGTGTCAACAAATAAAACGTGATTGGAGCACAGCCATGCCCCTGCACATGCTTACAGCTGCTTTCATACTGCAACGGCAGAGCTGAGTAATTGTGACAGGATCCTTATGGCCTGCAAAGTCTAAAATATTTACTATTTTAGCTTTGCAGGAGTTTGCTGCCTCCTGCTCTAAACTTTTGCTAACAGGTTAGTTTAAGGTTATCTCTTTTACTAGTAGGTCCCTCTAACCGTTAGTTTTCAGGTGTTTTGAAAAGTTTTGGGTGTGGTTTTTACTCTGAGAGGGAACAAAAGGCTTTTAGAATCTGCACATAAACAATCAGGCTATACCCACTGAACACACAACTAGAACTATGTTTGTGTATGCATCAGTCTGTGGAATTCTTTCAACTTTAGGATGTCTCAAAATTTTCAAAAAACTAAGATCCCAAGTGATGTACAGCAAATGGGAAATGTGATGCCACCTAAGAGTGGTGACCACAGCTTCTGTTAAGATGTCAGTTCTGCATAATGACATTGTGGTTAATAAATCTGAGGTCGTTACCAAGGCAAGTTCCATAGAAATCATAGAGTTACATAGTAATAGAACTGAAGAACATAACCAAATGTGATAATTTATAGAAGAGATCATTTGCCTGAGCTCTTAGCATAAAAAGTCACTTAAATGTCTAAGTGACTATTAGACAGAAAAAAACAACAACCAAGGATCAGAGTTGGGTCAATATACAGAACCAATTACAGACATTTTAATTTTTAATATTTTTTTCTTTCATGGAAAGTAGACTGAGGGAGTTGGTAACAAACAGAATAGAACTTCATATTTGCTGCTCCAAAATTTTGTGTTTATTCCCTATCTGTTTAACTTATTAAACTTACCTATATGATGACATGGTTTGCATTCAAACTACTAGCACTCAAGAGAAATAATCACAAACTAACATATGCATTTTTTGCCAAATAATAGCAGTGAATCATTACAAAATAACAGCAAGGAAAAAAAAAAAACAATTGAAGAAAAAGTATTCCTTTACCTTGTTCTTGCTTAATCCTCTCTCTTTCTGCATATCCTGCAGTCAGTATATTGATTCTGTTAAGCCATCTGAAAAAATATTAAAATCAGAAACATTGTGACTTAATTTCTTACACTTCTTAGAAATATTTATTTTAGATGCCTAAGAATATATGGAAAAATCCTACATAAAAGATGTGTTCTTTGCTACTCTGACACAGGAAGACTTCCATTAGTTATAACACGCTATAGTGCAAAGTGCTCCTACACCAAAGGTGCTATTTCAATAGAAAAGTCTTGGGAAAACCCATTAATGTCTGCAACATAAAGGATTTTGAGATGAACAAAACCCTATTAACTCTGCTATTCCAATGTAGAAGCATTCCAACTAATTCTGTTGTTTTATTTCTTCAGAAGAAATGCTTCTTTAGAGACACTTAAATAATAGCAGATATAAGTTGTCCTAATAAGGAAAAAAGTTGTGGACCTTGACCGTCAAAATAAATTTCACTATGAAATACTAAGTGTTGCTGAAGCTCTTTTAAGTTTAATGATCCAAAGGGAAACACATCCTGGGAGTACTTCAGACATTTGTCTCTAGTACAAGGGTATCAGGTTTTCCAAAGACAAAGTGAGCATATACAAACTTAACCTCTGCTTAGGCCCTGAAAATTCATTTCTATGAATAATAGTAACTTAAAAATACATCTTAGTTCTCCCCAATTGGTGTGTCTCAGTGGCTGGGTGTCAGGAGGTCAAGGTCAGGACACAGCCCTGGGTTGTGCCCTCAGTCTCCAGTAGGGGGTGTGCAGGAGGCAGCCAATCGATGATTCTCATCATTGATGTTTCTCCCTCTCCTTTTCCCTCTCTTTCTCTCTCTCTCTGAAATTAATAAAAACATTTAAAAAATAGATCTTGGTTCTTTTCTCTTTCAGTAGAGCTGCAGTTGCCTGAAGTAAATGACTGTTTCAACTTCCATCTTTTGTTCCAACAGGTCTCTCCCTGTGTTCACTATTCCAACTCTTTATACTATATCAGATTAGCAAATCACAAAATCTTTAAACTGATCTGACAAGTTCCCATTGGTTATTATGAGCTATGGTCCGTATACTTTCTAAAATAAAAAAATAAATAAGAATGCACCTTAGTACATTGCAAATTAGTTTGAGTAAATTTGGAATCACTAGTATGGCTAACATCATTCAATTATGGAATAATCTGATTGAGATACATTTCTAAGAAATATTGTGTTTGAGAACTTTTTCTCCTAACAGGTTATCTCCTCTGTTAAATGGAAGATGATATTCTTTAAAGTAAATCATATAATGCATCATTTATGCTAAGTGGTGTTAAATATGCATCAGATACTTAGAATACCCTGAAAAGGGAGCAAAGTTGTGTTCTTAATAGACAAAATCACATCCATGGCAATTTAAGTTTTAATTTTATGAATAAGTCACTTAAAGTCCAACTTTATTTTGACGAAACCTACAATGTAATTATGATTTGCTACTTATTTTCTGTCTCTTCCCGTCCCTTCCACTCTCTCTCTAAATCAATGGGAAAAATATTCTCGGGTGAGGAATAACAACAATAAAAAATAATAAAATTAAAAAAATCATATTAACAGGGTTTTTTTGTGCCTATAGATGGATTCTGGCATATTTTGGTAAACTTGACAGTCAATGAGTTTACTTTGACTTTGTAATGCTGTCCTTTAAAATTAGGTTGGCTACATTTTATTTTAAACTTGGTTGATCTAGAAACTTCAGTGACATTATCTAAGTATTAATGTGGAAAACTTTAGAATTCTAAGCCTTACTAACTTTGTAATTATTTTGAAATTTAAGTACACTTTACCTGTTCATATCATCAAGATGCTCAGCAGCAAAGTAAAAGCTTTTGATTTTAGGATGACAGGCTTTGAATGCACTGCAAAAGAAAACAAAGTACATTTATTTTATTTCAAATTGGGAAATAGATTAGAACATAATCATTTTAATGGGTAAAATTACCTCAACAATCTAACCTGAGTTCACATATATAATGCTTCTGCCATGATGACAGAAATCAGTAAAAAATCCAATTTTCTGCTCACAAAATGCTTTCTTATTACCTCAATTTGAAAGCATTAGACGAGCAGCCTATAATTTAAAAGCTAGAAAAAGTTTAAAAAGCTTTCCTTTTTCTCCCTCTCCCCAAAGGAAATGAACTTACTATTTCTTGCGGCATTCACTGGCTCTATCAATTTTAAATTCAGGCAGACTGATGAATCCTTCTGCTTTTTCATCCTAAAATGGTAACACTCTAGTTTAGGATATTATATACAAAAGTTTGAAGCTGATACCATATAACCAGGCTTTAATTATCTATAGTAATAAATATGTTCATTTAATTCTTAAATTTTACACTTTAGAGATTAGAATTTCACTCTTATCTTTTACATTCCCTTAAACGAAAGGTATATTTTGGAAATTTTGAATACTATAAATTAAAATGTATACAGAAAAAATTTAAATATTTCTTACATTAAAATGAAGACAGGTAATTCTTTTTGAAGCATACACATCTTATTGAATAAAATTGAAGTATGGTTTATAAGTAATTTTCTAATCTGAAGCATATAAACTTTAACAACACTTAAAATAACTTTAGTCCACATTTATAATTTATAATTATCTATGATATTTAATGCTCAGATGTAAAGTATAGGTAAGTTTACTAACTCATTTCCTTTTCTGCCTCCAAAGAAATCTCTCATCAAACCTAAATTAAATAACTATTTTGTGTATTCAATATTTTACAAACAAAATAGGTTGATTTAATCTTCAAATATATGACTTGGTATATATGCTATACGCAAAGGTTATTTTTCACTTGGAAAATTAAATGAAATCTATAAAATCCTCCTATCTCTAATGAGGGATGAAAAACAAGATAGAAGTACTATCCAAAATCTTACATTAGATACAAAGGATCCCAACTATGCTAACACTGGCTTTGGCTAAACCCTTTCATTGTTGTCCCTCTCATGCTCATGACCACGCTCTTCAGACTTTTACTCTCCTGAGCTTTGATCCGTGCTGTACCAGTTCATTCCTTTTTATATTTCAAGTTTAAGTAAGATTAAAACCTCATTTATGGTCTCAAAGAAAAAACAGACTTTCAATGCTTTTACTGTGTGTGTTTGTACACGTTAAACTTTAAAAATTGGTATAACCGATAGTGACTAAAATGATTATGTTATTAAAAAAGCAATATTATAACTCTCAATATTTGAGGTTTTTTTTCTTCAAATCTTAGGGTAAATATAATAGTCTCAAATCTCTTTTTTCAATTTTGATTTCCCTTTTTACCCTGGTGTCTTTAATGTAAAATGTTTAAATGTTGAACAATTTAAAGTATTTTAAGGGTAGTTATTATCTTCTCAAAATGATATGATGAGGAACTTTTGTATTACTTCTAATAATATCATACAAGGGTATTTCTTGGAATGTATACATTGGAATTATTCACTCACCTCTTGCAATGCTAACACAGTAACTAACTATCTGACTGAAATTTAGATACTGTTCAAGAAAAAGGGGCTAGAATTTATTTTATCTCTTGAACTGTGAAAGATAGAATATAATTTATAACACAGCAGACAAATCTACAGGTGATCTTAAAATAGAGACATAGAAAACACTATATTTTGTTAATGCTTGATTGATACACACACACACACACACACACACACACACACACACACCCACACACACAATAAGTGAAAATGTAAGTAAAATTATGGTCTGTTTAGTATATCTAAAATAAGACACACATAATTATGTGATTGCCAGAAAGCATATTAAAACTAAATAATCAAATCATTCTATATAGTTAATAAAGACATTTATCTTAAATAGCAAGATAATAATTCAAGATTTCAAAAATGAAATATGCCAATTTGTAAAATATTACTAATAGCATATGTTTATTGAGTACTTAATATGTACCAAACATTGATGTAAATGTACTGATTCTTTTCATCCATATGAGAGCTCAGTGACCTCGGCATATTATTATTCCCTCTTTTGCAGAAATGGAAACTGAGGCACAGTAACTCAGGCATTGTTAAGTCTACCCTCTGACACATAACCTAATATAATATAAAATAATATTATAACAGCCTGTCTAGGGAACAAAAAATTCTCTACATATTAGATATTATAATCATAGGCATAATAATTTTAAACTACATTTCAAAAATCAATCTTTGAATACAAATTGAATAATGTTTTAACAGTATTCATATAAGTCTATTTAGCCACTATATTTCATTAAACCATGTACATTTTTTTAGAAAAAAAGTTAACAATAGAAAATATTGTTAACAAACATAATAAGGTGAACTGATATATGACTATGGCAAAGAAATCAAAGAAAACGTAGTAGTGTAAAGGGAATATCAATGAGTAAGGTATATTCTTGTATTTCTGTTGTGATATGTGATAGGTTGTGATATAATTATTCTGGATATAAATATGTTTACTGCAAATGAATCAGGAAATCATAAAAAATAATTTAAATGTATTTATTATATACACACCCCAATTGTGCCAAATAGAGTGAATACTTGCAGATTTTCAAAACCAGTCTACCAGTTCATTTTTTCATTAAAAGAAAACCTGAAATAAATTCTGGTGATACTACTCTATTAAAATTACTAAAGGACATCCTCACTTCTCCAGAAAAAATTTAAAACTTCAAACAAAACAAGATATTTAAAACTCTATATCAAATTTACATATATAATCATTTAAATTAAGCAACATCTTTAATTGGCTTGGTATTTTTATTTGTTTTTAAAAAAATATATATTTCTTTATTTTTCAAAGTAATTTTAATGTTTGTTTTTTAAAAAATACATTTCATTGATTTTTTACCGAGAGGAAGAGAGAGGGATAGAGAGTCAGAAACATCGATGAGAATCATGGATCAGCTGCCTCTTGCACACTCCCTACCGGGTGTGCAACCAAGGTACATGCCCTTGACCAGAATCGAACCCAGGACCTTTCAGTCCACAGGACGACGCTCTATCCATTGAGCCAAACTAGTTTCGGCTGGCTTGGTATTTTTAATTAGACATACAAAATTACTTTATCTAGGTTTCAGATTTGTAGCTTCATTAGAAAAAATGACACAACTATATGTATAGAACCCCAAAATGTAACTATTTTTAGAAATATTAAATATTTTCTATTGAAAAAAAAACTAGCAGAAATCTCTTGACTTTAGCCTTAAGGTGATTACATGATTTTAAAATATGTTTCAAAACGGTGATTCTTTTGGTTAAAGATAGAGAATGTATGGGTAAACAAAATATGCTTTGTCTTACCTCCTCGTTAATATACCAATATAGGGATGCATCCTTAAGGACAAACCAATATTTCTTCCATTTCTGTGAAAAATAGCTCTTTGCATCTTTCTTCTTCCAAAGCCAGCCCTCACAGTCACCACGGCCGAGATCCTTGCAAGAAATTCGTCTTTTGCTCTTGCCAGCTATAGGACCTAAATATAAGAGTGGGTAAAAATGTTCTTTAAATTTTATACAGGTTAGGAGGTAGAAGATTAATTTACAGATCTCAAAAAATCATTCTGGGTACTTGACCTTAAAAAAATCTTATTTTCACATTGCACTAAAATAAAAAATACGAAAGTCTTTATCTCCATTTCCCCCATGTAAGTGACATACAATTCAATCACAAATGAGTAAATTGATCTAAGATTGCAGGGGAGTAGGTGGAAGTTACACTTACCTCCTCCCTGGACCAAATCAAAATTATAACTAAATTATAGAAACAGCAACCTGAATATCCCACTGAAGACTAGCTGAACATAAGTCTTATAACTAAGGATTTATAAAAGAAGCCACATCCAGATAGGTAGGAAGGGCAGAGATGTGAAAAGGGCTGGCCTTGTACCCACATGTGGTGGTTGAAAATCTAGCGGATTTCTCAGCGGCAAAGGTTCCCCCCTGAGGAGCGATGTGTCTCAACCCCATGCCAGGCTCCACAGCCTGAAGCACCAGTGAAGGGAACAGTGTTCCACAGAACATCTGCTGCGAAAGTCAGTGGGGATTTCACCTGCCAGGTTAAGACCCGTGACTGCTAATATCCGGGTGCACTCTTAAAGGGTCAGCTTACAAAATCTCGTCCATAGGCACTCACCCTGAGGCAGAACTGCCTAATACACAGAAACAAATATAGAGAGGCAGCCAAAATAGGGAGGCAAAAAAACATGTCCCATGTGAAAGATCAGGAGATATATAAGAAAGAGAACTAAAAGAAAGGGAGGAAAGCAATCTACAAGATACAGAATTCAAAACCATTGTTATAAGAACACTCAAAGAACTTAGGGAAAGACTGCACGAACTCAGTGAGAACTTAAAAGATATAGTAAGCATAAAAAAGGACGCAGAAACCACAAAAAAGAAACAGTCAGAAACGAAGAATACAATAACTGAAATAAAGAATACCCTAGAAGGAATCAATGGTAGGTTAGATAAAGCAGATGATCAAATAAGCAATTTGGAATACAAGGTAGCAGAAAACACCCAATCAGAAATTGATTGCATTTTTATACAACAATAATAAACTATCAGAAAGGGAAACTACCCCATCAGAAATTGATTGCATTTTTATACAACAATAATAAACTATCAGAAAGGGAAACTACCCCCTTCATAAAAAAGAAACACAAAAAACAAACAAAAAACCCCATCCCATTTACAATTACATAAAAAAATTCCTAAGAATAAATTCAACCAAGTAACAGATCTGTACTCAGAAAATTTTAAGACAACAAAGGAAGAAGATACAAATAAATGGAAGCATATACCATTCTCACGGAGGGGAAGGATTAACATCATTACAATATCCATACTACCCAATGAAAGCTATAGATTAAAAAAATTCATATCAAAATATCAATGGCATTTTTTCCAGAACTAGAACACATAATGCAAAAATTTATATGAAACCACAAAAGACATATAAAAAGATACTCAACATTACTAATCATCAGAGAAATGCAAATTAAAATCACAACGCAAAATAACCTCACACCTGCCAGAATGGGTACCATCAAGTAATCAACAAACAACAAGTGCTGGTAAGGATGTGGAGAAAAAGAAACCCTAGTGCTAGTACCCTGCTGTTGGGAATGCAGAGACTGTGGAGAACAGTATGGAGATTCCTCAAAAAATTAAAAATTAAAACTGCCATTTGACCCAGTGATCCCATTTCCAGGAATATATCCTTATAATACCAAAATACCAACCAGAGAGAATGTGTACGCTCCTATGTTCATAGCAGCATTATTTACCATAGCTAAGATCTGGAAGCTGCCCAAGTGTCCATCAGCAGATGAGTGGATAAAAAAGCTGTGGTACCTTTACACAATGGAATACTATGCAGCTGTAAAGAAGAAGGATTTCTTACCCTTTGAGACAGCCTGGAGGGACCTGGAAATATTATACTAAGTAAAATAAGCCAGTCAGAGAAAGAGAAATAACACATGATCTCGCTTATATATGGAATCTAATGAACAAAATAAACTGATGAACAAAATAGATCCTGAGACATTGAAGCATGGAACAGACTGACAGATCCCAGAGCGAAGGAGAGGAGGCAGGAAGAGATTAAGCAAAGAACTTATGCATATGTGCAAGGCCTGGGGTGGGGTGGGAGCCACCTGGAGGGGGGCATGGGAAAATGAGGGATATCTGTAATACTTTCAACAATAAAAATAAGTTTAACAATTAAAAAATGAAACTTCTTGATGACCCAGAAATTCCACTTTTGGGAATATATACAAATACCCTTGCATTCATTGCAGTGTTATTGAAAATAGCTAATATATGGAAGCAACCAAGTGTCCATCAATAGACAAGTCGATAAAAATGTGGTGGCACATATATACACAACGGAATGTTACTTGCCCATAAAAAAGAATAAAAGCTTACCCTTGCAACAGCATCAATGGACCTACAGGGTATTATGCTAAGTGAAATAAGTCAGTCAGAGAAAGAGATATACCATATGACTTCATCTACGAGGTGGGCAAAAGTAGGTTTGTAGTTGCATTGTGACATTCTTTTGAGTTAATAAAGCTATTATAATAATAACAATCACCTGCATGTCTTTTTCCATATGCACAACTGTAAACCCACGTGTACCCACACATGTATATGTGAAATCCAAAGAGCAAAATGAGTAAAGAAACTAAATAGAAACAGACTCATAGATATAGAGAACACTTAGATGTTGCCACAGGGGAGGGAGTTTTGGGGTTGGGTGAAAAAGATGAAGGGATTAAAATCTACAAATTGATAACCACAGAACTGTCTTGGGGATGTAATATATGTCATAGGGAATATAGTCAATAATATGGTAACAACTATGTACAGTGCCAGATGGGAACTTGAAATATTAGGGGGACCACTTTGTAAAAGTATATGATTATCTAACCACTATGCTGTACATCTGAAACTAATACAAAATAATACTGTATGTAAAATGTAATTAAAAATAAGTTAAAAAATAACATTAAAACCAAAAACAAACAAACAAAAAAAGAAGTGTGTAACTCCAGTATGAAAATCTGTCAAGACCATTCTTTGCAAAAGGCACCTTGTATCACAATTGACCTGAAGGAGAAGCTGGTCTCAGAAGCGTTTGCTGGGGGGCTGTGCTCTTCTAATCCACACTGGGCTCAGGCAAGAGAGGATGGGTCAAGTGTGCTGGGTATCATAACAGTGCAAACCAAGCAGGTATGTTTCATTCATTTCATTTTCTTACCTTTGTTTTTCTTCTTTGATTTATGCTGCAGGGAGGACTGCTGAAATGTCTGAAATCAAAGACAGGGAAGAATGTTATCTGACAGGGTGCCCTTTGGAGCACCATCATAGTGTGCAGAACTCTCAGGACCTGGATGTTGACTCTGAAACCTGGTCAGAGAAATTGCATTCTTTTTCTAAAGCCTCAAAAAAAAAGTTCATGTATATCATGCCATTCAATTTTCTAATTTCCTAGAAAGCAGAAGGGGGTATTATCACTGTCCTTATTTTATATCGGAGAAAGCAGGGCACAAAACTGGTGAAACGAAGGGCTCTTATATATGCATAGCCCTACTTTATACCTTTTCAAAGGGTTTATTGTGCTTTCCCAGGCAACATCTCATTTGCTTCTCTCAAAAATCTTATTAAGTAAGCAGGCAAATATGACTATTTCTTGTTCCTTAGAAGTTTATTCTGTTACACACACCACCATCACCTACTGAGCTCCTAGGTACTCTCCTTGGCCACTAAATATGCCCGCACTTGGATCATTATTTTCATCTCACACCTACTTCTCTCACTATTATCGGTGACTAATCTTCATGTAGGCGATGCCAGCCCCTTGGCTCCTCAGTCCCTCATCTCCAATGATCTTTAGTTCTACACTCCTTGGCTAGCCACTGCCACAATCACATGTTATCTTAAGTATACTCGAACCACTACCTCCATTATCTGTTTTTCATAGTCTAATAACCCCATCCCAGCAATTTTTAGAAAACATCGAGGTTCCATTTTAGTGACATCACCACACTTTTATGCCTCTCTTTTTCCTCTTGATTTCCATAGTAATTCCCTTGAGTCGTGCTCCCAACATTACTTGCCTGGCTGAACAACTCTCTCAGTAAAACCTGTCTGTTTACTTCATGCTAAATGCCAGAACAGCTTAATTTCTTAACAGAACCCACAACTGTATTGACTATTTTTCTTTTTCTTTACAAAAGTATTTCTATGAGGCAATAGAAGTTTGTTCACATAAAATTCGCTAGTCTTGGTTTTATAGAATACATTTATACTCTGTGACATACTTTCTTATTTAAAACCTTTGCTCATAAAACAACAGAGTAATACTCTCATAATAGATTTCTTGTGTTTGTATGTGGTTAACATAATTTTCATGAATATAATGTTATGAGTGGATACTAGTCCTAAAGATAAGGATCAGATCATTTGCTGCCATATAGTGTAACCCAGAAATAATCACCCATGCGTCAAAGCTATATATGTGTGAGTGTGAGTGTGTGCGTGAAAAACTTTGCAGGATTCATGGTTAAAGAAATTTACAACTTTGGAGAGAAAGCATAAGAGATAAAACACATTATACTGTGCTGAGTTTTTTGAGTGCACTTTATTTCAAAATAATAGCTCAGGCTAGTGTGCTTAAGTATAGTTAATTTACATATAGCTATTTTCCCTAAATTGTTTGGCTGTAAAATTACTGATTGGGTTTCTTTTATCCTTTTGTGTTTTCACAAGTAACATTATGATTTTATAGTTCATTATTTTTAAAAATGACAAAGATGGGGGTGGTTTGTTTTTAGGAAGCTACATGGATAAAAGACAGCTTGAAATAACTGAGTTATATAATACACCTCCTATGCTTTTTGTATGCTATTCTTTAAAACCTGGAAGTCTACTTTAAACCCTACACTAAAACATATTTTATGCTCTCCAGGTTTTCTTTTTAATAGGATTATCCTTTCTTTCCTTATAAAAAATTTCTCATACTAATTGTGATTACAGAGTACAATCAGTGTACATATTGTTGAAACCTAAGAACTCCTAGGCACAAAATGTAGATTTAGCCATCATTCAAAGAAGCAAAGCCTTAGATGACTTTTGTAAATATCATAAATATTACAATGCAATTATCTTAAAAGGTATCTCATTATTTTTCTAAGTGATGTAACATTTTCTAAAATGAAAGGTGTATTTGAATTATATTAATTAAAATCATGCAATTGAATTATATGATTTTGAACCTACCAGGAAAAACAATGAAAATTATAGTCAAGGAAATGTCTTTGTACAGAAAAGAGTTACTACTGCGGGCCTGAAACTGCTCTCTTACAAGGGCCTGCTTGCACGGTGGACCCTTGGCTAACATCTGGAAAGTTTGCTGGTAAACAGTTCTCATCTGGAAAGTTGGTTAGTAAATAGTTCTCTATCCTATATAATAAAAGTCTAATATGCTAAGCGACAGTTTGTTAGACCATTCGACCAGTTGCTATGACCCACACTGAGTACCAGGGTGCAGATGCACTGATCAGTAGGTTAGCTTGCTGCTGGGGTCTAGCCAATCGGAACTGGGTGAGACAGGCCGGACCTGTCCTGGATCCCTCCTGCAGTACCTCCTCAGCCAGCCATCCTCCTGCGGTCCCTTCTAGGCCTCTAATCTAATTAATTTCCTTTCAATGTGCACAAATCCGTGCACTGGGCCTATAGTATTGACAAAAAGCTTCCCTAAGCAATAAGGCTGTTTTGCCCATCAAGGGACTACACCTGTTTTCCTATGGGGATCTGGAATTTTTATAATGGCCTTTAATTTTAGCACATTCTGGGCAGGGGGTTTCTATGTGAATAATCCAAGAAAATCCTTGGATGCTGGTTTTTTACTGGGGTTGCTTGGGCACAGAACGTTGTCATATGTGACTGTTGCATTTTTGTTGCTGAGGGAGGAAGGAGAGGGAGAGGGAGAGGAAGAGGGAGAGGGAGAGGGAGAGGGAGAGGGAGAGGGAGAGGGAGAGAGAGAGAGAGAGAGAGAGAGAGAGAGAGAGAGAGAGAGAGAGAAACCTATTGGAAGCTTGCACATCAATGTCTCCAGTTGTCATGGCGTCTTTTTTTCTTGCTGATCTGACTGCACATCTTTGCTGTGTCACTGTAATAAATCTTAAATGTGGGTAGAACTCTCTGTTGAGTCTTATGAGTTTTTCTAGCAAATCATCAAACATGTGGGTGATCATGGGGACCCCTGAAATAGCCTCATTATTCAAAAGATTCCTTACAAACTAACTGTTCACTATTCATACATATATAATAAGCTCCTAACAGTAAAGGTTTCCTCATCTCAGCAACAGTGTGATTAAATGTCCCCGAGGTGCAAACTTATAATCATATTTGTCTTCACTAGTCGTAATAAAGGAATTATTCATTCTGAGCGATGGATGTTTAATCGGTCTCATTGATCCTCTTCCAAATGTAACTGCACAAAAGAAGACAAATTATATTTTAAGCATTGTTTTAACTTCTGCCTAAAACGGGGCCCAGCACAGAGTAGATCTGCTCATTAAATATTGGTTGAATAAAAGTTAAGTAAAACCATCAATAAAGAGCATAGGATATAGTCTTCATTAGCTGATTGTTTTAACTTGAAAGAAGTCCTTCAGTAGACAACAAACAAGCCAGGTGTCCTTTGTCCAGTAATCCATGTACAGAATGCTACTGAAAGTTCTGTTTTTTATCAGGTCATTTGTTTTGGTAGATAATTAAAAGTTCCTTTTTATCCAACCTCCCTTAGTATTACTTGCACTGGAATTGTCTTAGTGCACTTAAGTTCAAATTTGAATTCAAGATGTGGCTGGTTAAAGTACATTAAATCTGTGTCAAAAGATATTTATGCAAATAATTATATGATGAATTATGAATAGATGTGTTGAAATTGTAACTCTATCCATAAAAATAGAATGTGCTAAAATAAAAAGCCATTATGGAAGTATTGTTGATCCTCTTCTTAACCATGGCGATGCATGCAATGGTATTCTGTTTGGCTATAAAAGATCCCTTTTTCAGACATTTGCCTGAAAAGACCATTTGTCTTTCATTTTGTCCACAGATGTTCTGTTCAAACTCCATTCCCCCCTGTTCTGGATGAGGAAGTATGGGGGAGGGTAATTTGGGCCATTCTTATCCTGAAACTTTCAGAAGCACTTATTTTAATTGTGGAAGAAAATGACAGTTTGTGTGTTTCATTTTGAAAGCTCAGCTACTATTAAATTCTTCTCAAGTTGCAAATTGCCACACTTATGGAAAAAATTTGCAATCAAAATACTCTCTTGTTGCAATATCGTAACTTCCTCTTACTGAAAATTTCTGTGAAGTTCCAAGATTTCTTCAGCAACTCATCAAACCAATCGCTTATTCCTTATGTATTAGAAAAGGCGCTTAGCAATTTGAAACACTTGGGAGAAATACTAACCTTTTCCACATATTTAATTTTTAAATAAAGAAATAAACAAAAAGCCTTTAAGATGAAAATGTTTAACAAAGGAAGGTTATTTCCTATTATTTTATAATAATTGTGTATCAGCAGAAAAACGTATAAGTATGAGCAAGTAGGGTAAGATAGTAATGGGAATATTAAATATATTTAATATAAGATATTAAATCATGAACTCTTCCATTTATAAGAAACAGCAGCATAGACTTGAACACGTTTGCTGTTGGTGGTGGCCTTGCCCATTGTGCTGCATAACAGAGAGACTGAGCTCAAGAGATAAGGATGAGGCATTGTATTTGCACCGGGTCTTTCAGTACAGTGGGGTGAACTTGCTCTGAATTCCCTCCGTGAAGTTAACCTGATTTTATACTAACTGAAAACGACTCCAAGCACACTAAAAAATAAGTAAGCATGTGTTTAAAAACAAGTATCATGCTAATAAATTAGCAGTCAAAATAAGAACAAAAAGGCAGTAATTGAGAATGTAGAAAAGGTCAAACTCATTAGGTTAGATAGAGTCAATGTTTCATCAAAAGTATATCTTGCACGTCCAGCAGGCATGGCTCAGTGGTTGAGTGTAGACCTATGAACCAGAAGGTCACGGTCCGATTCCCGGTCAGGGCACACTTCCGGGCGTGGGGTGTGCAGGAGGCAGCTGATCAATGATTCTCTCTTATCATTGGTGTTTCTATCTCTCTCTCCATCTCCTTTCTTCTCTGAAATCAATAAAAATATATTTTAAAAAGTATATCATGCAGATCGGATCCTGAAGGAAGGAGGTGATTGAATCTTATACAAGATCCCGTAAAGTGATCCCATTTTTCTTCCGAAGTAGTAAAGTAGGAAGAATAGGAGGGATGAGTGGGGAGTAGTTAGGAAGGGTAATAAGAATCACCATCCTCGGGAAACAGGAACTGTCATTCCAGAATCATGATAATTATCATTTACTGAGTGCTTATGTGTCAGGCACAGTAGCAGGCATTCCTGTAAGTTATTTATCTTAATCCTTACAATAAATCCTTCAAATGGTTATCATCAATCCCATTTTAAAGAAGCAAAAAGACTGAGATACAGAATGCATAAATAACTTGCTCATGGCCACACAGGTAGTGGCAGAGTCAAAATTCAATTCCAGGTCTGCCAATCACAGAACCTGTTCTTCTACCCACTCTGTGTAATACTGCCTCTCAAGGAAGTATCTGTAGTCATAGTAACAATGTGAGAAAAGAGAAAAACTGCTTCTGACACGAAGACATCTATTTATGCAAACCCTCTCATGACATATGATGCAACTACATTGCTATGTGGAAAGAAAGGATTCTATAAAACAGAAAGATTCTAAAGATAACACTTTTATATTAATGGAGATAATTTAAACCAGTAACATCCCCAGAACTTTCAATTTCCATACTTTTTTTCCATTTTACTTTAATTAGAATGTTATATTATTCTGTGGGCTAAAAACAATTTGCTGGCTTTGGTGCAACTATTCATCACAATTCCTTCATGCAAGGGAAGGTTCATGTTAGCATTTTAATTTTGCAAATGTGATAGAAACCAAGGTACACAAAGGTAAGAAGGTTAAGCCACGGTAGGCAAGGATGGGGCTGCAATCACATTTTATTCCGAACTTATTGACAGTGTTAACTGAACTCTGCAATTAAAAACCCTATGTCAATACTGATGAGGCGAGCCTGCCTCTCCACTAATTCTTTTCACAAGAGAAATCTCTTGTAGCTGATTCATCACGTTACCCAATTTTTCACCTGATACATTCCTGATAATTATGTAATGCCTTTAAATTATTCGGTTCACTTTATCAAGTAGTTTTTAACTGCTGCAGTAGTTTCTACAGAGACAGAAACCATCTGCTCAGCTCACCACTTTATACTTAGCTCCAAGCCAGGCCACTATCATTTCTCACTTGAATTGACCAGATCTTATCTTGTCTCCCTGCTTCTCTCACCCTTCCAGTCTATTCTCAATACACCAGCTAGAGCGCGGTACATTTTACATGTTTATGTTTCAGCAAGAATGAAATACACAGTAGTGTGCAGCAACACTAATAGGAATCAGGTACTTGCCTAATATTTCTCTATATTCCAGTCCACATTCCAGCTCTATGACTATAGCAAAGTCACTGAACTACTCTTGGCCTCAATTTCCTCATCGGCAAGAATAGGGGTTTGGACAAATGCTCCTGGAGCATTAACTGTACATGATTCTGACTTCAAAATGAAGGGGGGAATGGCTAGTTACCAATGTGCATCCAATTATTGATGTTTATAGCCATAATCAGTGCTGATCTTATCACTTAATGCTCAATTATCCATTGAAAGGCAGTCAGTATATATTTAAGCTCCTCCAGGAATGGAAACAACTTATCATCAGCCATATGAGAGATACAGCTATTTTGAGGTGCTTGATTAATGTGTGCAATTAATATAGATTTGCATGTAGAGACAGATAGTTCAAATAGATGAAAAGCAGAACTGGGGCAGTTCCTTGCTCCTGACACTTCTGTTTGACAAATTGTCGACATGATGGTGTCGGAGAAATCAGTGTAGTTGCCCATCATTTGTGACAAAAAAAAAATAAATAAAGTTTAAGACCAGAAAAAAATAAATGAAAGAACTAGATTTGCCTCTGAAGGCTATTCAATGATAAGAAAATAAACAATATGTAAAAGAAACAAATTATATAAAAAGAATCAAAGAAAGAATAAAACCTAAGAATCTCAAATGGAATACTTAAAACAATAAAAACAAACAAAACAAAGAATCTCAAATGGAGTCACAAATTACATGCTAATTTTCTCAGCAATCATATGATTAAATCATAATTATTTTTTCTGGCTACTGAATTAATAGCTTTATTTAAAAGAATTCAAAATAAAAAAGCTTTTTGGGGATTACCTTTATTTTTTATATATATTTTATTGATTTTTTACAGAGAGGAAGGGAGAGAGAGAGAGAGAGAGAGCTCTAAACATCGATGAGAGAGAAACACTGACCAGCCTCCTCCTGCACACTCCCCACCGGGGATGTGCCCGCAACCAAGGCACATGTCCCTGACTGGAATCGAACCCGGGACCCTTTAGTCCGCAGGTCGACGCTCTATCCACTGAGCCAAACCGGTCTCGGCGGGATTACCTTTATTTTTAAGTTTGTTGCTGTGATATATTTTACATATACTCTCACCATGGAATTGTTTCCATGTCAATCTAATTCATTCCAAGAATGCTAGCTTTTATCTAAATACCTTTATGGCTAAGAGTATGTTTATATCAAGCTCTTATTCTGAGACTTTTGCTGCTATATAGTAGACAAACACAAAATATATAAATATTTATTAAGACAACCACTTCAAATATTTCTATAAGTTTTGCTATAGTTTTGTTGATCTGGAGATACGTTTTCTGAACAGAAAAGCTCTCAAAGAGAATACCAGATAAATTTAAAAGTTAAGTTTAGAAAGTTTCAAAAGTCATAAATGCATTTTATAATAAAATAATTGAGAGATAAATCATAATCTTTCTTCTCTTCTACACTGAACCATCTAGTAGGGCATGATTTTAAAACTAAAAGAGCAAAAATTTATTTTATCTAACAGAAGGGGAAAATAACTTGATGGGAATATTTTTTTTAATTCCATTTGCAGCAAAAATCAAATCATCATGTTGTCATTTTAAATGGCATCTCCCCTAGTCTTCTCTGTGCTCATCTTGCAAATGAGACAACTGCACAAGAGAGAGCACTTTAACTTATGAAAAATGAGATTTCTGCAGGCCTAATGTATGTTGCCACTTTTCCAGAAATGGTTGCCTCAAACGCACCTAGTTTAGGTTTGGCTTGTTCTCAGCTCCCTGGTGAGGACATTTTGGTACTGTGGTTGGAAGAAGAATGCTAAGAATACTTGTGTACCGCCAGAGTGCCAGCCATTGTACCAGATACTTTATATACATTGTCATAACAGGGAGCCAAAGCTTTTATAAAAAAATACTAAGGCTTAGTGAAAATGTGTGCACTTGAGGGAATCCCTCAGCCCGGCCTGCGCCCTCTTGCAGTCCGGGTCCCCTCAGGTGATGCCCACTGCTGGCTTAGGCCTGTTCCCTCATCCCTCTGGCAGCCCGGGAACTCTTAGGGGATGTCTGACTGTGGCCTTGCTTGTGGCTGAGTGGAGTTCCCCCTGTGGGAGCGCACCAAACCTGTGTTGAGCATCTGCCCCCTGGTGGTCAGTGCGCATCATAAGGACTGGTCCTCCAGTCATTCCACCATTAGGGTCAATTTGCATATTACCCTTTTATTATATAGGATATGTGGAGGGCAGTAGGGAGTAGAAAATACAATATTCAAAAATATTTTATAGCAAACAAGTAGATTTATATGGCTGTTGTTTTTTTTGGTAGCAGTTATGTGATAAAAATTAAGGTCATGATGCTAAAATGCAACTAAGTCAAGGAGATTCAGCAATTAGCTAAGTAATTAGGTCTAGGTACATAGTCTTCTGGTATTCTTCCTCAGAGTATGCAAAGAAATTCTTGAAATATTTTCTAATGTATTTTATTCAGTAGAAACCTCTTAGGTAAATTATATATTTTTATCCTAATTATTACTTATATTAGTCAATCTCTTGATTGAAGATATATTTTCCAATACATGCTTTGGGAAATTAAATAGGTAGGCTATATGGATGATAGCTTCATACAGGTAGGCTCACCTTGAATCCAGACTAAATTTATAATTTAGAATTTTTCACTTTATCACTGATCCTCATAGACCATCACTAGACAATTTTTAAAGCAGGTTTTATCTGGTAGTGCCCACAAGAAGGGAAACCTCAATGTGGTGATTGCTTACTGTGCCAACTGAGCAAAGCTGTAACTGTTTCTCAGAATTCCCTTTCCTGTATGGTTCTAGTTAGGGTGGGTCACAACATAACTTTGCGTGAATTTTGGAGGACACAGGTGAAGCAGCAGTGTATGGTGTATATGGTGAAGGTCAGTATATGGTGTCAGTCACTGCTGCAGCTCACGCATACTGTCACTTTTCTTGCCTTTTTTTGTTTTTGCATGGGTCAATAGCAGGGTCTGAAACTCCTTCAGCTCCTGTAAGTCCTAAACAGGAAGCACGTGAATCTCTGTGGTGGAGGGCTCCAGCTTTGTCACTGAAATTGGAGGCAGGGTCCCAGTTTGTGCTCATGGTCTTAGTTTGTCTTGCTCTCTCTGGATTCACAATCAAATTTCTTCATGACCACCAGCTCTGCTAAGGAACTTTCAGTAGCTCCTCAATCGATTAATAACTAGTCCTTTATTCCCTATCACTTAGTGTTTCTGTTTCTCTGATTGAACTGAAACTCACATTCTCATTAATATCCAATGATGACACATGTTTTAGTTCTAGAAGGCACCCTCATTTGCTTACAAGAAGTAAATTTCACCCCATGCACACACATTAATTTCCTTTCTTTGTTTTTTTAATGTATTTTTATTGATTTCAGAGAGGAAGGGAGAGGCAGAGAGGGGGAGAAACATCCATGATGAAAGAGAATCAGTAATGGCAGCCTCTTGCATGTGCCTGGCCCCCATCACCCCTGGGGATCGATCCCACAATCCAGGCATGTGCTCTTGACTATAATCAAACCTGGGATCCTTCAGTCCACAGGCTGATGCTCTGTCCACTGAGCAAATCGGCAAGGGCCTACTTTTTTTCTATATGGTGTGAAGAATAGTTTCTATGTGCCCAGCATTATGGAAAAACTTTATACACAGTATATGATTTAATTCTGAAATAGGTGAAGTAAGAATTATTATCTTCTTTTTACTCACGAGAAACAAGTTCAGAAGTGTGTCTAGGTTCACAGAGCTGACTTAAAGCCCGTGTTATAAAACTACATTATTTTTGGCCATCAAAGAGAAGAATCTTAAAAAAGACATTTCTCTTTCATGTTCAGCCTTTTTACCTGGATGTAGTTAGATACAACAACCACTGTCTCTTCAGGCCATGCCAAAGTTACAATAATAAAATAATATATGAGAAAATAACTTACTCTCCTGTTTCCTATGGCAGGAAAGCTTGCATTTAGTTAACCTGAAATCATTTGTATTTAAAGAATAGGGATTGAAACACTGATCTATTTCTCAACAGTCCATATTATTTTGGGTTCCAGACACAGGATTCTGTTCTTGGCTTAGCCTGATACTTGCGATGTTAAGAAACAAATTTAGCAACATCACTTAGAATTGGGTCTTTAGGTTGAGCTCACGCACTTTGGCCACTGCTAGTTGCTGTTTGAGCCAGAGACCAATGAAGAGTACATGAAGGTTCAAACAATTTTACATTGTTATTGGAAAAATTATCTTCAAGAAACTAGAATGTAAAGTAGTCAATGATTGTGACTTAAGCTTCATTCTCATATGAGATCTGGGCTAAGAGACCCAGGCATGTAGGTTACTCAGAGTAATCTTTGGATGAGATTTGGATATATACAACCAATCATTAGGATTACAGTTTTGTGAAATTAAAGGATGCTGTCAAGGGAGTAATATATATTAGGAGCTTGAGTGAAGAAGATACTTTGACATAGGTTATGGTCTTTCAATGAGAAGAGGCTTTAAAGAGTTCTAGTGGTAAATAATTTTACCTGGAGTTTTATTAAACTTGATATATTTCATTAAGTAAGTTTTGGTGAGGTAATATGGGTAGAGTGATTATATAGGAGCAAAAAAAAAAAAAAAAAAAGACCCGTTTCCAACAACATTTGAGGACGTTTTCTGAGGCTATACAGCTGGGAGATACATGTCTACAACAGGAGAGAGAATGGGGTGGGGTGTTTCTTTAACCTCTCTGGTTAGTGCAGGTATGTCCCCAAATAGTTTGTAATTATTGACCTTATCAACCAAACCAAGGCCTCTCATCACAACCTGTTTAATTTTATTTTCTCACAGGCAACAAGGAATTTGTAAAAGGATTTAAATTTAATAAATTTCAACTGAATAATTTCCTAATTCAATTCTTTTGTGTCCTGTTTTGCATGCTGCCTCGCTAATGAAGCCAGATTTTGCGTTTTGCTTCCTGGCAGCTATTATTTGAACAGAAACTGGCAGAATGAGACACATTTGTTCAAACATGAAATGGAAAGGCCTGGCTTCAGTTTATCAATAATCTGTTATATACCACGTGAGCAGAAATCTCTTGCAAAAGTGACAGTGTATTAGTGGATATTTTTATTTTGTTGATATAATGCTTAAATTATTAAACTTCAAGAAGTATTTTTTAGAAGTCTCTTACTGATTAAATTCCTTCAATTGTTATAGGACTATGTAGATAATCTACTTGACCTTTAGAGAGTTTTGGTAGATTGTGGATTTTGAGGAATTGGGTTTTTATTTAAACTGTTAAATTTAAGTGGACAGCCCTTGCCAATTTGGCTCAGTGGATAGAGCATCGGCCTGTGGACTGAAGGGTTCTGGGTTCGATTCTAGTCAAGGACACATGCCCGGGGTTGCAAGCTCAATCCCCAGTGTGGGTTGTGCCAATTAACGATTCTCTCTCATCATCCATGTTTCTATCTCTCCCTGTCCCTCTCTGAAATCAATAGAAATGTATTAAAAAAAACTTATGTGCACAGAATTGTTCTTAGTATTTACTTATTCTTTTAACATCTATGGGGTTTGTAGTGATATTGCCTCTTTTATTCCTGATACTTGTAATTTGAGTCTTCTTCTTTCCCTTTGTCAGTCTTTCTAGAGGTTTATCAATTTATTTTTTGATTTTCAAAAAAATCAACAGCTTTTGGTTTGATTTTTCTCCATTGTTTTTATTTTCAAATTTCATTGATTTCTGTTTTTATTGTCTTCCGTCTGCTTGCTGCTCTTTTTTGTTCTTTTTCTAATTTATTTATTTTATTAAAAATATTTATTGTTGAAAATATTATACATTGCTCCCTTTTACCCCCGCTGACCTCTTCGGGCCCACCCCTGCCTCCCACCCAGGTGGGAGTTTAGATTATTGATTTGATACCTTCCTCCTTTTTCTGATATAAGCATTTAGTAGTATTAATTTTCTCCTAAGCATATGTTGTATTTTCATCTTCATTCAGTTCAGTTTTCCTTGATATTTCCTCTTTATTTATGGATTATTTAGAAGTGTGTTCTTCAATTTACAACTGGTTGGAGACTTGCTTGCTATTTGTTATTGCTTTCTAGTTTGATTACATTATTATTAGAGAACATGCATTCTGCTGTTGTTGGGAGTTAGATGCCATCGTGGGTAGAGAGTGGGTCTTCACTACTTCTATATCCTTGTTGAGTTTTTGTTTAGGGGCTCCATCAATTACTGAGAGAGGGCTAAAATCCCCAACTATAATTGTAGATCTGTCAATTTTTCCTTTTAGTTCTTGTGGACTTTGCTTGTAGCATTTTGCATCTTTGTTGTTTGGTGCACATACATTTAAGATTATCATCTCTGCTTAGTGAATGGACCTTTTTTTTATACCTTTTGTGGTGGGGGAGGAACATGACTTTCTCATGGCTTCACCTTGAGAGCACGCAGGTATTGGTAAAAGGTGTCTGTGCTGTCAGGCCATCCTTTCCCTGGTCCGTTGGCTAAGGATAGTAGGCTTTCCTTGGGACCCTATTTTGTTTGTGCCTATTAATATTTTAAGGTCTTAGGCTTCACCTGGGCCCATGTATATAGTAGGCAAGAGCCCACCACCCTGTTCCCCCAATCCCCGGAAACTCACTGCTCGGTTGTTCTTAAGATCTGAAGGTCCCTAGCCTGCTTGCTTACTTCATCTACTTTTCAGGGTCTTCTGGCAGGTGACATATTTTTACAGGTTTTTTTGGTTGTTATTGCTAGGGTGATTAGGAGGTAACTGAAGAAAATCCAGAACATTCTTCCTGAAAACCGTGAAAACCATGGGAGTCCAAACCATTTTCTCTTGTGCTGGTGCAATAGGAGCACAACTGCATTGTCATTGCATGGATGCCAGACTTCATGAAAAAACGGTGAATCAGAATATTCAGTAAATTCCAGGAATGCATTGTTTTATGATTATTCAATTTGTGACCCTTTAAAATAATTTAGTAGGCTACTCTTAAGAATCATCTAATCACAAGTAAAAAAGAAAGTGTATGAAATTATGTGATATTTTCCTATAAGAATCAAAGTAAGGAAGGCCATTTCTGCCTGAAGACAGCCACTAGGAGCCTTTGGCTCAAGACAACCCTTACTTGGAGAATCACCGCTCTAGTGAAGTGGGAAACACTTTTCACAGTCCAGGGTATTCCCACATAGGGCTCTGCCCGTGCTACTGTGACGCTGGCATTATCACTCTAGAATGAATCAAGTCACCCATAGGAATCAGAGAGAGTATGTACAAACAGGAATACAATAATATTTAGAATGGCTGTCTAACATCTATATGCCCAGTGGTGATGAGAAATCACACTGTTCTATGACTGTCATCTAGGTTAATATAGTCAAAATATGGAGAAAGTGGCTGTTATAAACAACTGTTAGCTAAGAGATGGCTTTATACCAGTAAGATTAACTGCTCTTTTGTTTTAGTATCATTATGCTGAAACAATGCATCTAAGGTAGCTATTAGAGAAACCCGAGTTTATCACTGCAGATAAGCTTAAATACAAATACTTATATGCTGAAAATGTAACATATTTTTCATCTTTGTGATAGTAATGGCCTTGTCTTCTCAAATAGATGGTAAAATCCTTAAGAACAAAAATGGCTTTATTCATCTAAAAAGTGAATTTTGGAGCCAGATTGCTTAGATTCATCTTTCAAGTATGCTACTTTCGAGCTGTGTGACCACGAGTAAGGTAAATTCTGTTTTAGTTCTGCAAAATAAATATTATACTAGCAACCTCACATTTGAACATTCAATGAGATAATGTATGTAAGTTCTTATCAGAGAAACTTAGTATACAATTGGTAAATGTTGCCATTATTAGCAGTGACAGTGGCAATATTATTATTAGTTAATGTACATTCCACATGTAGATTGGGCTTTACACAACCAAGACTACTAGAATCATTGTTGAGTTTCTATAAATTATGCTATTTTTTTGAGGAGCGATATAGTGTGCTGACCAGAAGGCAGACAGCCAATGTTCAAATCCCAGCTCTACCACTTACTATGTAGTTAGCCTATGTACTTCCGCTTCCTAATCTTTAAAATAAGTATAGAACCAGCACCTTTCTTATAGGGCTATTATAAGAATTAAACGAGTTAAAATTTGTACATTACTTAGAATAGTATCTGTTTTTTGTTTATTTACTTGATAAATTAACAAATAAATGTCTTTAAACAGCTTTCCCCTTCCTTCTTTCAGGAGCTTCACCAAAAATCCCTCCACAAGTTGATAAAAATGGCTACAAGTACTTATCAGAAGTAAAATAACTGAATGTCTGCAGTTATATCCTAAATGTCTAAGACAAGCCTCACAAATGCTAAAATGTTATGAAAAGAATTATCCAGATTTTTAAACACCTACTCAAAATCTGTTTAAATTAAGCCATCTAATGTCACATTATTCAGTTTATGAAAGTACACTTGCATCTTTCCAGGATTCCTAGTCAAAATCTACTTATTCTGGCATCTCATCATATAAATTTAAAATAAATTATTTTGCTTATCAATTTAATTTAGTAGCTTTAATGTGAAAGCAAATTGTCATGTGTATATTATAGTAGAAAAAAGGTGCTGGATCTAATAATTCTTCATCTCAAGGTTTTCACCACAACATCTGAATTACACACACACACACACACACACACACACACACACACACACAGTTGTCTACCTTTTCTTCATGTCCTCTCAGGTCAGAAAAGGGCAGGCCCTGCAGCTAACAACGCCCACATTTTCAGACAGAGAATCTGTGAGCATGTGAAATAAAGGTATACTCATTTGAAAAATACCATAACAAAATACCTGGTGGATAGACACATCGTGACCTCCATAATGAGAAGGCAGTGATAGGAAGAAAGTAAGAAGTAGCTGGAAATGCAGCTCTGAGCTGGAGTGGAGGGGACAGGGCAGGGGCTGAAGGGGAGTCAATCCTATTGCACTGGTGGCATCTGGGGGACAGAGGGGCCTTGTAAATCACCCTGATCAAAGGTGCAGACTGGGGCCGGCTTGGACAGGGAGCCCAACATGGGGAGTGTAAGTTACTAAGTGCTTCCAATACGCTTTTCAAAAGGTGGGTGGCCAGAAATAGGCTCCACACTGTCTGCCATCTGTAGCAATGAATCAGCTAGATGCTCCTTGGAGGAGAGACCAATAAGAGCTGGGTTCCAATAGGAGTGAAATGGGAGATTATTCAATAAAACAAAGCAGAATTTAGTCATGAACTAGACAAACATGCTAAGACATTCAGAGCCCTACTGCTCTCCCCAGTACATGGGACAGGAGCCTATGATAATCAGTTCATGGCAATTCCAACTACGAATACACTTTAATTAAAGGCCTGCTTTAACTAGGCAGGGTTGACCTAGGACATGGAAGTGGCTCTGTTTGCAGGCTGAGGACCTCAACTGACTTACACTGAGAAGGACATTGAAATTCACCTCATATTCACTCACTCGTTCAATCACGTACTCATCACATTTTATTGAGCACTTATAAGGTACTATCCCTATTCTAGGTGTTGAAATAAAGAGCTGAACAAAATTTGGAAACTCTCTATTCCTGTCATGGACATAGATTTACCCTTCCCACCAAGTTCAGGGGAGAAAGACATTAAGTAGATGATCACATACATCTTACCTAATAATAGAGAAACATGTAAATTGACTGTTCCTCCACTACACCCACAGCCAATTAGAGTGAGTATGCAAATTAACCCAACAAAGATGGCAGTTAATTTGCATACATACCTGGGTTCTGGGAACCTCCACAGCACCCAGGTCACTCCCAACTTACCATCAGGCAGAGGCTTTAGGCTTGGGAAGGGGCTGAGCCTGCAATCAGAGGGACAGGGGAGTCCCCTTCCCAAGCCTAAAGCCTGGGGTGGAGGCTTTAGGCTTAGGAAGGGGCTGAACCTGGGATTGGAGGGAAGGGGAAAAAATCATTGGAAACATATCCTCAGGTGAGGATAAAAAGAAAAAATAAAGGAAGAAATGTCATATCCTATGAAAGACACATCTTGAAAATGCTTAAAGAAAGTTGTCATTTTATCATGGCGGAGGGAGTGGAATCTGTGTTGATGAAAATACCTTGGCGGATGGAGCAGCGGGTGATGGGGCTGGCGCCTTTCCCCGATCAGCCTGGTCACCTCCCTCAAAGGGAGGCCAGAATGCGGCGTAGGTCCGCTTCCAATAGGGAGCGGGCCTAAGCCATCAGAGGACATCCCCTGACGGCTCCCAGTATATGACAGCCGGCAGGCTGGGCTGAGGGACCCCTCCCCAGTGCATGAATTTCATGCACCGGGTCCCTGGTAAATATGTAATTTTGATGCATAAGAAAGATTTTGAAGGAAATATGCAGGGTTCTAAGATTATACTAGGAGAAATTGATTTAGTTTAGGGGGTAGTGGTCAGGGCAAGTCTCTCTGCAATTGTAGGATTAGATAGAAATCAGGCTAAGGGGAATGAAGGGGTAACAGCATTCTCAGTAGAGAGAAGAGCATGTCCAAAGGAAAGAGGTGGCAAAGACTGGTGGGTGACCAGGATAATTAGAGCACAGTAAAGGGTTCACTTTTAATTATGTTTAAGAGAAAAAATCCTGAAATTACAAATATATGGAATTAATAAAATGAAATTGTATATTTTATAATATCAGAAACTTATAAATCCTCATTATTATATGAACATTTCTGCTCTAATTGTTAAGAGGAATGAGTCAAACAATAAAGTCAAACTGTATTTCTGTTGCTTTGTGTATTTTTATGGGGTTGCTTTCCAACAGACCAATGGGGATTATGATCTAGGTCAGTGGTTGGCAAACTCATTAGTCAATAGAGCCAAATATCAACAGTACAACAACTGAAATTTCTTTTGAGAGCCAAAATTTTAAAACTTAAACTTCTTCTAACGCCACTTTTTCAAAATAGACTCACCCAGGCTGTGGTATTTTGTGGAAGAACCACACTCCAGGGGCCAAAGAGCCGCATGTGGCTCACAGAGCCACAGTTTGCCGACCACGGATCTAGGTCTGTTTATAAGGAACGCCACACACACACACACACACACACACACACACACACTCACACACACACCTTTCATAAATTTTTCAAGGATATTTAATGCTGATATAATCCTGCAATTAAACTAAATTTGAAATCATTGGAACTCAGACCACCTGGCGCTATCATTATTGCAGTGAAACTCAGTACTCAATCTTAATTGTTCTCTTCCATTTAAGTCCTATTCTATTAAAAATGGCTGATTTATCCAAAGAAATAATCGGTAAGAATAAAGATTAGTTATTCATCACAAAGGTGACTGGATTACACATTGATGATAGTGACCTTGTGCTTCAGAAAATTTAACATTAAGAAAAAGTCTTTTCATTTTTAAATAAGCATGTATAAACAGATAAAAAATAAAACAGTAATTCCTGTGAAATATAAGAAGCAATCATTTAAGAGTATGTTGTTTGGCTTCTAAGGCCAAGGACATTTTCATTATAATACTCTAGTCTCAGCGATAGATGCTAAATAACTACTCGTGCTTTATAACAACCGCATTTCTGTGTGTTTTCCAAAATTTCACAAAAACTCTGGGTAGAAATCAATCTAGGTACTGAAGATGTTATTAAAATAAACATATGAAGGCTCATGTTTCTTAAAGTCATACTTTTTAATTTATTTTATTATTTTATTTTTTTTGTTAATTCTTACCTAAGGGTATTTTTTCCATTGATCTTTTTAGAGAGAGAGAGGAAGAGAGAGGCAAAGACAGAAAGGAACATCGATGTGAGAGAAACACATCAATTTGTTGCCTCCTACATGCACCCTGACCAGGGCCCGGGCTGGGAAGGAGCCTTGACCGGAATCAAACCCGGGAACCTTTGCTCCACAGGCTGACGCTCTACCCACTGAACCAAACTGGCTAGGGCTAAAGTCATACTTTTTCAAACTTCACTCAGTCACTAAAGCACAACTTCATTTATGTTTGGAATGCCTGCCATGCACACTGTTCCAGGGTAGATTGCGGAAAGATCACTGGTGTAGGTGACTTGGGTTATAGTCCTTACTCTTACACTTTTTCTTTTTCTTTTTTGAAACACAGCTTTGGGTAAATAACTTAACCCCTTTGCGTTTGTCATTTGCAAATATGGTTGTTGTGAGATTCAAAAGATACAGCACATATGAAAACTCCCTTGAAAACTAGTAAAGTACTGAACAACTGAAGGTAAGGTCCACTAGTAACCCGCCCCCCCCCAAAAAAAAAGAACGTTCTTTTTTTGAACGCTGGTTATAGGGCATCTAACATGCACTTTGGGGCTAACAATTTTTCAGCTTCTTTTAAAGCAGAGAATAGAGTTAGAGAATGTCCAGCCTTCTGCTCTGGGGTTAGCGGGTCAGTGTTACATGGGAGGACTTCACACATCGTTAACAGTCCTCGCTCTGCGCTGTCCCTCTGTCAAAATCAGTTCGGATAAATATCTCGAAATTCCCACATTACGGATTTGGGACACATTAAAGTGGGAGGCCAAAGTAGATGCTATGATTTCTTTCCAGGAATAAACTGTAGAATGGAAGTTACCTTCTGAGGTTCTTGAATTCAGGAAGGTAATAACAATTTATACTCCTAGATAATACTCCCAATCTTTCAGATTACCAGTTTGACTCACCTTTTACTATCTTTCATAATTTAATAACTCAAAATCCATAAGACTCATCTCTCTTTTCTTCCTCACACAGAATACTCTTGTTCAGATGTGCATGACAGGGAGGTAGGCGCAGGCTGAGCGTTTAAATGCACCTTCAATGGTTGAACACTCCTCTTAGGATAAATACAAACTTTAATAGTTTATACACTCTGGGGAAAGTGGCCTCTTCTTCCCTCTCCAGACCCAGCTCTCACTACCAACTTCCCTTTCAAACAGGCCAGCTGCCTCTTATCTTTAGATTTCGCCCAGGCTAGTACTTGAGACAGGAACACCAGATTCTAGAGGGAACTCAGTGTTCAGACAGCATTTCTGACTAGTGATAACAAAAGTGTCCCCTTTCATACAGCTACAAATATTGATTTTAGACTGATTGCAAATATCTGTGGAAAAATAATTGGATTTGTCAGTCATTCAAAGGAGCAGGTTTTGATATGGGCAGTGTTCTCTTTGAGAGGAAGAGGCTTGGGGGTATGTAATTGGGAATAGGGGAGGTTAAAGAATGTGCACGAAGGAATGTGAAGTAGATTCCTACTTCAACCCAAATAAATTAAAATATTTTTCTATACTTTAGTTTTATGAGAGAGCTACAGAATAAGTAGATGATGTATGGTATTAACTCATTCACATTTTGTATACCTAAGTGGTATGCCTTCTACAGCAGTGCTAGATTAAAAAGAATTGATGCACTAAGAATTAAGCACAGTTATTCAAATTATTTTAAAAATGTAGTCCATGTTTTTTAAGGACTCCTAATAAGGAGCTATAGTTCAATTGGGATAACAAACTCTCTTTTAACCAAAGTGATATAGAATGGGTTGATTTTGTGATTTAATGTTCTGTTTAAGAATATTCTTTTAGTCTCTGCATTGTCATTGTCCTAGTTTCTCATCATCCTCTGGCCTGGCTGAATGACCTGCCTTTGGCCTCGTACTGTTGATCAATGCTCTGCGCCATATAGACAAATAGGCCAATCTCATCATGCAAGTCCCCAGGTGAGAGTTCTGCAATAGCTCTTTACCGCTGCTGGAAAGGGCCTCAGTGCTGTGTCATCACATTCCCGATCTGAGCTGGCCGACATCTCTAGGCTCATCTACTGCCCCTACCTCACATGCTTTCACCTCAGGTTTTAATGAGCCACTAATTCTTAGCCATATGAAGTCCCTAGGATATACCATATTTGCATACATTTGTGGCACAACTCCATATACCTTCCCGCAATACTGCTACATGCCTTTCACCCATCATCCAAATGCTCCCTATTGTAAAGCATTTTCTCACTTCCTTAGAAGGCAAGGTACTTCTCCCATATTCCTCCTATACTGCTCGTACCCACCCATTACAATAGTCAAATTACTTTGAGACTCTTGGAACCTTTCTCGCCATATAATGATGTGCTACATCTTCCCATTTTTACCTTGAGCACAGGTCTAGCACGTGCTCATTTTTAAGTGAAATCACACATATATTGAAAGTTCTATCTTCAATGTTGAGATCTACAGCTACCTATTTACTGTACGTTATTACAGTGATGCTTAATCAGCTAATGATTACGGTCTATCAATTCTGTGCATATTATGTTCTTTCATTAAAATTCTAACTTGCTACAACATATGAACTCATTGAACATATGAACTGAAGAACAAGTCAAGAAGCCACTGTGTTTTCTTTAAGGGCTTAAGCTCTAAACTTAAGATCTTTTGTGAAAACCTAGCAAGAGGATAAAAATAAATAATTTGGAATTTACCCCAAAGAATCTCTGAATAAAAGCTGTATTATAGAGTCTGAAATTTTACTTACGTGGTACAGTGTGGCCTCCGGCACAGGGGTGCCCATGATGTCCTGTCTCAATGTATCCATCTGCAAACTAGGCAGCAATGAATAGTGGGTCGGGCTGTTACTCTTATCACTCTTCTTTTTAGACTTCTTCCCTGTGTCTTTTTTGCTGTTTCTCTGAAACATGTATTCTTCCTGAGCAATTTTTTCATTGCTCATATATCGGAGGAGAGAGTTTTCTATATAAAAAGAGATATAAATACACTAATATAAATATGCAAATATTCCAAATGTATCATTCTTTCCTAATTGTGCTATTCGATTTCATTTCAGAAATGTGACTTGATTTAATTTATAAAATACTTAAGTAGTGGAAATATAGAAAACCTTAATTATTTGAGATCATAGGACAATAAGAAATAGCATATCTATTATATCTACCGCTTTCATCTCTGGACCAACTAGATCAGAAGCACCTGCAGCACCTGAATCAGAAGTTCTGGGTGTGTGCCTCATACATATTTTAATAAGCCACCCTCCCAGAGGAATTGTGATAAAAGCTGATGACAAACAACAACCTATGGCACGCTAGTAGCACCCTTGGAAAAGTTAAAGCCCACATTAAGAACCAATAGTCAGGAAACTTAGCTTATAAAAATCTATGCTTAAATTGATAGCCAGCATTTAGTACTTCATAAGGCTTTTTACCCCCCAAGTTGTCACTATCATATGAAGTTCCACAAGAGTGACCTCGAGATGGCATATGATAAGCATTTCTCTTTTTATGTTTTTCTTGATTACTTCCATAAAACAATTTAGGTTAGGAACTGAAGTTTAGAAAATGGAATGAGTATTTAAATGTAAAGAAATTTATCAATGTCCCTGTCCCGTTTTCAGAAAGGCCTGCTCCATAAAACAAGCGTTCAGAAGACTAATGAAGCAGGTATTCATGCTTGCTTATCCTTGTGTGGTCTGTGCATCTGCATAGTAATAAATTCTGAACATTGGCTAGGAATAATAGACAGATGGGTTAAACATATTGTGATGAAAGCTCAGTGAGCTTAGGTAAATCATTTTTGCTTTGTTTGGATTTGTATTCTTTTTCATCTACAACTTAATGGCTCTTGATTTCAGAAAGTGGAAGTAGCAACATGATCCATCGGGCCCACCATACATATACTTGGTCGAATCCCACTTACTAGTGAGTCTTTCTGTTGTCCTCTCTACTCCCCAACTCAATAGCAGGATAAGTGAACATAAAAACTTACTTTTGGTAGATACTTCAAGTGTAGCCCACCCCCAAGTAAGAAGATAACCCTGAACAGCAAACAGAAGAGAGAAAAAAGCAAAGCAGTTTTTTTCCCATTTCTATATAATTTTCATTAGAGTCACTGGCCGAGTTTCCATTAGCTTTTATCCACGTGCTTCATTGCTCATTTTAAGGCTGTATTAATATGAAAGTGGTGAGGTTTCATTGCGGACCAATGGGGACCGATCACAAACTCTATTTACTGAACTTTTATGCAGTTTCACACTTCTGACCTTGTTTTCCAAATATGAACTTTCAAATAACAACGAGATATTAATTTTTACACTGTACTTATGTACCCTGAATCCCTTAGGAGGCATTCACAGAAGATATCTACTTAATAACAGATCAAGATTGTTAAATGTTGGTCTGAATTGGTTTGGGTGTACCACTGAGTCAATGAGAGAATGAAAAGTTTTCTACTGAAGCCATAACATCCTATTTAAAAACATTTAAATTTGCTTTTGTTCCAACAACTCAACCTACACTGAAATTCTAGAACACTTACCTCTTCTACTATCTCTCTTCATCTTATTTGGATCTTCATAGTCCCCCACCCAATTATATTCCACTGGCATAGATATAGGTCGTAGCTTGCCTAAACACAGAGAACAAAATTCACATCACATTGTTTTTCTTCCCCATGTCTGCTTAAACTTATGCTGATTTTTAGCTACAGTCTGCAAAACACACTCACTCAGATGCAACATTATGGTTGGCATTTGTGTAGATGAAAAATGTGTGTGTTTTGAGCCAGAAGGTGAAACTGCCTGTGGCAATTGGCCAGGTGATAATTCAAACATAAGCTACGTTTTGTAAACAATAAAGACTAGCCCAGGTTTGCTCTCTTGGGAGCCCCAGACTTTGAGGGTGGTCCTTTACAAAGAGGATCATTATTTTAGTGATTTTACTGTATTTTCAGTAACCGGATCTCTATCTTATTCTCCACTGCCCACGTGCCTATATACTGATAGTTATTCTCCAAGATAGTAGTCCCATGTGTTAAACCTTCTCTGCCAGGACATGAACCCATTGTTTCATGTTGGAACAGCGCAATGCTAACTTCCTATCTTCACTGCCTCCTAACTCCTAATGCCATACATTTTGACACCACCATGCTTCAGCAATATATCTAGATTCTCTTATACCTGGGTCTGTCCCAAGTATCTCATCTTTTTGAATTGTGAATAAGTAATTCTAGTTTCCAGATCCAAGTATTCAGTCCTTTGGCCTGTCCCATTTCTCTCTAAGTTTGTATTCTTATTACACATTTTACTTAGTAAGCAGAACTCATGGCATAGACTTCAAGGATAATTTTTGGTGAGGCTGCAGTGCATCAGTTTTTGATCAACTTGAAATCCTGAAGCACAAAAGAGCCAAAAATATGTAAAAGTTTAAAAAGGATACCTAGCACAATGCATGGCTCACAATAGTTGCTTAATAAATTCTGAATGAATATAAAGCAAAAGTTCACACAGAACTGGATAATAACAATGATGATTATGCCAATCATTATAATAATACTAAGACTTATATATATCATTTATCATATGTCACATACTGTTTAAATGTTTTATAAATAATTGTTTAATCCTCATAATTATGAAAAGTATACTATCATTAACTTTATTCTACTAGATGAAGAAACTGAGATAGGTTATATAACTTGCCCAAGGACACAGCTGGTAAGTATGTTGTACCAGGGTTCAAACTCAGGCACTCAATACCACTTCTGCCTTAATTCTTGGTGATTTCAATATTTAGCTTCTAACCCTCACATTTTCCTGAGGGGTTTTCCTTTATGCATTCCTGTAGTCATATGCTTAATCTTGTCACCTTCAAATGCTATAATCTCTTCCAGTATCCAATTTTTTTACTACCACCTTGTATATTTTGTGCATACCCCCACAGAACTCCAAGCCCAATGATCCTTCCTCTAATCACACATCTTCCCACCTTCACCTCTCAGTCACATGTATCCCTCACTTCCCTCCTTGCCTAAATTTCACAATTACCATGTATTCTGCAGGAAATGTGCCAACCTCATGGCTTTTTATTATATATACTGAAACAGTATATTTTGCAAAGCTCTTTGAAAGTCTAAGAATGAATTAGACATGATAAAAGTTATTAATGAGCCAAAAAAGGCAGTATTTATTTAGTGGTTTCCTTTTAAGGCAAGCAAACAACTTTTTATTTTTGATTTTTAATATATTTTATTGATTTTTTTACAGAGAGGAAGGGAAGGAATAGAGAGTTAGAAACATAGATGAGAGAGAAACATCAATTAGCTGCCTCCTGCACACCTCCTACTGGAGATGTGCCCGCAACCAAGGTACATGCCCTTGACCGGAATCAAACCTGGGACCCATGATTCTGCAAGCCGAAGCTCTATCCTCTGAGCAAAACCAGTTAGGGCTGCAAACAACTTTTTAAATGATCACCTAAGATTCCAATTAATGGAGTAGAATTATAATTTTGCAGAGGGAATTTGGGTGAGTTGAGGTAGGTCAATATATTCTGCCCAATGCGGGGACAGGGGAAGGTTTTAGGAAAGGTCTCCTCTTGTCACGTCTATTCAAATTATTTGCAGAATCAGTACCAGTACTCCAGATTTTCAATGTTGTGAATGCCGCATTTTCAAACATTTCTTTAGAATTTTTAAAAATAAATTCCATTTCAGCATAAGCACTGAAACGGAAGCATTAATACTCTAACACTATTTCTACATGTCATGAAGAAAATCTCTGAAAAGTAAAATATCCAATAAATAGGCTGTTGTTTTTACTTGCTCTATATGTTATATACACACTTATTAACTAATTTGGTAACTTTTGAAGAATTGATTTGTTGTTTGGAGTCAAACATATATACACACATTGGACCACCCAAAAGTCCAAGATATATTGCCAGTTTCTATTTTCATGGTTTCCTCCTCATTCCTTCCAGTCAATTTTCCCTCATCCTCCTTCTTACTTTTCCTTACCTTCCTCTCTGTCCCTTGCTTAACTCTAAGATAGTATGTCAACCTGAACGAGCCCTTACATTTTCCTAACAAATGGAGCCTTACAAAACTGTTTGGTAATCCAGTCAGAACTAGATGTCCTGCTTCCTTATCCAGAAACATTCCCTTATTAAGCTACCCAGAATGTTGCTTGAAATACTACTTCAATTGTATCCCTTTTTAAAAAACTCTCTCCCAAAACATGGCAAAATCATTCAGTTTCAGGGCGATAAACGGCTTCTGAAAAACAATATTCTCTCTTACAGTTGCCAAAAGTTGAAAAAGACTGCAGAGAGATGTCTTAAATCTCAAGTAACCTTTAGTACTCACAAAAAAGCTTTCTCTGCAGTCTAAGAAGAAAAAAAATATACACATGTACACATCTGTTCTGAATAATTTAACCAATATTTTGATGAAAATGAGTGCACTAAGGAATGTTAAGCTATAAGCATGCCACATACACCCATCAAACTTCCCACATTCCAGACAGAAAAATTACTTTCAGATGGCTGACTGCATTTCTAGGAAAACATCCGAAGGTTATTTAAGGTAGAGAACCACATATTTAAAGAGGAATAAAACTGAATTAAATGGAAAGTCAGTAATTTTTTTAAGGATAAAGGCAACATATCTTGAATTAATAAAGTAAGAACAGGCACTTTTGATCTTTATGGCCACATTTTTAAAACTGCTACAACTTGTTTGTGAATTTTCCTGTTGCTTTCTAAAAGTGATCTAGACTTTAAATGGGGAGTAAGATAAAAATTGTTAAATGGGAAAATTAGAAACTGTATCAAAAAGTATATGGACCTGGAGAGCGTCATGCTAAGTTAAATAAGCCAGTCAGAGAACGACAAGTACCATATGATTTCACTCATATATGAAATCTAATGAACAAAATAACAAACAAAATAGAAACAGACTCATAGACAGGAAGCAGGCTGACATCTGTTAGACGGAAGTGGATTGCGGGGCTGGGTGAAAAAGGTGACGAGATTAAGCAAAAATAAAAAACCCTCATAGACACAGACAACAGCAGAGGAAAAGGGGTGGGACAGGTGGAGTAAGGTCAAGAGGGAATACGTGGTGATATAAGGAGACTTGACTTTGGGTGGTGAGCACAAAATGCAGTATAGAGATGATATATTATAGAATTGCACACCTGAAACCTATATAATTTTATTAACCAACATCACCTGAATAAACAAATTAAAAATAAATAAATAAATAAATGGAACTTTTAATATTTAATGCCATGGATAATTGTATTTTGAACCAAACCATCATTTGTAAACATCCTACCAAGAGAACAAATCTGCGATACACATTGTCGTTCAGAAAGATAGGTTTTTCTCAGTTAAAATGTTGTCACTATGCTTAGAGATTATTCTACATTAGAGGGATGTGGAAGGCCTGAGGATTCATATGATTTAAATACTGTCTAAGTGGCAAACAGCTCTAGGTATAAAATGAGCTATGCTAGCATAGTTTTGCCCTTTGCTGTGCTCAGCAATAAATGTGGACAAGAAAGATGACATGGGCATTATTTGGTTAAAAACATCCTGTTTTCAAGTTAGATAATTAGAAATTAAAGGAATTTGCTTTTAAAAAAATCTTAGTAAATCATATTGTAATAGCTGTGTACAGGCTAGGGGGGATACTTAAAATATCAGGGGGACCACTCTGTAAAGTATATGATTGTCTAACCACTATGTCGTGCACCTGAAACTAACACAGAATAATGTGAACAATAATGGAAAAAATAGGGGAAATTATATGTTATATGTTTTTCATCATTATAAAAAAAAAAAACCTTAGCAAATCAGTGTCTTGAACATCTTATCAACATATGGATGCCAGTCACCATTTCTCATGAAAAGAAAAAGACAAGGATTAAGACCATCAACTGGAAGACTCTCAAATGAAACAAACAAAATGGCATTTGTAATAACTTTATAATTCCTTTCACACATTTTTGTCTTTGGGATCATGTTAGTCAGTGAAGTTAGCAAGAAAAGTTGAGATGAAATACTTATGACACACCAAAGTTAATTTCTCAGGATTTCACTGATGTGAAAGTCAGTGAAATCCTGACTCCAGTGGAGTCAGCCCATGAATATAGACTTTCAACTTCCTATCCCAGGGCTCTTTTTACTACACTAAGTTGATTTGGTGATGAATTTAAGACCATTGCATTTACAGAAAAATCCAATTCTTCTTTATTAAAAAAATAATTTGATGACATAGATTATTACTGCTTTTCTTTAAGGGTCCTCCCAGTTTGCAAATCTTGCAAAAGAAAAATCTTAAGAGCTAGGTAACGAGCTAATGGAGGATTAGAGCATAAATTGTGGGTGTAACTTTGTTGTCCATCCCTTAAGGAAGGCGGAAAGCAAATTGGTTTGACATCGCGCTACTTCTAAAATAATGCTAAGTTGTCATATGTATACTCAAATGTCTGCATATTATTTTAATTACTTGCTCTAATGTCTTCAGTCATTAAGGTAAATCAGGGTGAAATTTTTAGTCATTTCTTCATTAACAAGATTGGATATAACACTTGACATTTCCTATCCTCAAGGATCTATTTCTCCCATGATTTCTGGCAAATTGTTTTGCAGTGATACAAGGAGCCTGGGGTATAGAACACCATGCGCACATTCTTCCAGTTAATTTACTTTAGTTGGGACTTTTATCAGAAATAAGATTTACTTTTTAAAATGGCTTTTCTGCAAGAACTAAATGAAGATGACATTCAACAAGCCATCTGTTAGGGCAGACTTTAACTCAAGAATAGAAGTTTTCCCAAATGCTTATTTGGAATGGAAAATACAAAGAAAATTTATCATTGGTATATGGGTCTTTAAAAGGAGCTGCGAAAGTCTATTTCAGCATTTTCTAAAATATATTCCCTCAAGCATTTATCCCATTGAACGGTTAGTAAGTATTTTGTGACCGAAACAAAAACATTAAATGTACAAGTACATTTGGAAAACAATAAGCCAATCCAAATTCAACAACTTTCAAACCCCTTGGTATATGTTTGTGCACTTATTGATCTCCAAGAGAGGGGGAAAACCTGTACAGCTTCTGAATCTTATTTAACCACATAATCTCTTCCTTTCACAAAGATTCTCTTTCAGAACTAGCAATCTGAAGAACGTATTTAGGAAAATGCTGGATTATATAAACCACATTGTGATTTGAGAGCTACCACTAAAGAGAATGGGTGCCTTCCTATCCCAGCATTTGTCATGATGAGGTTTTCTATTGTAGAGCTGGGGAGGTCATCCCAGATACTCACAACCATACACTATTCTTTGAATAAAAACAAAAGGGCAAATGGCCCTATATCATACAAGGGCTGTTTGATTTTCTAGTCATAGTTACCTGCTCCTGTATTCAATTTGTCTGCAGTTCATTCTTCTTAAATTAACTGGGGTTTCTCAACAGTAGAACTTGCCACTTCGGACTGGATCATTATTGTCGGAAGCCATCCTGCACCATTAGTTGCACACATTCTATGTAGGATGTGGAAATGACATCCTGAGCCTCTACCCACTGGATGCCAGTGGCACCTCCATTGCTAGATATGACAACTACAAACGCCTTCAGAAATTGCCAAATGTGCTCTGGGGGGCAATACTGACCCAGCTGAAAATCACTGAGTGAGAATATTTCTATTATTTCCTATTTTTGTCTTTAAGGGAAGGACTATTTCACCTAGTTCGTATCTTTCTGTTGATTAATTTATTTGAAGAGTTTCTTTTTCCCCTCTGATAGTTGTATCAGCTTTATTGATTTGATTTGCTACCTTTCCATTTTTGTCCACATATTAATAATCTGGAACTTTATTAAAAGTTTTTTTTTCTTATTCTTACTGTTTATCCATTATCTAGTAGCTTCAGTTGCTTTCAGGGTGATCTCTTCTTGCCAAGTTTCATTTATTTTAGAAACTACAACTATTTTATTGATAATACATATCATTGTATCTCCCTCTATTGCTTTGTAGCAACTAATCTTAATCTTTAACAATATATAGGGTCTGAATTCTTAGAATTCTGATGCTATGAGCTTATAAAAGGTCCTTTGGTCCAGCATATAAACTATTAATTTCCATAATGGAAATTAAAAAAATAACAACCAACAACCTTGGATCATGGCAGTTTCTAGTGTCATTAGCTGTTTGAATACTCCTCTTTTTACTTTTCAAAACCAAACCAAAGAAAGTGACAAACTCTATTCACATGTCTTTTAATTGATATTTTTTGAATGACTAGTTATTGGGTAGTTAGAGGGACCAAGCTGAGTAAATACTTCCAGCCCTTTGTCCTTTATTAAGCCCCTCCATAGGAGAGGAGGAAATGTTAATTTGATCCATCAGATTTGATAACCTTTGGGACTTATTTATTTATCTTCACCCAAGGATATTTTCCATTGGTTTTCAGAGAGAGAGAACAAGACAGAGAAATATCAATATGAAAGAAATGCATTGATTGGTGGCTTCTGCACATGCCTGATTAGAGTCCGGGCTGGGGAGGAGCCTGTAGCCAAGGTACATGCTCTTGACCAGAATCAAACCTGGGACCCTCCAGTCCTGAGGCCTACGCTCTATCAACTGAGCAAACTGGCTAGGGTGGGACATTTTTATTTATGAGCAGCAATTTTTATGCCATTTAAGCATGCTTTCTTGCACCCTTTCTATGAGTCAAGAACAGTGCTAAGTATTTGACATACAACTCTCACTTAATCCTCAAAAACACTGTGACTATCCCATTTTATACATAAGGAAACAAAAACAGGGAGGTTAAGGCTGAAGTTCAAGGTCAATCAGTTATTAAAGGCCAACCTATGAAACTAAATTCAGGTCTTTCTATGTGACCTCAAAACCCATGCTCTAATATTTCTATTCATAAAATTATACAAATTAAGAAAGAGTACCTTACCTAGGTGATAACACTAATTTTTACATCAGGAACAGACTATTTTCTATTTCTATGCCAAAATATTGCTGAACTAGTTTTCCATCAAATACATGGTCTCTTATCAACATCAGCTTCATGTTCAAAATTATTCTGTGAAGCTAACATACAGTCTTTATGAAATGTATTACATAAATCAAAATGAGTTGGTCCGAAGGTTGTGGGTTATTGTTAAGCTGATTAACATAAATCAAAAGGAACGGAATTCCTGTAAGTGTGGTACACGTCTCATATTTCTGCATTTTTTAATTCAGTAATTCGTATCTCTATTAGTTCTGATTTGAAAGTGGTATATTTTACTTGAACACAGACATTTTCTGTGGTTACAATCCTATTTTCTTTTTTGTCCAGTCTAGCTGATAAATGACAGCTGGATATTTACCTGATAAGGAGGATAATTTATATTAGAAAATCACAGGAAAAATAACAGCCTTATAGTCAAAAATAAATAAATGTGAATGCATCATATATAATTCATACTTTAAGGAATGTTTGAAACAATGCTATTAATTATAATTTAAGTGTCCAAAAGATAGAATGAAGTTGTAAGACAAAAAGGAAGGAGATACTGAAGTATGATCATATAACCTGGAACCTGTAGACAATATTCTCCCCTCACATTGATAAAACTCAGTTTACAGTGTCATTGTCCACAGGCCCACCATATTGATTCATGTGGCTAAAAGGGACATAGTACTTAGTTTTCTTAGTGCAAAATGTTCAGGTGTAATGTTACAGAAATTATTTTTTCTCAATGCACAATGTGCACAATAGCATTTATGAGGAGCTGTTCTAAAATACTGGCATTATATGTATTCATGTGTGTTTTGTGAGGTCTTGGATTTTCCATAAATCAGAAAAGGCCTGGATTCTTTCAAACCAATACTCTTCTGTGACATTATAGTAAAGACATGTTTTCCTCCTATTATTATAAAATATGACTGACTACTCGTGGCCACAAAGGGACTCAGCTGACTATGCCAGCCTTTTAGCAGGTTTATCTGTAGAGAAAGGTGCTATGATGGAATAGCAAGGGCAAGTGGTGCCTGAATAGTGAAAAGGGAAAGCTGATGGGAGATATTACCTCTCTGAAAAGTTGCCAAGAAACTGATCTAGCCAAATTTGAGCCTTTATCTTTGAAACATGAGCAGATGAGACCAAATAGTTAAAGTGATTTAATGCTGTCATGCCCCTCTTTTTATTGCCACATTAAAGTTTCATTTTTATTGAACTCCTTATTCATCCCAATTTATTCTTCAAATAATTTAAAATGGCTGACACTATTATTATTACTTATATATTGAGATTTAAAAAAAATATGTTTTTTATTGATTTCAGAGAGAAGGCAAGGGAGAGATAGAGAGGTAGAAATATCAATGAGAGAGAAACATCAATTGTCTGCTTCCTGCACACCCCCTATTGGGGATCGAACCCACAATCTGGGCATATGCCTTTAACTGGGAATTGAACTGGTGACCTCTTGGTTCATGCGTTGATGTTCAACTGCTAAGCTATCCTGGCCAGGCTATATGTTGAGATCTTTAAGTTTATTTTTCCAGCTTTATTGAGGTATATTTGACAAATAAGATGTATATATTTAAGGTATACAGTGTGATAATTTGAGATACATATCCATTGAGAAATGACTATCAGATTCAAGTTATTTAACACACCCATCACCTCATATAAGTTACCCCCTTTTTTTGGTGGTGAGAATAGTTAAGATCTATTGTCGTAGCAACATTAAAGTTTCTATGTAATAAAGAAAACAGTAAAAATAAATACCTAGCACATACTGGCCACTTTCTAGGCAATTTATAGTGTGTTATCATTAAATTCTCACTAAAGTCTATGAGGCAGATTTTATCATCTTCTTTTAACAAATGAGAAAACTATGGCCTAGAGCAGTGTTTCCCAAAGTGTGGTATGCGTACCCCCAGGGGTACGGGAAGAGTTTGGTGGGGGTACGCATTGCACCCGAGTTTGGTGGGGATATGCATTGCACCGTGCTTAGCTGCACCTAATTCTACGTTCTCATGAGTCAAGTCAATATCATCCTTCTCAATGATCCAAATAAATGTTATTTATAATATAACTTTTATTTATATTTTATTATGAATAATTTTATTTTTCGTTTATTATTATTTTGTGTATGTACTAAAAAATAAAAAAATAAATAATTTTGATTGTTATTAAAATACATCCTTTTTTTTTTGACAAGGGGTACTCAGTGTTACAAAACTTATAGAAGGGGTACACATATGTCAAAAGTTTGGGAAACAGTGGCCTAGAGGAATATTTCCAGGCCACATTAGAGTAATTACAAGGCAGATAGGATTACCAAATATGGCTGATACGACAGCTAATGCTAGTGACCACTTATCTAAGTTTCTTCCCCTACTGCATTTGTGTTTCCAGAAGTTATTCTTGTCTACCTTTTTATGAAAGTAAAACTTGTTCTATGCTAAAAACAAAACAAAACAAAAAAACACCTATTTCATGTTCTCTGATTTAAAAAGGACACAACACATTGCTGCTAATTTTATTCTTCAATTTGGCCATCTGTTCCTAAGGTCTGTCAAGGCCACGTCTATGTAAATGCATGTTTATTATAGTATCAGTAAATACCAAACAACATAGACAAGCACATACAAAATCAGACCAAGTTCTTTTTGCTTGAAATCAAATGAATTTAGAAAAGTGATGCAATTTTTGGATATTATTTTCCTAAAATTTAGCAAATTATTTTCATTACATTTAGTCACCTAGTACTAGTAGCAGACTCAACCAATATTCATGGGTACTTAATCTCAGCTCTATCACTTACTAGTTGGGCAAGTTATTTAACCCATCGGTAAAATAAAGATTCCATTAGTTTTTACTTCATATTGTTGTTGTAAAGATTAAATAGATTCATACCTCCTAAAAGCTTAGAACAGTGCCTGACATATATAAAAGCTCAACAAGTATTTATTTACTTTCTAGAAGGGCCATCTACTGTTGACCCATATTGTACTTATCTAATAGCGTTGGGCAAATAACTGTTCTTTTAACTGACTCTTAGAAACAGAGCTTTCCTAAATATTTTTATCTTATATAACCTACTTTAAAATATGAATGTACTAAGAGAATATAATAAGTACATATACATTTAATCAAGAGCACATATTAGGCACTTTGCTTCTCAAAATCCTGTCTACACTCTTATAATCAAAACTCTAAACCTCTCTTGAGTAATATGGGAAGTTAATAGGAGAGTAATGATGACAAAGTTCACATTCTTCATGTTAAGAACATTTATGACTAAGAACTAAGTAGAACATTGTAAGGCTAAAGGACTTATGTACTGCATTACAAGTATCACGCAAGTGCTAACAAGCCAAATTACTATAATTCCCAGAAAATATCAAGTGTGAACTTTTTTGTACTTCATTTTTTTTGTGGCAATATATTTCAGCAGGATAATGTATTTTGATTTTCATTATGTTTAAATCCAAGAGAACATTGTCACCCTTAGGGATCCATGTAATGGGACCACTTTATAGGTTAAATAAGTTGTCATCAATATTTGTTATGAACATTTGATCTAATTTTCTATTGGGGACTTGGGGTCCAGGCTAAGAGATTGATACGAACCCTCAGATGACAGACCTAGGTTTGCGAAGTTGCCAGGTACGAGGTGGGGATAACTAGCAATTAGAAACCCTGAATGATGACTATTTATCATTAAAAACTCAGCACAGATATCACTTCTATTTTATGTGATTTCCCAGGCAGACTCTGGAGCCAAGCTCCTGGACTACTGCAGAAATTTGTTCACATTCCTACTCTCCTAGAGTGACTGCAATACATCTTATTTTTCTTTTCTCTGGGTTATGACTTCCTTCCAAGGAAGATTTGTGTTTTATTCACCTTTGTATCATCAGTGCCTGGCAGATTTTATGTATGAACTAGATGCCGGATGCACAACATTCGTGCAAGGGGGTTGGCCCTCACAGCCCCAGCTGCCTCGTGGCCCCGTTCCCTGCCCACTGGTCTTTTTGGAAGGTCATTCCGGAAGGTCGTTCCGCCATCAGGTATAATTAGCATATTAGCTCTTTATTATATAGGATAAATTAACAAATGAGCCAGTCTTTGGAAAAATTATGGCCACTAATGAATGTGTGTGACAGGTAGGTTTTATTACTTAATATCTGATTTTTTAAAAAGGCAAATACATTACACTGCTAGTTAATTGGAACATTCTTCAGGTTGTGTCAGGGAATCTCCAACGAAGCATCTATAAATATCTCCATTGAAGATTCAGATGTTTTAGGTTCCAAAGTTAAAAAATTTCAGGATCAAAAGTAAAAGAACTATTTTTCTTTTTACTTCTTATTTCTCTTTCAAGCACATATACATTTCTTTTTTCCTAAGTTGTTTATAAAAATATATGAAATATACGTAGGATATATTTTCTAAAATTTAAATAGTATTCTATTTTATTGGGAGAAATATGATTTGTTTAAACTATAGTCTGAAGGGATAAACAAATCTTTTATAAAGCTATCAGCAATCAAATTTATGTGGTGATTACAATTTCCTCTTAGGTTAAACATTTTTATCTTTTTCAACATAAGTAGAAAATAGCCAGAAAATTCTGGGTCATAAAAAAAAAAAAGAAAGCCAAAACCGGTTTGGCTCAGTGGATAGAGCGTCGCCTTTGGACTGAAAGGTCCCCGGTTCGATTCCTGTCAAGGGCATGTACCTTGGTGTGCAGAAGGCAGCTGATCTATGTCTCTCTCTCATCAATGTTTCTGACACTCTATCCCTTTCCCTTTCTCTCTATAAAAAAAATCAATAAAATATATTTTTTAAAAGGAAAAGTTGGTATATAGTACTAATAATAGATATTCAATAAGTGCTTATGGAATGAATGAATAAAAATAACAATCTTATGTAATGGATCAGGGGTAGGGATAATAAAGATGGCAGGCTTCTGTATTACAAAGGTTTAAAATATAGTAGGGGGGGGAAAGCAAAGCTGCAACTACGTTCAAATTATGACCATTCAGAATAGACACCACCAAAGCAGTATGAAGAACTATGCTGTAAAATACCATTGCTTATTCTTATGATAGAAAAACACATGCACAGAGAATAGCACAAAGGAAGGTAAGCATGGTTACTAATCTTTAGGATCATTTTGAGCAAAACTATTCATATGTAATTATTACCAAAGAGCTGGAAGGAAATAAGACGTGCATTAAGTTAAGTGATGACCAATATTTTGGGGCCACAGGAAGGAGGCATTTGGCCACTGTGGACAAGTGAGGGGGACAGGTGGAAAGGGAAAATTAAAATTTCCTTCTGCTCAGCTCCCACTGATTAAGTCTGGATCAATCAGCAAGGATCCTGTCCTTCCCCAAGTACAAGTTCCTCACTAAACATGGTTTGTTTGAAAACTGGAAAGGGAGTGGCATAGACTTCCAATGAAATCTCTTCATTCTTGCTATGGGACAAGAGACTTTACTCAGTACTTTAACTTTAGGCAAACTTTCTCTGCCAATATTTTAGATATGCCATATCAATATTAAGTGTTTGTGACTGGGTTACTTTCTTGATCGTGCATGGAAAAATAGGAGTCAAAGCTAAACACAAAAAATCCCACAAAACTCTAGGGACATGGTCATTCCAGGTGCATCTTTGCTTTAAACAGTGTATTCTTCCTATTTAAAATCCAGTTCCACGCAAGCTTTGCAGCTTCTTACAAAAGACAAATATAGAGATGAAATTTCCCCCCAGAAAAGCCTATCTAAAGATTTTTTGAATTCCTGAGGAATAAGGACACAATTTTGTTTTCAATAAGCCATTTCAATAGCAGATTTACAATTAAAAAAGGAAAAAAAACACGCTTTGAATTATTCCAATGTGGCAACAGCTGACATACAAAAATGTCATGTAATTAGAAAAGGTTTCCACACATCATTAATGAGCTAAAATGCTATTTGCTATTTTTGCTTACTCTTTGGAAAATTTAGAATAAGTCTAGATGGCATGCCTCACATTGTTGAAAGTTCACTTATAAGCACATGACAGACACAGATCAATTACAAATATAAAAGCTATCAAATAATTTTCATTACTCAAAAGCCCATGAAAAGAAATGAAAATCCTCAATCCAAACATATGTTCTTATGACAATTTAAGAACTCTTACCGTAAGTCGGGGTGCTTTCTCGTCTTCCTTGACTACTTGATCTTCCTTTTTCATATTCATAGCAATACAAGACAGTATCTTCCTCAACAATATTAAATCTCTTTCGATATTCCTGATCCAGAAATGAATTTGGTGATTCAGATCCCTTATGCACAGGCTTGCCCACCATATGTCCTCTGAGGTCTTCACAAGGAAGGTTTCCTTTTTCATCCCTAAAGAAAGGGTGAAGGAGAAAAATACAGGAAAATGTTAGGGCGGTAAAATGGCTGAAGATGTCTTAAAATAGTAATAATATCCTCCCATGCACTATATCTTCTCATCTTTCCAAACTCTGAGGTTTATAGGGCAATTTTTAACTATTCCTATTTTGTAGAAAAAAATGTTAAGGCTTAGAGAGATTAAATGAGTTACCTGAATGTCACACAGGTAATAAATGACACAGCCAGACATGGGTCATAGATCTTTTAACTCCTGCCCTAGTCTATTTTCACTGCTCTATGCCATATAAAGATATCACCTTAGCACACAAATTGCATTTAGTGTTCAAGAAGGTAGGAAATGTTTAAAAATCTAACTTTCTTTTGCCAGTTTACCTACTTGGTTCACATATCTGCACTGCTTAAAAACAAAAGTGTGTTTAAGAACAAATGCCCCTGTAAGGACTCTGTGACTTTAAAAACCAAATCAGTACTAATACTATAAGAATGTCAAGTAGCTTGTTATTAAACTGATACTATAAGAATGTCAAGTAGCTTGTTATTAACTTAAAATTACACCTTAATGAAAATACTCTCAGTATTTAAATTCTATGCATCTCATTTAATAGTAAATACATACATTCACAGCATTCCAAATGGAAAATTTCATTACATATCCATATAGAGTATAAGAATGGGATTGAAGATGATGGCAAGTTAATTAACCAGTGTTACCCCCAATAAATGTAATAAAAAAGTTAGGTAGAGAGCAATGTCTGTAGTGTTTTCCTTTCTTTTTGAAAGGTGAAAGGGAATATTAATGTAAATATTTTTAAGAAGAAATCATGGAAGGATAAAACATACTTATAAAAACTATTTTTTTATGGAGAAGGAGAGGGAAAATCTGAGAGGAACAAGGGTGAAAACATTTGCTTTAATGTATTTTTTATAAAGTTTTGATTTTGGAGCCATGTAAATGTTTTGAATAATTAAAATTCAATAAAAAAGAAAAAAAGATGGCAAGTTCTCTAATAATTTATGAAACCCCTAAATCTTACTCACTTATTGTATTACTCACATGGTCCAGATGATTGAGCCCTAATGAGTGGTATTTTGGTAGAAATATTTCATTTAGGCTTGACTATATCGAACCTTGTTTATCTTACATGTTTAATTGACTAGCTATGACATTTTTGTTAGAAAAGCTTGTGTTTTAAAATAGGACTATAGATGTAAATCCAATGTTTCTCCCCTTGTGGGTCATTAACTTTATTTCTTCCTAATCCATAACTGTTTCCTATTTTATGCTAAAGAGTGACATCAATGCTATCAAAGCAGATAACATTTAATATTATATCAAATGCCAACAGTTCAAATCTTAAATCAACAGAAAAAAATCTTAAATCAATAGAACAAATCTTATAGTCCAAATAAAAAGGAATTTTGCATTTCATCTTTTATCTTATAAAATGGTGATGAGCTTATAATTTGAAATATGAGGTTCGATTCAGCACAATACTATGCTTGTATCCATATGCAAATGTTTAGATTAGGTTTGTCCGAATGAAACTATATTCCTAGTACTTAAATATGTAGAAAATAGTAAATAATATTCTCAAGACGGACTGAGTTGGAAAATTTTCTTATGTACTTAGCTCATCACAAGGTGAATTGGCCATTTACATTGCCATTCACTCTTGTATTTTTAAAATAATGTGTTGCTTCTTCCCAAATTGTAACTCTATAGTTCTTAGGCAGCATAAAGAAAATAAATATAAAATCCAGGCAGAATTTTATTGTCAGCTCGCTAAAAACGTTTCCTGCACAAATTGCCTGGTTGGTTGGTTAGTTGGTTTATTTATTTATTTATTTATTTATTACTGTTTTAGTTCTCTATCAAAAAGAAATAGACACTGCAATTAGTTTGGAAGTAGCCCTAACAAAGTCATGGCACTGGAAGAGGGTTATACTTATTTATAAATGGGCAGACTTTTCTATCATGCCAGTGACATAACTGTTAATGCAGCTTGATATAGGAGGGTGACTAGGCCCTAGTTAATTCACCATGCTCTAATTATAGGGGTACACCTGTGGCCGAAAATTGGAAGGGCTAGTATTGCTTACACTATAATGAAATGAAAGAGGGACCTTTCACCAGCAAGGAAGATTTGTTAAACACATTTGTATGTCATTCACTCAAATAAAGTTGAATTTTAAAAAGTAAAAACCAAAAAAAAACTTTGCAAAAAAAATGAAGTGATATACATACTGTGTATATAAGTTTGTGTGTCTGTCTGTATATGTATTCACACCATAAGCCCCTGAATGACTAAATGTTGACTTCATTTTGCTGTAAAGATTAAAATATATATTTTTCATACTTAACTTGTTTATTTATATAATTAGTATATGCTAATTGTATATATGCAATCTGGAAAATGCAGAATTGAATAAAGAATCTAACTTTGCAGAAAAAAACCACACAAGTAATATTTGGAGTATTTTCATCCCTTTTTAAAATGTTAGATAGCTATACACATATTAATAAGTCTATAGTTTTTCTCTAAAAGGGATCTCATAGAACAACTGTGACTTTATATTTAATGGCTCAATGTAAAAGTCACAAGAGAAATTAGTGCTTAAATGTCACCATTGTGCAAAGACCTATAAATTCTTGGTTTTCATCTTAAAAAATGCACTATAGACTATGATAATGAAACTTTATATACTCATAAGTCATATGTATAAACTGTCAAAATTTCACTCACTTCACTTACATGAATGATTTCTCTTTTAGTAATAAGATCACATTTGTGACCACATTTATTTTTTCTGGAATAAATACATTAAAAGAAATAATCACATAAAAAATCTACCTAATTTGACAACTAGGCCTATCATTTTTAAGGGTCTCTTTTTAATTTTAAGACTAGAGGCCCGATGCATGAAATCTGTGCAAGAGTAGGCCTTCTTTCCCCAGGCTGCCGGCACAGGCTTCTCTCCAGCACCCGGACTGGGTTTCCTTTTGGCCGCTGGCAGGCATCTGGGACCTGGGCTTTGTCCAGAAGGACATCTGGTCTAATTAGCATATCATAATATTATGCTCTTATTATTATAGATGAGAAAATTTGTATGATTTATAATTCAAATCAACACCAACATGCCTATCCTACACAGAACAAACTTTTAAATATAGAAAAAAAACCCCAAATATTCTGATGAATTAAATTAGGTGAACTACACTGGTAATCAAAATGAGAAAATTTAAAAAAGTGCCAAGTTTGTATCTTTAAAAAGAATGACAACTTCAAAACTTCTATAACTATCATTTCAAGTCAAAACAGAAAATGCTGATGATTTATACAAGGTGGTGGCACACAGGAACTCTGATGCATGGATTGTTTTGACTACGCTATATAAAATGACTGTGTGACTGAGCAATTAAAAATTTGATTGACAATATATTTAGAATATTGTGTTAAATTACGCACCAGACTACAAATCAATTAAAATGAGATAATACACTCTAATTATAAATGTTACTGAAAAGTATGGAGCTTTCAAACAATACTGATAAAAAGTAATGCTATATTGATACTTCAACCTCTTATACAGTATTTTTCAATAGCATGTTCAAATTTTTTTTATCGGTTTCTATATATTTCTTTAGTCATATCTCCACCATTCCCTGAAGAGAGAACTGTTATCATTTTACTCCATTGTCTTCTGAAGTGTTTTAAATAATTTCTGTCTAGGAAACATGTTCTTTAAAACAAGTTCCATCCTAGCCAAGCGAAAAGGAAAGAACACTTAAAAACACTGCAGAGGTTTGATACAAACATCTTCTGATGTTTATTTGTACATGCAGCTCTCTGAATAAGGCTTCTTAATCATTTTCAGTAAAATAAAACAAACTAAAAAGATTCATTTCCTATTTGATATACACATGCTTTTATTGCTCTTCATGCAAGAGTATTCAGAAAGTCAGACTTTATCTTAATAGAATTAAAATGCAGTTTGTGTTTGACTAGGATATCAGATTTTTATATGTGGTTGTAAATTTAACATAAGACAGTAAATTATATAATAAATATTTGTGGAATCCCAGCTTAGTAAATTATATCTTCTCATAAAATAGTCCCCCCACAGCTACATTTAATTCTCAAAAATAAAAATGAAAATGTTTATAAAACTGACTATAGTTATATTACCAAATGACAACACAAAGTCTTTGCAAAAATGCCATGTTGTCATGTAGCAGTTAGATCATACAAATGTCAGTACCATAATATCTAATAGAACGAAACATTAGGTATAACAATGAATAATAAAAATTAATAAAAAACAAGGTATTTTAATTCTTTTATAAATAAATTTAACATTAATTGTCTTGAAAACAAGATACTTTAAATTATTGTTTTTGAATGACTGCACAACTGATTTAAAAACCGCATCAAATTCTTTGTGATTGGTAGTAACTGTCCCTTTTGTACTGGTCCTTTCCCATAACTTTGTGCTTCAGAAAGATGGGCATCAGAATGCTTTTGGACAAAATGCTTTATGGCACTAAGTTCTATTCTTCCATATCTTCCAAGAATTTCTAGTAGGGATTTGGGAATGAAATGGGGACACAGCCTCAAGAAATCTGTAACATAGACTTTACAGGCAAGCCATTTTCTTGCAAACTCTCTAATTATCTACATTTAAGAAGTTATAAAAGTTATCTATAACTTTCTCTTCTAGGAAAAAAAATATGACATGTTTCAAAGTAACCTAAGATTTCTAGGGGCTTCTTTGCCAAAGAACCTCACTTATATTTTACTTATTGAAATAATCCCAATTATTATTTAATAGTATTTTATTATTATATGAGATGTTGATAAGATATTTAATGCTTATTAAGTGTTCAATAGATATTAATTAGTCATTAACCAAAATGCATTCTCTGTAATGCAATGATTTTTCTAGAATATGTTTAAATTCCCAACTGAGAAACTACTCAAGTTGTTCCTTCAGAAGTTACTTCAAAGTTTACATGTCATTGGGTTAGTCTTTGGATAGAAGCTTCCTAGAACAACACGATGATTAGTTCCATACCTGGGAATATATGGTTCTGCAGGAGGAGGGGGGATGTAGAGATCCTGCAGAGCGGAACTGTCTCTTTTGGTGGGTGTACTGATGGTGCTGGAAGGCGTGGCAACACTGCTTGTGGGACTTCTAGGTATAAGAGGCTGGTTAAAATGAAAAAGAAAATACATACACACACAAACAACACACAAAACAACAACAACAACAACAACAACAACAACGACAGAGTTATCATTTAAAAAATTATCTATTTCTGCATAGTTTTTGAGCTTGGCTGAAAGAAAAAAGCATGTTATTTATCACAGGAATATTCCTTCAAATCTCCAAAGACAGATAGTTTATTGCTTTAGGGATTTCTACTTAGTTCCCAACTCACCTTGTTATATGGCACAACCATATTTATATATTACTATGCAGTGTTTCATAATGAGAAGATTTATGTCACAGTCAGAAACTTATTAAAATTAAATTTGCTTTGTTAGAATCCATTCTTTTAGAGAAAGATAATAAAGAGTAACTTTCAAAAGAATTAGCTCATTCAAATCCTGATTGATATATTAGAAAGATATTTCAGAATCTCTCCCTCCCCCCTCACCAAAGATACACCATACTCCTAAATTAGCAGAATGTCGCAGATTCTCAGAAAAGGTTACAAAAATGGACCATGAAAGGCCAATACAAAACAGTATTTTTCTAGGAAAACCTACTTTTTAAAAGTAAATGTAAACACAACTATATTCCCAAAGTCATTTTATGGTACATCTTCAAAAGTATAGTGATTAGTGTGACACAAACATTTCACCTTTTCACATTGTTTAAAATAATCTGTAGTTGCAAATCTAGAAAACTCATTTTCATGCTTATAGTTAAGTCTAAGTTTTTTAAAATTAAGATGGTATATATACTAAATCCAAGATACATCAGGATGAATTAACTTAAGAGCACTCCCAATTCTAAGCTTCAAAACTGATCTTGTGGTTCGAGAAATTATCCTAAAGTGAAACAAAAATTCACAAATTGTCATGTTTATCTTACAGGTCTTACTGATTAGCGAAATATACAATAACATGAAAAATAAGCATTTTAGTGCAATTGCAAATATAAAAATAATGATCACAAAATGATCTGTATCGTTACATGACCAGAGGTCATTTTAGCCAGTGTGAAAACAATTTGAGTATATCTATATAGACCCATAGTCTATAGCTGGACATTCAAAAATGGCATATTACAACTATTTTATATTGTGACAATACTTTTGTACAGATAAGCAAAATATTTTTTTAAAAAGCCAAGTATAAGTACAATGTACAATGTAGGTCACTATGGTAGGCTACATGGTTTGTAACTCGTTGCAGTTTTTACCTTCTTTGCTACACAGCTCACCTTAATAACTTGAAATCACACACTCTGCCAAAATGATGGTTACGCTTTAGACTATGTGAAATGGAAATTAAAGAGAGAAGGGGTAAATAATTGACCAGTTATTTTGGGAATCTGTAATATGATGTAAAAAAGTCAGAAGCTTTATATGTTGAAGGATTTTGAGATATTAAGGAAATACACTGTAAAGACTGATGTTTCATTATGCTGATTTTGGAACAGTTTCCAGTAAGACTGTGTATCTTTTAGAAATAAAAATCTTGGCAATGGGAAATCCTGAAATTATAAATGTAATAAGGAGCCACCTGCACAAATGACCACCACGAAGCAGGAGGAAATAAGTAATTGTATTCTAGGGATGCATTACATGCCTCTACAGCAGATCTTTGAATAATGGGTTCTTTACAACAAGTAGTTAGACATATTATACATGTATAATCATTGTGATGTGACTCTGGTCATAACTGTTTTCCTCCCTGATAGGACATGATCAAGAGTATTTTATTCTGCCTGGACTATTATCAGGATTGTCTACCTAGGGTATTTATGCCTTTCCCCTCCCGGGAAATTTAAACATTAGCCATGTCAACTTCCTTTAAATTGCTATTTTTTTCATAGATTTCTGTTTTCAGCAAAGAGTTGATATTTATGTCATTGGTTAACGTGATTAGCTAAATTAGCAAGTATGTGGAAGAAAAATAATCTTAAATATGTTTAAGCAGATAACAAGTTTGATTGTGCCAGCTGGTTCAATAAGTTGAATTGGTTTAAAAAACCTTGTTCAGATGAAAAAAAATAGTCAATCCTGTTGTGTAATTAAACTGGCTAGTTATTTTATTAACAGGTAAATTATACAAAACATTTCAACGGGTTTATCATACATAAATCATCTGGCTAATCAGTATGCCCTGTAACAAGTGAAATGCATGGTCAATATTAAATATATTCAGTATATCTTTGTCAACTATTTGTACTATTTTGTCAACTATTTGTACTATTTTGTCAAGCTAATTCAAGCTAAAAAAGTAAACCTTCTTGAGAGTCTCATTAAAAAATGACAATTTTGCAATGGAGAGGTCAATGGGGGGAAAAGAAGACTTATGTAATATATTAAACAATAAAGAACTTAAAATGTGCAATAGAAAAATCAGTATAAAGTAGAAGCATTATGGGAAAATGGAAATAGCTACTTAACCCAAAAGGAGGTCTTTGTGATAAACTGAAAGTGTAACCTCTTAACTTTGGACAAGAATTGAAAGAGTACAAAATTCAATGACTAAAAGAATGAAAAAGGCATTTAAAAACATTAGAAAGATAGACAAATTTTGACTAAATCAAGCACAGTATAAATGATGCTATTAGCTAAAATTACCAGTGAGAAATTTCTAGCTGTAACAAGTGGCATTAAAATTACATCTACCACCAATAACCATTTAAGGGAGTGCAAATATGCCTAGTGACAAAAAAGCTTCCATTAAATCAAAAAAGGTGTTCTCTCAGCATTCAATTCAAATTTTAATAGGCATATTCCTTACTTTCAATCATTTGTTCATAACATAGTGTAAGAAAAGCATTATGCCATAGAAATAAAGGGTATTTTGTTTATCATGCCACTTCTTCTACCAGTAAAAATCTATAGGGGAAGAGAATTAGAAATTACCATCACTTATGGATAAACTACAAAGGTTTTTAAAGACTATCTGTTACTGAAGTAAACATGAAGCTTCAATATAATTTGATCCGCTACGGTATGCAATAAAGTATGAGAAGGATCCAGTTTTACATTTTATCCAAAGGGGTTTATTTTCTGATAGGACTTGTCATAACATTTAGTTTTCAGATCAAAATGGACCTACTGATATAAAGCTTCCCTTCCAGATTCAGTGAGACACCAAGGGAGGTACATTTGCATATATGCTGTTACTCTTCTAAAACAAGTCTATGATGCATTTATTTCTAGGGGCATTAGCATGCCTCTTTTAAAATACTCAAATCCCAAATAAAACAATCATATAAATCTCTTCAAAATATATTGATAATATTAGGTTAATTAATGATTACTACTGTCAAAAGGACTCAAATCTTCTGAATCATGAATGATGCTTTAGTAATAATATCCTACTCATCCAGATTAAACAGCACTGGAAGACTGTGATCATTATAAAATAAAGCTTTCAGCTTTTGTAAGGCATCACTGAAATCTCACTTTAATCCTCTCACAGCTCAGGTCTTTTCCTTGTGTCCCCAATTCTAACATCTCTAAGGTAACTGAGCACATCTGGAAGATATCAATGTAACTCTGAAACACATAAGGTCTTAAGGACTATAGGAAAAGAACTTCCATACTAAAGAAACCACATTTGATGTTGAGGTTTTACTTGAAACAGTTTAACATTTTAACAACTCTGGGCAAGCATATATTAATTTAGTCGTCCCTCTGTCTGGTGAGTGACCCAGCTTTTATAGAGCCATGGAGTCTTGATGAAACAATGACATAAAGACAGCCCCAATGTTAAAAATTAAGACAGTGTGTTACATGCTATGTAGACAACTCAGAAATTCACTAATGCAAAGATCACAAAGAGTTGCTTTGTCTTTCAGGGGAAAATATCCATTGAAATACGAATGATTACATCATGTATAACACCTGGTCATTTATTTTATTCAAACTGAGGAGTAAGCACAGACTCAAAGGCATCACAATATCCTATTATTCTAGCACAGAACATTTACACACGTCCTTACTCAGTTCAAACACATTTTAATGTATTTCCCAACACAAGTACCGGGATATTGTTTTATGTTAGCAACTCTCTTCTTAGTCATTTAAACAAATGCTCCAGGGAAAATTTAATCCGGATTTTGGGAGGCATGATGTTGCATACAATCTTGTAATTTTCTTGACCATATAAAGGATATTAGATTTAATTTGGAAAATCATTGGGAATGCTTTGTCCTGGGTAAGTTTTAAGTAGTAAATCATTTGAAAGGAACTTAAGAGAAACACACCTATTCAAAATTCTCCCACTCTGTTCTTTCACAGATTTTTCTAGAATACAAATTTATAAATACAAAAAGAGTCTTCTTTTATAAGCATGTAACCTTCCCTTTCTTATTAGACTACCAAGAAAATGCACATTGATTTTTGTTTTTTTTCTGACCACGGGTTTGATCAGGACACTGTATCTGTAATGTATACAATTAAAAAATAGACATATGTGCATAAAATATGCATGTAGTTACACAACATACAATTAATATAGACTTGAGAGGCACATGACAAAATGGCTTTTTCCACTGAATCATCGCATTTTGCACAATATACTGAGACTACAATTAGCATGTTTATTCTTGTGCTCTCCAGTCCTATTGGCATAATTAATACTGCATGATTAAAACTGGACTTCAAATTATTTCAATTTACAGTCAACTTCAACTTTTAGAATAGTAATTAAAGAAAGATTGGGAAACTAAAGAAAAAAAATTATAAAATAATTTTTGTTGTCAGTGTTAACGTTTTGAAAGTATTTGGCTGATAACACAAATGTGATTGAGGCCCTTTAATTAATTTGCTTAAACCTAGTGAACAAAAAATTGATGTGACAATGGCTTCCAGCTATTTGCCGATTTGAGCATGTAAAAAATGTAATTGTTTTTTGCCTCCCAATCAGCACAATTACATTTTTAGTTTAAATTTATTTTCTTTTTCTAGTATCTTAACTAATATTAGTTATCTTCCTCTTTAAAACATGCTTTTAAAACAAAACTCTCAGAAACATAAACTTTGTTAACCAAAGGTCACCCTGACCATGACTTTGAATTAAAATAAATTTTATTATCACCTATGTTTTTTATTTTTACAACCATTCATATCTATATTTGAAATACAACAAAATCAATGCTCTTCAATTATTATACCAGTTGACAGATGGAATGAACTGCTACGTCTATGTGCTTCCCATTTCATTTTCTTCTCAAAGTTAAATATCCTGTAAAAATTCCTAGTAGTAAAATTTTAAATGAAAAACACAAAATCACATAAGAAACTATCACAAGTTATCAGATTTATGGACTAGATTACAGTTTAAGAACATAAGTCTAATGATACAGTTTGATGTTATTTCATATAAAAATGTGTTTAATGAAACCTGTATCAGTATTTTGAATTTCAGCATTTTAGTGGCCATTTCTGAAATATATTAAAACAAAAAATGCTGGGTTCTTAATGATTAAAAAAATTGTTCATTCCCAGTGATGATTTCAATCAACATTCTTGTCAGTGTCCAGCCATACAAACCTCTTTTAAGAAGAAAATGACGTGGATTTTTAGGACCTACTCACACTAACTTAAAATCACAAACATAAAAAAAAATATACCTTGATGTTTATCCACAGTTGCCAGAAATGTTTTCATTGAATTGGAAGAACTTGAACATTAGCGATCACCCTGCTTACCAAAATCCAGGACATTAGTAGAAGGTGCTATTAAGGACATGTTTTTAAAAACATTTCTCAGAAAACAGGGAATCCCTGGTTTGCTTTCTTAGAATAACATATTCTATCTTAAGTAAAACACATCTACTATTTGTAAATGAATGCAGATGACAACACAATTCAATTCCAGATTAAATGTGCTTGTAGTATTTGACTAAGGTATTTTTCATTCTATTGTGAAATGTTTGAGAAAGCAAGAATTTAACAAAAGAGCTGCCAAATTTCATGAAATGTACTAATGAAATTGCTCTGTGAGTATGAAGCTGAATTGTATGCTTTTGTTTATTTGGCTAAATTCCATGAATGCCTTTTTTTCAAAGAAATTCCATATAAAAATTAATCATTGTGGTTGATTAATAATAGAATTTACTATCCCTTTTAAAATATTTATAGAAGTAAAGATTGTTTCATTAGAAATGTGATATTCCTTAATAATCATCTACCTTAGGGTAGATGAGGTTATGTTTTATTTGTCTAGGTACAAATTATTTACTTGTTAGTTTAGGAAATAATTATTCCTCATGTTAGAATACAGCTCTTCATTTTAAGATATATGTATTAGTGTTTATCTACATGCTACCCAAACCTTTCCATATTTTATCTGAAAATGCTAGTAGGTAAATGAAACATGGTATAGTATACAAAGAAGATGAAATGAACTTATTGAGCTAAATATATGCCACAGATTGTGTTTTTGGTAACCTCTACTTTAAATGATTCTTACTAGACTACTGGTATATCTTATGTAAAAAGAAATGACCTAATGTCTAATTCTTCAGGTTTGAATATTTATATTTAGATGAGTTCATTGGCATTTTATCCCTAACATATATGTACGCATATCAGAAGCAAGAATACAATAGGAATGATACTTGTGTCTCCCCAGATTATTATGTACTTGTTCCACATCTAAGGTCCTTTCTTAGCCACTAGGAAAAATATGTGGCGTTAGGCAAAGTCACAAAAAAATCCAAGACCACCTTGAGAATTTGATCCCACTATTTCTTTGACTTTTCACCCACTGGAGGAAGTCTATATTCAATCTCCAGATCCTGCTACCCTCAGGTCTTATCCACTTTTAATTGTATCAAAATCTACATTCTATAAAAACTCTGATCCGATAGTTTCCATTACTCTCCCAGTGTCTTTGTAATTTCGGGTCTTCAAAATAGATTCTGGGGAGATCTGGTGGTGCTGATATATATTAGAGGACTTAACCATTGCCCTTAGTCCTAAGATATTGTTTAACCACCACTAGGAAGTACTTAGTTAAAACGTCACCCCAATAAATTCAATAACAATAAAAAATGAATACTCTTGATTTTGCTTTGTAAAAAGCCAATCTCTGAAGCAATCTGCAAATAAGTTGGAAGCAGGTCTCGCCCCCCGCCCCAACAGCAATAATGTTTATCTGTAACTTAATACTATACATTTAAGGTGAACTAAATTCAGTTGAAATAGCAAACACAAAAATGTTGATACATATAAGCACTTATATAACTGCTGACTTTGTTTTATCTGATTTCCGCATTCTGAAAAAGTAAACCTACACATATACTCAGAGTAACTGAATAGGCAATGAGTAAATATAATTAGTGATCTGATGAGGCACATTTCTTAGCATTTGAGAATGGACTTATAAAAGTGCCATCAAACTCTATTAAATTATATTAAAATTAAAGGATGTGAAACTTTAAAAATTAGGGTATTATCCTGCATTGAATAAACATACCAAAGGTATAAGTAGCAGAAAAGAAACATTGGTTTTTCAATAATGTTAGCATTTTACATGAAATTGATTCTTATCTGCCATTACCTTAATTATCCACTTTGAGTTTGTCCAAAAGAATCTAAAAGGGGTCCAAATTATTAATTTATTTTCTAGAGCTATTCCTTCAAAGTTTATGGATCAAGAAGAAACTCATGTCTTTTTGGTGTTCAATGTGAAACAGAAGAGATTAGAGAGAAAATTTTAAATTAGCTACACGTACATAGAGAAGAAAACCTAAAAGCTGAAGCCATGGGCTTCTTCTTCAGGGTTCCCACCTCAGACTTTGAAGAAGATTCTTAAGGGAAGACATGTCAACAGAAAACTACAGAATGTAACAACAAAAAAGCAATTTATAATGCAGCAAGAAAAGAAAATGATGTGATGGTAAAGTCTGATCTATTAATCTACAACTCTGAACTTTAATGACTATGAAAAATCTTTAATAATAAACATACTGCAAGTCAAATGTGTTTGGACAAATTAATACAGTTTTACATGTACTCATTTGAAAATTAGAAAGTTTCACTTTAAAAATGCAAAGACCTTAATGTTAGAAAATTTTATGTTTTTGTCATTTAAGTATAATGCAAATTTGTGGCAAATAAAGTTTTAAATAATTAGAAATTAGTCTATAAGGCTATTCATGTGTAATGTAAAATTTAGAATTTTAGAAAAAATATCTAAGAATGGTCTAGGGTACTAATATAGAACTTAATACCAGTTTACACAGTGATAACGTTATTTTCATATATTGCTTTTCTTTTTAATTTGAATGGTCAGTGATCTATTTAAATCAACAATTTAAATTTTTAAAAATTGTACTTCTAAGAAAGGTAATATTCTCCTATTTTTAAAATGCAGGTTTTATGAAGGACAAAAGTTTCTTCTATGATGTGTTTAAAGATTCTATCCTGACTGAAATTCGAGTGTATGTATTGCTTCCTCCTTTTGTCAATCAGAATTATATATAACTTCCTAGATAAGTCAGCTTCTTAATAAATATAATTTATCAACATCCAGAGTAATACTTAGAGTGATGTTTCATGCTGAAGAAAAATGCAGAAATTCTAATGCAACAATTTCTTTATTTTTTCCACCCTGGTGGAAAAGAGAAAAATGATCAGCCAGGTGGCATGCAGTTGGTACATTTTAATTACTCTAAAACTTCCTTTACAAACTATTCATAAATAGCTATTACTATGTTATGATCTTATTCAGAAGAATTTTATAAACTATCAGCTAGTTTCTTCAAGAAGTGAATATGGGAATAACTTTTAAATAGAAGATTATATGATATATGAAACCTCTCATTTTAAATGTCTATATATTTTGGTTTGAAATAACTTGTGGTTTGTTTGGGATCGTGCTTTTAAATGTTTACAAAATTAAGGCCAAGTTCTTTATTATTTTGGCTTCAGTATAGAAACCTGACTATTTTATCCCAATTAAGCCTATTAGGATGAGCTGTGAAGAGATCGTTTCACAAACAAATTTTCAAAAGCATACAAGATTAATCCATATGCTGCTGAGATGAGGCACAATAAAGAAGCATTACTGAGATAGTCTATGGCTAAAATGATGGTGTATGACTTATGATTAAGCTTCATTACCTGCAGAGCAAGGGGCTTCCATCTCATATTTTTCAGTAAAGCTGGTGCTGAGGTAAGCATGCTCTGAGGTCGCTTTTTCAAAGTTAAGATAACACCACTCGGGTCCTCTCGTAGTGCATTCACCAAATTTTTCAACTGCCACCCCACCTGGTAACCAGCAAAATCATTACAATAAAATTGAGGTACAGTATTCAAAGATGTAATGTTCTCCCCCTTTAATAAGTTTAGTTAAAAATGAAAATCACATAGTTGGTGTACCATCGTACCAATTTTCAGGTGATAGATACTTAAGAAATTTTATCTTTGAGTTGATTAACCATGTTATTGCAGTGGAGTCCATATCATTCTGATAAGCTAGTGGACATTTACCATGTCAAAGCAGCGAGTAAAACGGTATCCTACCGATGGAGTAATTTAGAATTTAAAGAAATTATATCATCATTAATGCTGTGCAAGGTCTAGATCCAAGCTCTTCAAAAGTACAATTTTAAAATCTGCATGCCTGAAAACACGGAGTTGACAATGTCCTGAGTTTACAAAGTACACATGCTTTCTCATCACCATCTTTTAGAGCTATGTGGTACAACTGTCTATAAATTAGACTGACATTATATTACCAGTAGCTGGTATTCACACCCGAAGACAGCATTCTGATGCATGGAAGACAGCATCAATAAACCTTTCACCATGGTATTAGAATAAAAACTCACAAGGCAAGACTACCTACTAAAAATATGTTCCAAATGATTGTATAAATTTAAAATATAATGTGCTATATTTAGTGAAGCCATTTAACCCGGCTGGCATAAGCATCAACCTGTGAACCAGGAGGTTATGGTTAGATTCCCGGTCAGGGCACATGCCTGGGTTGCAGGCGTGACCCCCAGTGAGGGGCATGCAGGAAGCAGCCAATCAATGATTCTTTCTCATCATTGATGTTTCTCTCTCTCTCCCTCTCTCTTCAACCCTGAAATCAATAAAATTATATTAAAAAATAATGAAGCCATTCTATTTGAATATCACCTCAAAACATATTGAATAATTAGACTGAAGTCCTTGATAAATATCCTAAAATGTGGCTCAGCTGTCATCCATTAAATTATTTCACTCATCAGCCTTTTAATATTTTGAACATAGAATTTTTGTTTGCTTTTAAGATGGACTAGTTATACAGTTATCAGATAACTGAAATCCCAGAACTATGCTTTAGAGAAACACATTAAAATGTCTATTATTTCCAGGATTAAAAATGCATTTAACATTAAAAAGAATTTTTTTTATCACAACACTAATGTATTAGATTTTTTCCAGTATGTGTTATAGAAATACATTGGGTCAAAATTTATCCTAGTTTGCAAGGAGGATTGAGCAAATGGTCATAACAGTGATCTAGTTCTTTCCTAGGCACGCAAGTGAAGGGGAATGTGTGCCTTTGTCCGTTACTCATGACAGACTGTTCACGCTGGAAGAATGAGCACTTCCACCAAAAGAAGCACAGATCTCCAGAGATTATGATGAAAAGATACTCTGAACCGCAGCCACTTCAGAATAATGGGAGACTTTGGTTTATATAATGGATGAGCATTCATTTAAATTATAACTTCTATTATAGCTGGATTGAGTGATGGTGAAGAGAAAAAGGACAAAAAGAAGCAGTATGCTATAATGCTTAAAACCTCAGGGCTTCTCAGATATGAATCAAAATGATGATTTAGAATACTTGCATAATCTGAAGAAGAAGCTGCCAATTTTTTGAAAAAAGTCACATTAATGCAGGTCAACTAAAGTACTGGAATTGGTTAAATGTCTCCCATTATATATAAGTGGGATTATTATGTGTCCGAAGATATAATACATTGATTCTGATTACTCTGATAGCTAAGTAGTGCTCCTACAGCCACTTCCGTAAGCCAAGGGTTAAAGCAAAGTGAATTCAAATCCAAGTGTTCCTTTTCCTTGCCAAAAAAAGTTGAAGCAGATTTTGAGTTATAGATTTGGAGGGAGAAAACATACTGTTTATACAAAGAGTTTATGAACAACTTATTAATGATAACCACGTTTTTATCATTTATTTATCCAAATAATTGCTAACTACATTAAAGCAGTCAATAATATGACCATATTTTTTTTCAGCATTCCTATTCTTGACAAATTACACATTGATTTCCATCCATCAGTTTCTTCCATTTATTCTGTTATAATCAGTGTGACTAGTTAAAAAATTTTTAAGGCTAGATAGCATTTTCCTGTTTAATTTTCAGTGCAATTTGATTTATCCTGTTCCTTCATACTTTTCTATGATTTTTTAAAAAACGCATAATTCCAAAGAATACAATTGTATTTTTATGAAAAAGTGGAATTGTCTTTTGGATGAGAAAGTAATAATTTGGTTCAATTTTAATTTTATAGCTGAATATTATTTAATGGCAACAGAAAATTATATAAATTTACTACTTTTTTAATCAGCCTTCCAACTCTCACTGAGATAACATTAGCAACATTTTAAACAAAGTAAACAGATATACATCAAGATACATATGGAACATATATCTTAGGCTCCCAAATCCTACTTGCACTACCACCATAATGAAATAATTAGATATAAGTGGAGATAAATGTGCAATATATATGTTGCAGTACTGTTTAAACCAATCAAGAATTATACATTATGTAAATTTCCATTAGTAAGGTATATAAAACTGTGAAAAATAAAGTTCCAAAATAAAAAAATAAATTTTATAGTAAGATATAAACAGTGGCTTACATTAAAGGAGAGTAAAGAACACAATATGTATTTTTTATAACTTTATTCCTGAACTCTTGGCAATAAACCTGAGTTATTTTTATAAATAACAAAATGAGCAATAGAAGTGGATATAGTCCATGAATAGTAATATTCCAATTAAAAATAATGAATTTTATGAGTTACCTCATTAGGATTGTTTGTTATGGATGGACAATTTCCATAAAATGTCAGACCCAGAAAGAAAACATTATTTAAAACAGTAAAAGATAGTGAAGGGGAAATCATATCTACTCTATGAATTATAATTCTAGGTGATTAGAAAAAAAGCAAGTTTATTATTTAGTTGTGCTCAGTAAGTCAAAAGCTATATTATCTGTTGATTATTGATTCAAAAAATGATTTCAGTAGATACCTAAGTGTTAGGTCAGGTTCACATAAAAATTACTGAATGACAATAATGCTGGTTGAATAATTCAGACTTTGTGTAACATTATTTTCGATAACATAGGGAGGTTTTTAACTCTCATTCCCATCCTAGTATTTGTATACACATAAACAGCAACCAAACCTCATGCCTCTTATTTTAAAAGCCCCATTTCCTTAGTACTTTGTCAAATTCCCTAATTAAGATAATTTCTTCATTACTTTCTACCTTCTCTACTACATAAAATTGCCCCATTTATTGGATTGTACCATGTTCTATTCAAGAGCAAATAGGACATTGTCCTAGAGCTCCAGGACAAATGATTCCCAGCTCTGGTTCTGTGATACCCTAACACGGTATCTTAAGCCATATAATGAAGTATAGTGAATACTTGAAACTAATTTATTTCTCTTTAACTGTTATTGAGATACTTAGGGTTGACAGATTATAGGGGGGCATAATATATCATAGATGGTATGATAAAGTGAGGGAAGTATGTGTTACAACTTCAAGAAATTTTGGAGCCCCTATGTTAGGAGCTAAATGTAATGGTATACACATTTCAAAATAGGTAAAATCTATAAATGTGTGTTAACCATCTTTCAAAATTAGTTTTCCATATTCGCATTTAAGTTTCTGGCTATTGTTTAAAAATATTAGGCATGGTCCAGGCATCGTGGCTCAGTGTTTGAGCGTTGACCTATGAACCAGGTCTTGGTTTGATTCCTGGTCAGGGCACATATCCAAATTGCAGGCCTGATCCCCAGTGTGGGGTGTGCAGAAGGCAGCCAATCCACGATTCTCTTTCATCATTGATGCTTCTACCGTGTTTCCTCGAAAATAAGACCTATTTCATGGAAACATAATACATCCCCTGAAAATAAGACCTAGCGCATCTTTGGGAGCAAAAATTAATATAAGACACTGACTTATTTTCGGGGAAACAGGGTATCTATCTCGCCCTTCCTTTCTGAAGTCAATAAAATATATTAAAATAAATATTAGTCATGATAGACCTTAATTAGAAACCATGTGAAGATATGAGAATGATTTAAAAATATTATTTTTAAAAAATATATATTTTACTGATTTTTTACAGAGAGCAAGGGAGAGGGACAGACAGCTAGAAACATTGATGAGAGAGAAACATCGACCAGTTGCTTCATGCCCATCCCCCACTGGGGATGTGCCCACAACCAAATGCCCTTGACCGGAATTGAACCTGGGACCCTTCAGTCCATAGACCGATGCTCTATCTACTGAGCCAAACCAGTTTCGGCTAAAAGTATTCTTTCTGTCCTAGGAGACAGAGGGGCTTTGGCACTAGTGGACACTAATATAAAAGTATAAGACATTAATATGAGAAGAAATTGAATAATGTAAAAAGCCTCAAGAGACCATGGTTACGGATACATATGAGAAACATTTTAATAATCAAAGACATTCCAAAGAGAATTGGCTAATTTGTGAAATAGTGAACTCAACACCAAAAAGGATGTTTAAGTATTCTTGCACAGCCTAAATGATTAGATTTCCAAAGTCACAACACATTCTCTTATAAACAGAATGGATTGGAAAATGCAAATAGATGCTATGACAACAGATTAGCTTAAGTAAAGGAACTTGGTCCTGGTATTCTCTGATTAATGTCTTCCATCTTTTCTTCTACTTCACAATCAATAAATGTAGGCATTTCCTCTAGGCTAAGTATTAGACCTTTTCTAATATTCCATGTGGTCTTCTTACAAAAAGCGCTTCTTTTCCCAGAGCTTCTAAAAACAATTTTCTGCATATGGTTCTCAAATCTTTCTAACCATCACTGCTTCCTCTTCAGAACCCTACTGACATATTTCCAACTGTGCAGTTCATCCATACTAATGGCTACTGAATAATCAGTACCAATAATAATTCACTATGCTAGATTCTTAATATCTACATGGCATTCCATATATATATATATATATATTTCATTCTTACAACATCCCTATAAGGTCAACTTGAAACCAAGTTGAAGAAACTGAAGCAAAAAGAAATCAAGTTTTCTTGGTCAAGATTAAAAATACAGTTAAGTGGTAACACCAGAATTTTCATTCAAATCTGTTTGATTCTAGAGCACAAGGCATTATAAGGCAAGCATTCTCCCCTAAATACCCCATTGGTAGTTCAAATGAATGTAACATTTAACTTTAAAACCAAATTAATTATCCCTACTCTCATTCGATAGCAACAAAAGTTCCTCACTACCATTTTTTAAAAATTTATTTATTGTTATAACATATGTATCCTTATCCCCCCATTACCCCTTATCTCCCCCACTCATGCCCTCACCCACCCCCTGTTGTCTGTGTCCATTGGTTAGGCCTATATTCATGCACACAAGTCCTTTGATTGATCTCTCCCCCTTACCTTTCCTCCCCTACCTTCCCTCTGAGGTTTGATGGTCTGATCAGTTTCTCTGTCTCTGGATCTGTTTTTTTCAAGTTTGGAGTATGGTCTCACTTATGATAGCCTCCCCTTTTAAATGCATGTGTCCTAAAGAATAGATCCTAGCAACTAATGCCTCTTCTCACTGCCTTAGTTCTGGGTTTGGTACCAAATTGCTAGACTTACAAGAGTCCTAACTGGTTGCTCTGCTTCTATTCCTTTGTCTCCAAAATACTGCTACAGGGTTAAGTATTCTTCCCTTCAAGTCAGCTAAAAAATAAATTACTCAAATAGGTCCTTTGTCAATATGGCCTTAACTATGGATAATATGGTGCATGCAGCACAGTCTGTGCCTCACTATTGAGCAGGGGAAAGAGATGAGCAGGTAAATAAACCTTTACAATCAAGTAAGAGAAGCACCTTAATAGGGTGAATACGGGGTAGAATTGGGTCCCCCAGCAAGGGCATCTAATCAATCCTTGAGGGTTCAGAGAAAGTTTCTTAATAGTCTAAGCTGAATTTCTTAGGAGCTGGACAGGTGAATGGGATGTGGAGGATGAAGGAGAAAAGAACACCATAAGACAAAGCATACACATTAAGTTGAGCACTACCAGAAGCTAGTAATTTTATTTTTTTCCACCTAATGCATACCATCTTCTTGGAGTCTTTTTCTGCATAACCAAGAAGTTATGAAGGTTAAGTCAGAATTTTTTTATGGACTCATGAGAAAGCTCAAGGAAGGAAAAATATTTTGTAGTGGTTGTAAACAGTCCAAGTTTCTCTTCCTCAATATGTTAGTAGAATATTTCACTCACATTACATTAATGGGCTAGAATGAACCTTTTAAAAACCACCATATGCATCTTACTCAAACTATATCTTACTATCAGCTATAGATGACTTTTACAGATGCTGAACTACTAATATCTTCTTAGTGTCTGAGATAGCAAATGCCAGTGTTTCTATGCAGTTACTAGTTTATCATTTACTAATTTACATGTTAGCTCCAACGTGAACATTGAGATGCATTTTACATACAACATAACAGAATTAAAATTTCTTAAGGAAATCTTTAAGGCATTCCCGAGTGTTAAAAGCCAGAGGGGTTCTGCTTTCTTGTGGATGGGGTGGTAATTGTTTTTGATCAGGCTGAAGCAAACACTAGAGGTTCCCGGGTGAGGGTAACATAGAGGGCAGGTCCTTGGACAATGGGGTGCCTGGATTAGGAGCAGAAGAGGCTTTGGGGTTGATGCTGAAGAGATGAGAGACTTCCTTTTCTCTTGGTACGACATAGAGGGAAGAAGGTTTCTCTGACTCCTTTAGGACTTGCCCTAGCTTATCAGATTTCCAAACAACAACTGGTGAATTATCTGACCAATGTATAAAAACAATCTCTATTCTATGGTCCACCAGTAGTCAAAGTTTCAAATAGGCATAAAGGTAAGAATTTAAGCCTATCAACCTTCTTGTCACAGTTGCATTTGGAGATACAAGAAAGTACCTATGTACCTAACACAAGGAGATAGGACATTTCTTAAAATATTTTCAGAGGTATCATCCTTCTTAAGACAAAGTACCAGATTCGTTATCATTTATATATGTTTTATGTATTCACATGCTCTTACTCATAAGCTATAATTTATAAATGATACCTCTCCACAAAGGCAATTTTAGATGCATGAGGTGTGCCTGTATGAATGTCTGATGATGAGTCACGCTATACACAAACGTTCTTATGCTCTTTTTAAAATCACTGAGGAGACTTAATTCAATATACAACCATCGCACCATGACTAATGACACTATGTTTGCCACACTTTTTGGTGCTGCGGTATTTATTAGTGTTCTGTTCCTTTGAATTACTAAAAAGTTATTGAAGTATTTAATGAATTCAACATTTTATGCTGATAACTGCCTTTCTTTAGCATAACAAGTTACATGGAAGAAATGTCATATAGTTATAAATATTTCAGAAGTAATGAATTTTGATACACAATATAATTCAAAGATGCGTTAGAACCAAATCTTGAGTACCAATCTTCAGACTTCACCTTCATCTAAATTATTTCCTTCCCACAAAACACCAATGAAGAAGTCTTAATTTCATTATTCTACAATCTTTCATTTACTGAATAGAAATAGAGAATTACCCATGGTTCAAATATAAAGGAAAATAAGTCGAAAAGTATGTATTTAAGTAAATATATGCAAAAAGTGATTTAAATTTCAGCAAAATAATTTAAATAGGTAATTCAGAGTATTCAGAGATAAGCCAAGGTGTCTCTATTTTAAATAAAACCTTAGTATTGATATTTTTCCAAATATGACTACAAGAGATTACCTTGGAAAACGATAAAAGCAATATGCATTTGACAAGAAGAAATATGGAAATTAAGTTTTATTTTCATCATGAAAAAATTCCGTAATTTTACATCTTTATTCCTAGAGACACTATTACTAGTAGCTCATCTCATAGCCTCCTTCTTAACTTTAAGTCACTTACCCAGTGAAACAAGACTACATCAAGGCATTTTAAAGGCATTTTTTAATATGGTTTAGGTTTGCAGTTAAACCTGGACCAGTTTGAGCTACTCACAATTTGAATTTACAGATTTTAATAATTAATACTTCTATGTGAATTTCACATAGCCTTGTATATAATATACCCGTGTGTATTATATTTAAAGAGAAAGCACAGGTAACATAATTTCTCACTGGTAACAATGGATAGAGAGCTCAAGAGAGAAAGGAAAGTTGAGCACTACCAGAAGCTAGTAATTTTATTTTTTTCACCCACTGCATACCATCTTCTTGGAGTCTTTTTCTGCATAACCAAGAAGTTATGAAGGTTAAATCATAATATTTTTATGGACTCATTAAGAAGCTCAAGGAAGGAAAAATAGTAATCATATTTTTCCCCTTTATGTTTTATGAATCACCCACATCCTTGTTGCCAAAGGTGATACATTTCCATATCCTTTTACTCTCATTATCTCCCTTTACTTATCACTTACAGTAATTT